>NW_024121432.1:5230944-5340944 GCF_016745375.1 Pimephales promelas
AAAGTGAAAGAAAATATTAAAAAGTAAACACTAAAGACTAGACTTTTATATTACAATAGAAGTAGTCTTTAATATATATATATATATATATATATAAAGTAAATATTAAAGACTATTCTTATATATTATTATTATTATATATTACTTAATAATAATATATGAATATGTTAATATATAATATTATACATTAATATATTATTTAATTATAATATATGAATATGTTAATAGATAATATTACATATTAATATATTACTTAATAATATATTCATGTCAATAATTTTATATATCAATATTAAACTATTCAAAATTATATATAGACTTTGAAAAATAAAATTAAAAAAATGAAAGAAAATATTAAAAAGTAAACACTATAGAAGTATTCTTTAATATATATATATATATATATATATATATATATATATATATTAATATATTACTTAATAATAATATATTCATGTCAATATATAATGTTATATATTAATACTAAATTATTCAAAATTATATATATATATATATATATAGACTTTGAAAAATAAAATGAAAAAAGTGAATACATCAACACAGAAAATACTATGTTTTCAATATAAATTAATAACATTTCATACCAAAAATATTCATATGTGATTTGACTAGAGCATATGTCTCTCTCCGAACTGTCGGAAACGCAGAGTGAGGATTTGATTTGAATCAAGTCCAAACATGTTGTCAGTCCAAAGTTTTTTTGGATAGTGAGCATGTTGAGTATGTAGTGTAGTGCACTGGCTCCTCATACTATCGTCTTATTGTGGAGATATCAAACCTGAGAAGATTGATTATGAAGTTTGTCAACGCTGCTCTAGTAAATGAAAACGAGTTTGCGTGCGTCAGGGTAACTCGATAAAGAGTTTTTTAAACACTAGTAATATCTGCATGGTTGTGAATGTGGTTTTGCATATAGTCCACATTCAAATGTGTATGCATGTGCATGTCGCCTATACGTGCACAGCTGCATACTTCCAAACTAAAGACTCCTGGATCCAATTAATGTGCAAAAACACACACATTCACACGTGCATGAATATACACAGCATATGTCAATTACACACACACGCCCACGCCAGGTAATGCATTCTGGGAAAAAATTGGAATCTGGCCTTTAAATGCTTCAGATTTATATACATTTAATTTGATTAAGCGTAAACAAACACACATGAGCCATACACACACACACACACGTGCCCTCCATAAGCGCACGGCACATTCCAGGGGAAAATGAAACGCAGGATCAATGTGTTTGTGTGAGCGTCACAGAGTTTAAATGCATTAGCGTGTGTGTTTGTGTGTGTCGAGGAGCACGAGCACTTCCAAATACCACTGGGAATGAAACATGCTAATTGTTCCCTTTGTCCAGACGGCATTTTTATTAAAATCCACCAGGATTGAACCAACAATACCAGCTGACTGAAAGACTTCTGACTTATGTTGACTGGCTTTAGATCGACTCGGACCAGGTATAATTGCACCGGACTTAGGCCGGACTCTTCCGTAAGCTTGCTGAAGAACAATGTCATTTAAACATCATGTAAGTTAATTCACTCTTTGTATTCTCCAATCCAATTAAGCATGCAGCGTTGCGATAATGAGGGATTTCGAGCTGCCTGCGCATTACATGCAACATTCAAATTAAATTCAAACTGACACTTTCAATAAAAGGAGAGGATGACGGACAAGCAGGAGTAATTGGTTTTCTGGGACAATGAAAATGAAAAGAAGGATAGAGAGAGAGAGAGAGAGAGAGAGAGAGAGAGAGAGAGAGAGAGAGACATGTTTTTGCCAGCAAATCACAGTGAACAAAAGACGTCAAGATGTGAAGTTAAAATGCAGAGATTTGTAAACACTATTGAGACGCACAGAAAACATTCACACTGAAGTTGCTTTTAAATAAAGAGAGGAAATAATTCTCAAAGCTCTCGTCTGGCGTTTATGCTCCTTTATAACGCGCAACAGATGGCTCCGGAAATAAAAATCACATTAATTATTTTCGACATATATAAACCTTTCAGACCTGCCATGAGCTCTGAGGTCATTCACTGATGATTTATGATTCTGTAGCCAGAAAATATAATTATGATAATCTGTTTTTTTTTTTTGTTTTTTTTTTGGCCGTGCAACACTTCGTGTTTTTGAAAGAAGTCTCTTCTGCTCACCAAGGCTGCGTATATTTGATCAAAAATACAGATATTATTAGAATTAAAAACATCTGTTTTCTATGTGAATGTACAGTAAAGTGTCATTTTCAGTCTTCAGTGTCACATGATCCTTCAGAAATCACTCTAATATGATGATCTGACTATTCTCAATCTTTATATTTTTGTGGAAAACCCTGATTTATTTAATTTTTGATGAATAGAAAGTTCAAAAGAACAGTATTTTTTTATTCTGTAACATTGTTTACAGTCACTTTTGAGCAACTGAATGTTTATGCACAATAAAAGTATTAATTTCTAATAGGGCGATAATCGCATCCAAAATAAAAGTTTGTGTTTACATAATATATGTGGGTGCACTGTGTATACTTATTTTATATATATAAATACACACACATGCTTGTATATATTTAAGAAATATTTTCATATATAGATTTCTATATATATTTTATATTCTATATAAATATCAATATTTTATATATACATATTTTTTTTTCTTAAATATACATGCATGTGTGTGTATTTATATATACAAAATAATTATACACAGTGCACCCACATATATTATGTAAACAGAAACTTTTATTTTGGATGCGATTAATCGCGATTAATCGTTTGACAGCCCCAATTTCTAACTTAAATCTTACAATCATTGACTACAAGTCACTAATGCTTTACAAAAAGCGAATGCGATAATTTTACAGCATGCATTATTGTCAGTTATTAGTCATTTTTTAATATATTATAAATCAATATTGCTCATTTTAAGCAAACAACACATAATGCAAGCCATAATGCAAATAAATGACGCCGCTCGCTCTGTGAAACGCCAGATCTCTGGAGGAAATGTACCTTTGAGTGGTACTTCGCTTCCTCTTCCTGGGCGGAGCTTGAGGGGGAGGGCGTGGCTGACTGACTTCCTGACGACGACGGGGAACCGTGTGTAAAGGAGCCTTGGCCAATCTGAGAGCTGAGCTGGGACAGGGCGCTCATGGGGTGGGGCAGTATCCGGGCAGATCTGTTTAGCATGGGGCTGTGGTGGGCACGGGGGTAATAACTGCCCGCTTGCCCCGCAAACGCCGGCATCTAGGGTGAGAGAAGAAGACCAGACTTTACTACGAGTAATTTTGAAAAGAAATAACCAATTGAGGCTGTTTCGCCGCATCTACAGAGACCCTTTCAAAAGATACTCGCTTCTTCCCTCACCCTTTGCAGCAGACGTCTGATTATTGGTGGCTAGTTGAGGTGAAGCTAACTTAAAGGAGTAGTTCACTTTTTAAAAAAAACTTTTGCTGATAATTTACTCACCCCCATGTCATCCATGATGTCCATGTCGTTCTTTCTTCAGTCGAAAAGAAATTAATGTTTTTGATGAAAACATTACAGCATTTTTCTCCATATAATGGACTTCAATGGGAACCAAACGGTTCAAGGTTTAAAAGACAGTTTCAGTGCAAACTGTTCAAAGGGCTTTAAACGATTCCAGACGATGAATAATCTTATCAAGCGAAACGATCGCTCATTTAAAAAATAAATAACAAAGTTTAAGTTTTATAAGCTCTAATGGTCACCTTGCTCTGTTCTGTGATGCGCGTTCGTGACTCTCCTGTTCGAACTCGTTCATCAAAATGACCGAATCTTTTTTCGTGTCATTTGGTTCATTCAACGAACGAAATGAACGAGATGACTCTGGAAAAGATTTGTTCATTTTGATGAATGAGTTTGAACAGGAGAGTCACGAACGTGCATCACAGAACAGAGCGAGGCGAGCACTTGAGCTTATAAAACTTAAACTTTGTTATTTATTTATTAAATGAGCGATCGTTTCGCTTGATAAGACCCTTATTCATCATCTGGAATCGTTTAAAGCCCTTTGAACAGTTTGAAGTTTGCACTGAAACTGTCTTTTGGATCTCGAAGTCCATTATATGGAGAAAAATCCTCAAAAACCATCATTTCTTTTCGACTGAAGACAGGATGACATGGGGGTGAGTAAATTATCAGCAAAAGTTTGTTTTTAAAAGTGAACTACTCCTTTAATTCTATTATAACTACAAAACAAAGCTCTTATCAATGCGTTGACCTAATTTAAGGAGGCCATGGATGTATGACATGACGCTATGAAAAAAAAATTGCAATGCAACTGAACCCTGGGGTTTTGAAAGTGTCCTTTATAGTTTCAGCCTGACTTGTATCATAAACAGATTAGAGAGTGATCTAGATAGATAAGCATCATTTACTGTAAGTCATCAACCGCACTTCTCTCAGCATGAATTTCAAAGCTACTTCAGAAAGCCACAACGCCATTGGCGCTCAACCCGGAAGAATCCCAAAGCAACCACATTAATGACTTGACACTTAAAAACAACAGCAAGAATTCACCACATAAGACATAAATCATATATGCATTAACAATTGAGTAAATCAGCATACACATAGCAATGCATATTGTGCGAATTGTGGTCGAAATGGTGCAATCCTCCATCCTGCGACATTAGGTTAAACCTGATTGTGTTGAATAAGATGCTAAAAATGCAGCGCAATGATGCAACTCTTGATTTTACATACATTAGTACATGCAAATCCCCTTTTTTTCAAAGCAGGCATTGCTAAATTAAGTTAGTTAATTTGCTAAAAACGCACCGGTTCTAATTTCCCTCGAATCAAAACTGAGCTCTCGTATTTTAATATTTCACCGTGTTTCACTTCCGTGGCTGCTCTTCAAAAGGCATCTCATCAGGAGATGCGAGCGGATGTCGACGGCAGGACTGCGAACGGATGTGTTAATTTACACATAAATAGGAATACTTAGCCAGCCGCAAATCAAAAAGAAAGCCAAATAGAGAAAGTTGATGAACTTGCATTTATTAGCTCCATGCAACATTCACGAGTTGAGCTGAATTAAACATCAACTGTGTGCTTTTAAAAATGATTCATGAAGTCAGAGAGGTCTGGGCAGAGTAAACATTACCGTAACGGCTGAGATCTTAGCGAGAGCTTGTAATAGTGCTAATTAACCTCTCAAGACTTGCTAATAGATGAAATTTAAAATGAAAGAGCAAGAAAAATGCGAGCGGCTCGGTTGAATCAGCCTGGAATATCCAGGACATCCAACTATGTGTCGGTACAAAAGCAGACCTGAAACAAAGGCTTTCCTCATTTAGACGTTTCAGACGTGGAAAACTCAACAGCCCTCCAGAAGCAGCGCAAACACAACCTCCAACCTCAAATCAAATTTCAGAAACACCATTAGTTCAATTTTCAAATGCAGCGAAATAGCTTTAATGTTGGCGAGAGAGAGAGAGAGAGAGAGAGAGAGAGAGAATCCATTAATTTGCCATTTTCCATGGAGTTGCTCTTTAAGGGCTTTCACAAACCAAGAAGCATTGAAAAACCAATTAATCAAACATGAATGGCCTATCATAGCGACGGCAACCCCATTTCCATAGCAACCGCTGCCGGCCAAGAGCATCACCCTCTTCTTTAATCTGGGCGCACAACACACAAAAGACAAGAGAGAGAGAGAGAGAAGCCAATGGGCTCACTGAGCGAATTTTCATATTACGGCCCAATTCTGTGATTGGAACCTTTGTTGGGACAAAAGGTACCGGGACGACTCCGCAGTCAGCCGCGAAAACCACCAATCTATCATAGTCTATTCTCTCTCTCTCGCTCACTGAATAATTTATGGTATTTGTTTCCAAAGCATCATTGCAGCGCCCTCGTCCCGTTTGAAATTCTGAATATCATTTCAATAGCGTTGACTCGAATTACTGGCCCATTTCTTGTTGAGGAAAAATATAAATATATATTAAAATGAGAAAAATGCACACGATTAACTGTGTTTTATCTCTCGTTCTGTTTAGGGACCTGCCAAATACACAACCAGATGAAATTCTGAGGAAAGCTCAACAAAATAACCATTTGCAGAGATTAGAGATGCACAATCCTGTCTAAATTGCTATTTTTATTTATTTATTTTGCTTCAAACGTTCTCCCAGACAACTAAACAAATTAACATGTAATTACTAGAGGTTCTGACAAAATGTTAATTGCTGCAGTCTAATTAAAATGTTTAATTACTATGAGATTGAGTGAATGATTCAATGACTCACTCGTAAATACTTCACTTGTTTCATTACTGGATGAATCAGCGTTTTTGAACGAATCTCTTGAATGAATGATTCAATCACTCACTCATAAATACTTCACTTGTGTCATTACTGGATGAATCAGCGTTTTTTTGAACGAATCTCTTAAATTAATGATTCAATGACTCACTCAAATACTTCACTTGTTTCATTACTGGATGAATCAGCGTTTTTTTAACGAATCTCTTGAATGAATGATTCAATGACTCACTCATAAATACTTCACTTGTGTCATTACTGGATGAATCAGCATTTTTTTTAACAAATCTCTTGAATGAATGATTCAATGACTCACTCATAAATACTTCACTTATCATTACTGGATGAATCAGCGTTTTTTTGAACGAATCTCTTAAATGAATGATTCAATGACTCACTCATAAATACTTCACTTGTGTCATTACTGGATGAATCAGCATTTTTTTAACAAATCTCTTTAATGAATGATTCAATGAATCACTCATAAATACTTCACTTGTTTCATTACTGGATGAATCAGCGTTTTTTTTTTTTTAACGAATCTCTCGAATGAATGATTCAATGACTCACTCATAAATACTTCACTTGTTTCATTACTGGATGAATCAGTGTTTTTGAACGAATCTCTTAAACGAATGATTTAATGACTCACTCAAATACTTCACTTGTTTCATTACTGGAAGAATCGGCGTTTTTTGAACGAATCTCTTGAATGAATGATTCAATGACTCACTCATAAATACTTCACTTGTGTCATTACTGGATGAATCAGCGTTTTTTAACGAATCTCTTGAATGAATGATTCAATGAATCACTCATAAATACTTCACTTGTTTCATTACTGGATGAATCAGCGTTTTTTTTTTAACGGATCTCTTGAATGAATGATTCAATGACTCACTCATAAATACTTCACTTGTTTCATTACTGGATGAATCAGTGTTTTTGAACGAATCTCTTGAACGAATGATTTAATGACTCACTCATAAATCACTTCACTTGTTTCATTACTGGATGAATCAGCGTTTTTTGAACGAATCTCTTGAATGAATGATTCAATGACTCACACATAAATACTTCACTTGTGTCATTACTAGATGAATCAGTGTTTTTGAACGAATCTCTTGAAGGAATGATTCAATGACTCACTCATAAATGCTTCAATACATAGATCACTTCTGGTGCTTTCTGGCGCTTGCACAGACCGAAGCACCCGTGCCCTCAGATCACTTGGACGTGGCTGTGGTTACAAGAGGTAAAAACGATATAAATACTTTATATAAATACGATATAAATAGTTTGTTTTCTCACACAAACCACTCGTATCGTGTCTTAGGCCATCAATGTGTACTTACATTTACGAGTCATTAAATCATGTTTAATTTGGACTTCTCTGTGCATGCTCTTTGAGGTGGTGACCATAGACCTCCATTATATGACTGACAGACAAGAACGGTTTGACCGAAAAATATCAAAAATGAAACTAATACAGATTACAGAAACAAAGACACATACATCTTGGATGCCCTCGAGGTAAGCTAAAACATACCAAAAATTAATTTCAAAGTGAACTATCCCTTTAATTTCAACTAGTATCGGTAAAGATTATTTAATGGCCCTGATCAGTGTTTGATAGTCAACAGTTGTGTTTTTATTACACTAACGTCAGCAAAGATACTATCACATGTAGGCTACTGCTCATTGTTAGTTCATGCATTAACTAATGTTCAGCTTTATTACAGTAACAAATCTGTAGGAAAGGATATATATATATATATATATATATATATAAAACATGCATGTTTTCATCAATATTTACTGTCCTTTAAACACAGTCAACTGTACCGTTTCAATTAGATTAACATGAGACTTTTATTATTTTCTAAAGCCATAGCGCTCACATTTCACATTAAAATAAGCAATTCTAAGCGAACGAAATCGGCAAACGAGCGAGTGTTTTGTGAGCGTGGCCGGCCCTGTTATCCCAAACCACATTTGCTTTCAATTTATTTGGAGTCACGGTTCTAATCAAAAGAATAAAGACGAGCACCTTCAGCAAACGACTTCTCTCTTTACTGTCAATTTAGACAAAGCAGTCGGCGTGAATTGTTAAACAAACAATATATTGTGTGCTGGCTGCTTACTGCACATTTAGATGACATATTGAATATTTGTTTGCAATGCTGTCTGTTTGCAGAGAGACAGCGTTTTGAGAGAGAGCGAGAGAGAGATTGATCAATATGGGAGAGTGAAAGAGAAAACCTGCCCTGCTGTCTCTAATAGTCATGTGTTCAGGCTATATAAAGCAGGCTGGATGGCTGTACAAACATCATGAAACAGTCTCACAAAGGTTAGTGGTTGCCATAGGTACTGTATGCTAATTGCTAAATAGTATAAACCTTGATGGGGGATGGTGTCTGGTTACGGCTCAGACTGAGATCTCATGTTCATAGACACCAATGATTTACAGTACATTGCGTATGAATTTCTAATGCAAAACTCAATCTCCTCCAGACCTTCTGTATCTGAGTGACAGTTCGCACTGTTTTAGCGAGTAAAAGTCTTTTAGTTTAATTGTACAGACATCCTTCAGCTCTGTCTTTATGATCTGAAATCTGCACTGATTCGTATCAAGTTATCGTGAGAATAACTGGACTGAAGCAACTTGAATAGCTTCATGAATAGCAAAATATGATCATCATTTTTATTTGTTCATCTCTCAATCATCAATGTTGCATTATATGTTTTAAAACTACAGTCTGTGATCATAAACTAAGCATTTAAATAGGCCGATATTGAGTGCATCTACTATACTGTTATAAAAACCTTGTTTATTTACATTATTGATCTTACTTTTTGTCCATATGAATAAATTGAATATTTTTGCTAGCTGTTTTTTAAAATAGGCATAGGCATAAAATATGATACAAACATATGCTTTCTTGTCTCAGTATTATTATTTCATGGGTTTTCTCACCACTTTAGTGAATTTAACCACAATTTGTTTTTCACTTTCTCCGGTAGCAACAACTTAATATCTAATGTCACTGGAAAACTGATTTTTGCAACGGAAAGCATTTAAAACACTCGTTCTGTTCATTCAGCAGAGACTCTCTGTTAGGAAACATCATTTCCTGTTCCTCTGTTGTGTGTTCAGTTCTCTGAAATAACAAACCGCCATCCAATTATGAGCTTCGCATTGAGTGTGTGTGATATCTGAATGCTATTGTCTGCGAATCCTCCTGCAATTGGTCAACACCCAAACCAGCCGAAGAGATGCTTGTAATGAATGCGAGATCATATCAATAACTGATATTCATCAAGTATGCATACTCTACCGTTCATCTAATGTATACGATCTGCTTATGGATGCGACGTGTCTTTTTATGATTGACAGAAAATGTAATAGGATCCAGAAAGTTATCATGCATTGAAAGTATAACTGCCTAAATAACTCCAGAATAATCATGCAAAAGTTAATTTATTTCAGTAATTCAACTTAAAATGTGAAACTAATATATTATATTGACTCATTACATTCAAAGTGAGATAATTTTGATGATTATGTCTTACAGATAGAAACATTTTCACAATATATAATTTTTAATTTGAGGTTTTCATAAGCTATAAGCCACAATCATCACAATTATAACAAATAAAGGTTGAAATCTCACATGAGTCTATATAATATTTTAGTTTCACCTTTTAAGTTGAATTACTCAAATAAATAATTTTTTCGATTTTTACCTGTATGTGTTGCTTTATGTGTCAGTTGTTCAGGCCACATAATAATCCAGTTTCTGTGTTCAGAATAGACACATCTGCAGTTTGCATGCGGATGGCCTACTTAATTTACAGTACAGAACAAAAGCATACTGTATACTGTATCCCACAATGCAATGTGCTCAACTTGACCCTCCATTCCTAATGCAACAAATAAATCCTAAGCAACACCTGCAGTGACGTTTCCGACTCATATGGACTATATTAGATTATGCAAAAATAGTAAATATCGCAACACAGCCGATGAGAGTGAATCTAGGCCACTGGTGCTCAACTAGTGGGTCACCACCCTAAAATGGGTCACAGGTCTGTTCTCCGTTCAGACAGCTAGTGGAAAAGTGCAAATTGCAACTAACACTCGTGCATCAAGCGTCCGATCAAACTTATAATATTGTACAATTTCACGGTTTTATTTGTGAACTTCCCTAGCTATCTCTGAGTAAAAATGATTTCTACTTATTATTTTTGTTAATGCATTTCACGCTGGGACCGTATTGTAAGTGATTCTGCTGCACAGAGTAAAACGAGTCCGACAGCTAGAGAGAAAAAAAGTGCAAAATGCAACTAACCGAAATAGACGCTTAGTTGTTAACGCCAAAGATAAAACTTAAAATATTTGTGAATTTCACGTTTTTATTTGCGCAATTCTCTAAAAACCTCTGTGTGGAAATGGTTTCTACACCATTTTTTAAACGCATTGCATTTCACTGTAAGACCGTATTATTTTTATATGTTGTTAATGCCAGAGATCATATGTCCAGTAAACTTAAAATATTAAAAAAATGTCATGTTTAGTTCGTGAAATTCACTAGAAATCTCTGTTTGAAAATGGTTTCTACACCATTTTTTTTAATGCATTGCATTTCACTGTAGGATCGTATTATTTTTGTATGTTGTTAATGCCAGAGATCATACGTCCAGTAAACTTAAAATATAAAAAAAAAATGTCATGTTTAATTTGTGAAATTCACTAGAAATCTCTGTGTGAAAATGGTTTCTACACCATTTTTTTATGCATTGCATTTCACCGTAGGACCGTATTATTGTTATGTATAGTTGTTAATTGCAAAAAATCATGCGTCCAGTAAAAATGTCATGTTTAATTTGTGAAATTCACTAGCAATCTCTGTGTGAAAATAGTTTCTATGCATTGCATTTCACCGTAGGACTGTATTATTGTTATATGTAAAGATCATGCATCTAGTCAAACTTAAAATTTTAAAAAATGTCATGCTTAATTTGTCAAATTCACTAGCAATCTCTTTGTGAAAATAGTTTCTATGCATTGCATTTCACCGTAGGACTGTATTATTGTTATATGTAAAGATCATGCATCCAGTAAAACTTAAAATATTAAAAAAGTGTCATGCTTAATTTGTGAAATTCACTTGCAATCTCCGTGTGAAAATGGTTTCAATGCATTGCATTTCTCCGTAGGACCGTATTATTGTTATATATAGTTGTTAATGCCAAAAATCATGTGTCCAGTAAAAATGTCATGTTTAATTTGTGAAATTCACTAGCAATCTCTGTGTGAAAATAGTTTCTATCCATTGCATTTCACCGTAGGACCGTATTATTGTTATATGTAATGATCGTGCATCTAGTCAAACTTAAAATATAAAAAAAATGTCATGTTTAATTTGTGAAATTCACTAGAAATCTCTGTGTGAAAATGGTTTCTACACCATTTTTTTTTTATGCATTGCATGTCACCGTAGGACCGTATTAATGTTATATATAGTTGTTAATGCCAAAAATCATGTGTCCAGTAAAAATGTCATGTTTAATTTGTGAAATTCACTAGCAATCTCTGTGTGAAAATAGTTTCTATGCATTGCATTTCTCCGTAGGACCGTATTATTGTTATATATAGTTGTTAATGCCAAAGATCATGTGTCCAGTAAACTTAAAATATAAAAAAAAAATGTCATGTTTTATTTGTGAAATTCACTAGCAATCGCCATGTGACCAACGGCAATGCATTTTTTTAAATATGCATTTCACCGCAGAAGCGTATTGTAAGTGGTTCTGATGCCCAGTGTAAAACGAGTCCCGAAGCACAAGGCATGATGGGTAAGCGATCTCTCTCGCCCGCTGCCGTTGATTGAAGACATCTTGTTGGGAGTGATGGCTCACTCCACGCAGGTTCACAGTTGCTATTGTAAAATCACAGAGCGGTTAATTGAAACAAATGACTATAATAATAGAACATTATCCCGGCAGGCTCGCGGCCATGGCAGCTTTAATTAGCCGCGCGCTGGAGACTGATCTCTCGTGCCGGAGCCGTAAACACGCGGGCGGGGGGGAATCTCATCCAGATCTGCCCTCACCGCGACTCCTCGTTCGCCTCCAGGGCAGAACATGAAACCCAGCACATCTTGTTCTCTGAATCTCTCGCTCCGTGCCCGCCGGGGTCATTTATAACAACGCTCCGGGTGCTAATAAGGCCGCCAATTTATAAATCAAGCGCTGGTTAAATCTGTAAGCAAACGCAACCTGTCCTCCCCGAAGACGTGCGAGTTTCATCTCTGAGAGCCCGTGCAAACGCAAGACGGTTACAAAGCGCTGGTCTTTGAACTCCGAGCTGAAGTAAAACCTCAACACACCACATCACAGAGCGGCTCCATTCACAACACAGATCACAGATCAGCACTGGCTTTCCATGCCTCATTCATCAGCACTGTTATCAGCTTTACCTCAGAGATCTCAGACAACCTGCGCTCACAATACACTATAGCTCTCTGCAGACATTGACTGCTCTTATTGCTCGAAACCTCAATAATTACAACAAAAAAAGAGGATTTTTCATTTTGTTTTTGTCTTTTATGCTGACCAAGGCTGGACTTATGTGATCAGAAATACAGTAAAAAATTGTGAAATATTATTACGATTCAAAAAAGCTGTTTTCTATGTGGATATATCGTGAAGTGTGATCAAAGCTGTATTTTCAGTCAATTAGTGATGCACGATATATCGGCCACCATATCGGTATCGGCCGATATCGGTTTATTTTTAATGTTACCGTTATCGGCCAGAAGAATTTGTCTGATATATTAAAGCCGAGTATTATCTCCTTCATCTGAGACTCTTCAGATGCGTACTGTTCATCATAATGGCTTTGAACTGCTTGAAATATGATTGGATTCAATTAGTCTGTCATATCGGTTACATAAAATGATAATAAGAACATCATAATTGTGTGTTTTGGACTGGTGAGGCTTTTGTTTTTTGTAATCCGGCTCTCAAAAATTATGCACAAATTTAGATTTATATTTATTGGCCGATATATCGGTTATCGGCTTTCAAAAATAAAGAATTATCGGTTATCGGTAACGGCCAAAATGTTCATATCGGTGCATCCCTAACTCTAATATGAGGATTTGATGCTCATGAAACACTGTGATAACTTTGTTAGGATAGGAATTCTAAAGAAAAGCATTGAAATTATTTTTGTCATTTTTTTTTTAGCTTGTTGTCACAGAAGAGAAAGGCATCAGAATTTCCATCTAATATGCAGAAACGAAAATTTGACAGGCAAGCTGATATGATTTTATTCTGGCAACCTCAGAAAAATGATAAACACACACTATAAAGCACATAAAATCAATCAATAAGTCAAACTTCCTATGAAAATAAAACCTGTTTAGCAAGACTAAATGTTCTAGTGAATAAATGCAAATGATGGTTTCCCAGTAGAAACATCCCGCATCTTTGAATGAACTGAAAACCACAAAAATCCAATTCAGTTTTCACAAGGTCTTAATGTTAGAAACATTCATGGGAGGAGGAGGAGACTGGAGGCAACAATTGAAATAATTTGATTGGGCCTGTATTTCATGGCTGGGACAGTTTTATTGCATCATATTCCAATTCAATTAACTGGGATGTAAATCTGAGGGGAGCGACGAGAAGCGTTTCGCCTCTGAAAGACTAGCAGGGTCTTTCTGCGTGTTCATTACCGTCACGACAGCGCCATGCATGCGCATGTGTTCATCCGAAAACACAACAACAAATTCACTTTCATGCATTTAATAAGCGTCCTCAATGCGGTTTCGCTCAATACGTCTTTATAATGTGAAAAGGCAAAACAAACAAACGACAGCAAAACAAACGGACTGTGAGATTCTGTGAACGCAGCATCACGTGCATCCTTCACAGAAAGACCAATCCCAGAATGCACTGCACAGAACGCGAGAAAACTGTATTTCATTCAGTATTGAAAGAGTCCATAATAGGTTAATACTAACTATCTCTAATATATGTATGTGTGTAATGAAGTGTTGTTAGTGTTAACTAAAATTAAGATTATTCAAATTATTTTCTGGAGTTGAATTATTGCTGAAATAATAGAACTACCAAAATGACTAAATCGTTAAAAAAAGGAATCTAAAGAAATTATAATAACAACAATGGCAAAAGCACATAATAAAATTACTAAAATGAAAACTGAAAAAAATAAAAAATAAAAAGCTAATGCAAAACAAATGTGAAATCTAAATGTAAATTAATATAGAAAATAATATTTTAACTTCAATCATTTTTTAAAATAAAAGTAGTGTAAATTATAAGTGTTTAAATTGAATAAATTGTAAAAGAACAATAATTTTAATGCTAAATTTAAAACGAGTAAAATATAAAATAATTTGAGATGTTCAAGTTAATAACGTCAGGTCACTTGACAACTATGTATCATATACTGTTCGAAATGTTCATAGTGGAATAATGCCTTTGTAGTATGCAGTGTGTAGTATGCAGTGTTCACTGTGTAGTGTGTTGTGTGTAGTATGCAGTGTACACTGTGTACTATGCAGTGTTCACTGTGTAGTATGCAGTGTGTAGTATGCAGTGTACACTGTGTAGTATGCAGTATTGTCTAGCAAGACCTGATGCAAAGGCCATAAGACAACAATTGTACAGCACTACGCGAATGACCCCTTAGCAGGCAGCTGCCTATTTAGACAGCAAGGCAGCCCATAGGTTTAGGAAAGCGTATATATATTTCCCGACCTCGTCTTGTTTGGGCTGAAGTCTGAGTTTGACATGACAGCTCCCAAATGGCTTTGGAAGAAGAGAGACGGCCGCATCAACACATGGAACAGGCAGAAAGACAGAACATTTCTACTACATCTAATGAGAAAAGAAGCCTGGAGGCAGAAGCCGTGCACACACACACAAACACTCGCACACACACACACACACACACACACTCAGCGGGGTGTCGCAGCAACAATTAGGTTCATTTAAGGATGATTAGTAAGTGTGTTAACTCCTCACACATGCTCGACACGTGTGTGTGTGACAGCGGAGTAGCTCAAACCCCTGCTAGCTCAGATCATCTCCACAGTTCTTCATGTTTTATAGATCTGTGCTGGAGACACTGGTGAGACTTGAACTTGTGAAACAACTAAACGGACAGATGTCAAACCGAAGCAATAATCCACTCCAAGCCGATCACTGCAGCTCTTTAATATCTCGAGTGTTTCTGAGACACTGAACGGAGATGAGAATGAAAGAGTGTGTGTGTGTGTGTGTGTGAGTCTCCACTAGAGTTGCAGATCTCAAAGTCTGCTCAGATTTGCCTGGAATTAAAAGTCTGATTTAAAGTCAGAACAAATAATCTGAGCCCCATATCATGTTGTGTTACTATCATTTTGTTTTTTTATTTTTCATTGTATTGTTAATTCAAGTATTAGTCCTTTTATTGTGTTTTTGTAATTATTATTACATTTCAGTGTAATGAATCACGAGTACAAGTTTAACTAAAAGAGAAATGGCAACTAGGTGAAATAAAATAAGTTTAAGTTTATTAATATTTCAGTTAACATTTTATTTCCAGTAACAAAAAATGTTTGTTTTTTATGGTTTTAGTTTGATTCAAGAACAAGAATAAAACAATAACCCTGACACTGACATTAAATGGCATACTTTTGAAAAATTATATATACACTGTAAAAAAATATTGATGGTTTAACTTAAAAAAGTACGTAACCTTGTTGCCTTTAAATTTTAAGTTGATTGAACTGGAAAAAGTGAGTTAATACAATGAAGGCGATTAATTTAACCCTCAGAAACTCAAAATTATATGTTATCTGAACTAAATAAATTATTTAAGTTGATTTGACAAAAGAAAAAATGTTGTGATTACTACACTGTAAAAAAATATTGTTGGTTTAACTTAAAAAAGTAAGTAACCCGGGTTGCCTTAAAATTTTAAGTTGATTGAACTGGAAAAAGTGAGTTAATAAATGAAGTAGATTAATTTAACCAGCAGAAACTCAAAATAATAAGTTATCTCAACTAAATAAATCATTATAAAGTTGATTTGACAAAAGAAAATATGTTGCGATAACAAATCTTGAAAATATTTTTTTACAGTGTACTTACTAAATATATATAAATAATGCTTTCGATTTGTTCCCTAAACAACAACAAAATAAAACTGAAAATGGCTTCAGCATCATACACACTTTTGAAAAAATTTGATATAAAATGTCAAGTTCATATATTATATATAATAAGCGTTTATTTAATTTCCAGTAACTAATATGCTTTTTTTAATGGTTTTAATTACTGCTCTACAGAATATACACATTATATACTTATAATAAGACAACCCTTATTTCATGAGAAACATCTGAGACAAAAGTTCGACAAATACAACATAACCGAGGACATTATGAAAGAGCGTCACGTTCTCCACCGTCAGCTGATGTGTGTCCAGATTCACGCGCAGGAATATGAACGTGATTTCATACTTTGATAAGGTTATAAAGGAAGTCAAAATGAGATACATAAAACAGGCCTTTATCTGCCGTGGATCCTGTTATATCAGACACACACCTCCGTGTTCTCCTCTCCTGCGTCTCCTGTTTCCCTCTCGCTCCGATAAGGACATTATGGATATACTATAGATATGCTGACTTCAAATCAAATCACTTAGTTTCCAAGCAACAACTAATGTCCTTCACAATAGTGCTGCTCTTTTTCCAGTGAACAATGAGACGACGATGACTAAACAAGAACAAAACAAGGACAGTGACTGTGGCGTAAAACTCCCCGACTTCACTGATCTCATATCTGACATTAAAAATAGCATACTTCTGGTGACATTTTCCATAAAATATATATTATAAATGCTCAGCACAACAAGATAAACCTATAATGTAATATACTGAATATACAAGATATGTATATGTATCAGGGCTGTGCAAAGATCAATTGCGATGAATCGCAGGCAAAATAAAAGTTTGTGTTTACATAATGTATGTGTGTGTGCTGTGTTTAAAACTATTATTTATATATATTATATATAAATATAAAATATTTATATATAATATAGATTATGTATTTATTTATATATATATATATATAAACACAGTATTTATGTGCAAATAATTCTTAAATATATACATGCATGCATATGTATTATATATACAAAATTATTATACACAGCACACACACATATATTAGGTAAACAACAGCTTAGTTTGGATGAAATTAATTGCAATTAATCTTTGCACAGCCCTAATATGTATGAATGTGTGTTTGTGCGTGTACATATATATGGATACATACATAAACACTATATATATATATATATATATATACACACACACACTGAATATATATATATATATATATATATATATATATAGACCATTTCACAAGATGTAAACAACACTGGTCCAGAAGCACTTCCTGTTTCTGTTTTTTAACACTACAAAAAAGCTGGGATAAAATACAACCAACAGAACATTTAAAACTGAATCAAAAAGTTAAACAAACATCTTTAAGATGTTTTCTTTACATGTGAAATAAAGAAAACAGTTACAAACTGAAACAGGAAGTGTTTCTGGACCAGTCTTGTTTACATCTTGTGAAATGGTCTATATATATATATATATATATATATATTCAGTGTATATATATATGCATACACACTATATATATATATATATATATATATGGATATGTGAGTATGTGATATGAACGTATGTGGCACAACCTAAAGTCTCATATTTCCAGGGGAATGTGATTGAAAATTCAAAAGAATCAAATTAAATCTGTAAATGACGCCTTGATTAGCAGAATCCAAAGCCTAATGGACTTTATTAGAGAGAAGGGATGAAGAAAAAAAAGCAGATCTTCACCTTATTTTCTGCCTTTTCTTCTTCCATTTTCCTGATATAATGAAATTGGAAAATAACTTCTATTTCTTTAAAACATTTCTTAATATACAAGCCTGCTCTCATATCATATTGCGCAGAAGGAAATAAGGCACCTTCTCCCCAGAGATAATAAAAGAATTGAATTTTTCCTTATCGGCCCGGTCATCTATTTTTCCACGGAATGCTATTACTTGCTGCCTGCGGTTGCTAGGCAACAGGAAATATTAATAGGGGCTTTTATTAGGCAGGCTTTCACAGTGCAGCACTAAAAAGAAGAAGTGGAAAACATGAATGTGTTACATAAATCTTTAGCGCTCTCGCAGCTTTTGCGCAAGTCTATGTTTCCCTCTTGATTTATCGCGCCTTCCCCTCATTTATGGGAAATAGCGGTGTGAAATAAGAAAATGGTACATTACCCTGAAGGACTATTTGAAAATAAATAATCGCAAAGGTGAAAAGAAAGCTGTTTAAAAACCAGGGGGGTTCTCTCATTCTCTCTCTCTCTCTCTCTCGCTCTCGTGTTCTCTCTCTCTCTCGTGCGAGGCCAGATTTCGCAGGGCCTATTGAACAGCCCAATGTTTTCCCCGTTTTCTCCAGATCCATCAATCATCGGTGTAATATTCCTTGCAGGAAATGCATTCTATTACGCTCTTTGAACTGCGATGGAGGGAAAGAAAATAAAAGATATTAATAGTTCCATAAAGCATTTCCGCTACAAATGTAATCCCTTGAGTTGTGCCGTGATGCAAATATCTTTTGCTTTATATTGATTAATCGCACATCGCTCCATCCGTTCTGCGGGAAAAAAGGTCTCCGCATTCTTTTGACATGCTCTGGGAACACAAACCTGACAAATGCCATAAACCCTTTCGGTGGGCATTTTATTTTCACGTCTTGGGTGGAATTCAACAAAAATACATTTGATTAAAGCTGGTGGAAGGCCGAGCGGCCACGAATAGCCGGAGAGTTTGGGCAGGCCATCATCTTCAGGCTATTTCTGCTTCAGTCGCGACCACAGTCCGGTTCATTCAGCCGGTGATGAATCTAGCAGTCTAAGTACAGGCCTGTAAAACCATTACACTCACCCATTATACGCTCTACACGACACACTGGGAACATACTGTACACACGCGGTCTGAGAGCAAGGCTGCTATTTTGCATGTATTTACAATTATGCATTTGGCAGATGCTTTTATCCAAAGTGACTCACATTGCATGGAAAGAAGAATGCATGTATATTTTTATTAGTGCCGTCAAATTAATTAATCATGATTAATCGCATCTGACATAAAAGTTTATAAATATATGCATGGAACTCGTGACTTTGACGTTGGGAGCATCGACCTGTACTTTTAACCAATACTAAACCTAGTTAGGTGATTAGTGAAGGTTTTACTTGACTTTTATTGTTCTGAAAGTAACATGTTATATATTTAAAAGCATCGTTTAAAGGAAAATCAACGCGAAACGAATTCATGCATTCCCTTGGGATCGAACCCATGACTTTGACGTTGCAAGCGCCGTGCTCTACTGTTGTGCACGCTTTACTAATCCAATGCAACATTTCACATCACGAATGACACTGTCATCATAACAATTGAGTTAAAAATAAAGTTTTGGTGACGTCATGAACGAGTGGTTTCTGAGTTCTGGTCTTGAAGGTGACATGGCGCATTAAAGGGGTCATGAACTGGCTTTTTAAATTCTATTATATTGTTGTCTGAGGTTGTCTTATGACGTTCGCTTGGTTTTTGCATTAAAAACATAAAAATGAATAAATAATAGGCTATTTTGTACCCTAGTTTTGAGCCTAGCTGAAAAACGCTGGGTTTTAATGGGCGTCTCGTATTGAAGACTCGAAAGTAAACGCCCACTGTGAGTGGATAACAGTTTTGCATATTATAATGAGTTTCGACTCACCCGTCGATGCACGTGGGAGAAATTGTTTTGAAAACGTCTAATGTTGTAAAATGGCAACCGGAATGATTCGCCCATACATGTTCGACCCAGAGTCCGTGTGTTACACCATTCCTGTCAGATCCAATATAGACGGCACAGCACCGTTCTTTACTCATAAACGCTCTGCAAATCCAGTCTTGTTTACAAAACAATCCTCAGTGAAATGAAGCGAACAGACGGACGATGTTTTACCCTCATCAGCTGGAACGTCATTAAAAATAAAGTTTATCCATGCAGTCCGATTGGAATCCAGAGGAAGCACAATATTGTGTATCGCTCGGTAGCTCGATCAGGTTTGTCATCACGAGATAGGAATCTATGTTATTTAGCTATGCGTGTAATGCACGAATCAGTGGGCGGAGCTAAACTGGCCGTGTTGAAGTAAGCGTTGATCTTCTTCTTCATAGTTCCCCACTTTGAAAAACGAGTCATTTGCTGAGCCTGGTGTCAATAAAAGCTTTTATTGGACTAACAAGGACGTTTTCAGGCCTGAAACTTACAGGATATTCTTATAATATGATGACCTCTTAGATGTCAAAAGCTCAAGGAAATTTTGATTTCTCAGTTCATCACCCCTTTAAAAGACCAAATAACTTTGAGCGAACAGCTGGGGAGAACCTTAATGCACATTTGAAAGTGCTTATGTTTGCATTCTGTGTTTCTTGTGATTAAATGGAAAGCAAAAATACAACAACAATGTAGTGTGCCGTTGTGTTTACATCGCAAAACTCAATGCAAACAAGACTGGTTCGGGGGGTTCGGTGTTGTTTATGGGACGGGCTTTATCGCACACAGAAGCCTTTGCTGATGAAACGAATCTCTGCCGTCAGGGGGTCAGTGCATATATTCCCTCTCCAGAAGAGAAGAGAAGCCATTAGGTTTCATCTTCCGTCTTGAGTAGAGCGAGCTGGAGAGATCTTTTTTCATTAGAGAGAGACTGTCAGAGAAAAGAGATGGAGAGAGATGGGCTGGAGGGGCAGAAAGAGTGATAGAGGAACGGGAGGAGCAAAAAGAGGTTGAGTGACTGAACACGGCACCGGGATAAAAGGAAAACTGCTTTGAATGAATGTCATCAGTACTAAGAGCTTTTTAAAGTATATCAAACCATTTAGATGGAGCGATGCAGCATGGACACAACTTCCATCTCCATAACTGTGTTTGCACTTCTGACGGAGAATACATATCTGGACCAGCTCTCTTTATTGGTAATGCAAGTTAATTCAGGGCATGTAAACTCCATCAACACACTAACCAGAGAGATGCACTGGGGGAAACGTTGGAAATCGCGTTGGGGAAATCGCTGGTAAACTTCACAATTGATGACGAAGAAATGGAAAGTTACACCTTGAATTAAAACATTGTATTTACTCCAGGAATCTTAGTTTTATTTTGTAAAAGTGCTTTTTATTAGTGCTATTATTATAAAAGTGCTTTTTTTTTTACAGTGTACAATATATTTGTGTCTAGCAAAAGTGATATTTCTACATGAACATGATCTTTCTCGATGCTGACCATTCATTCAGCACAGCGTCAAAGCATCTTTTTATGTTTTATATTTAAAGGGATACTACACTTTTTTTTTTTTTTTTTGGAAATACGCTCATTTTACCACTCCCCTAGAGTCAAATAGTTGGGTTTTACCGTTTTCGAATCCATTCAGATGATTTTCTGATATTTAGAAGAATATCAGTAACCAGACAGTTTCTGGTCTCATTCACATCCATAGTATTTTTTTTTTTTCCTACTATGGAAGTCAATGAGACCAGAAACTGTTTGGTTACTGATATTCTTCTAAATATCACAAAATCGGCTGAATGGATTTGAAAACGGTAAAACCCAACTATTTGACTCTAGGGGAGTGGTAAAATGAGCCTATTTCCAAAAAGAGTGGAGTATCCCTTTAATATCTGCGATGTGGTAGCATTGACTGTATTACTGTACTGTACAAATATCTCATAAGGGAATGAATGGCTTCAAGCGAGAGCCAGCTGTGCTGATGTGGATCTCAAAGTTAAACATGTATGTGAACGTCATGATTTAGCAGATGTGGGTTTCTGTGCAACATTCTTCATTAGTGAAATGTCACATTTCAATGAGATTTCAAGGGCAATCAAGTGAGTGAAAAAAATGTCATTGTCAAGAGGATAATTTGCATTTACCACAATAGTTGGAAAATATGTGTCCTTCACCACAAGTGTTTTGTTGAGCGTTTTATGTATGTTGTGTAATTCAGGATAATATAGTTCTGGAAACTGGAATTTTTATCCGTTAATACAGTCTACACTGGAGAAAACTAATACACATCAGTTATATAGCCACTTTAAGCGTAGTTTTAGGGGCCATTTTCAACTGAAAAAACGTAACTTTTGGCCGTAGCTTTTTATGAAAAAAGTTGTAACTTTTTTTGTAAGTGCAATTTTTTCATAAACTTCATGTAAACAGAATTGCAAAAACATTGACTTCATTCCAAGTCATGGTTACATTTGACTCGAAACACTGCGTTGTGAAGCTTAGTGAATCATTTAATTCGAACCAGTGATTCGGAGTTACATCATAACTGACCCGCGTGAACCCGTGTCTACAAGGTTTTTACCGTATCAATTTTAATGACACATTTGCATAACAAAAATATATATTCTCTAACTGGCCTGATTTACCAAAATAAGCCCTGGAATTTAATAAAATTGCATAATATTATAGACACTTATTGGTTTTAATGCATTTCATAGATTGCATTTTAATAAAACTAAAAAAGATGTTTTTATGCAGGTTTTGAGTTTTCATTGCATTTACACTGTTTTTGAACAGGGTTATGATTTTACAGAGCTGAAATCTTGTGACTTTAGCAGTTTGATACGTGCTCCGAATCACTGGTTGATTCGCAAACGCTTCAAAGCTTCATGAAGCGATTGGTTCAGTTGAATCAAAGATTGGAAATTTTTTTTTCCTCCCATCACTAAGCATGTGAAACAAAACAAGAAAAGGATCAATGCTACCTTCAAACAAATGTGTCATTGATGCTAAGCTATTTAACGGTTATTTGAATCCTGCAATAGCGCCTCTAGTGGCAAGACTGAGAATGCAACCAGTACAGCGTTTCAATGCCATCGATCTACCAAACACGACCCAATCAGACATCTAAAATTTCATTTCACCAATCTCAGATGGAGGCAAAGGTCATAGAAGGTCAATGTAAAACATGAAATGTTATCAGCATCACAATGAATAGGGCACATTACACATCTCCCGATTATACAGCGCATGGAGCTTTAAGCTTTTCAAAAAATGATTGGTTTTATCATCGTAACTGTGGGCGTATAAAACGTAATAAACGCCTGAAATTTAGTGCACAAATAGTACAGAACCTAATTGCTACGTGGTTAAGTTTGCTTGAGGAAGAAATGGCAGTCCATCACGCTGGTGTCATTAAGTGGAGATTTATTGACTTGCACACTCTATATTCACCCGCTCGATGGGTGTCAATATAGAAATGGGATCTCGAAATGAAAGAATGGTTGATTTAATGCATTGTGGTAGCTAAAGAAATTGCATGCATAGATTCATACGGCTGCTGAACGCCTGTCATCCATTTTGTGCCGGTGCCTGATGTCCATTTTAAGTGGCTTCTTTTGTAGAGAGCCATTAGAAGAATGACCAGAAAAAGTTTCATTTAAACTCGGCCCTGTTATTGCACTGGATTCCAGTTTCAAACTGAGTTTTAAAATCAAAAAGACTGAAATGTTATATAAAGCCCTGTTATATAAAAGAGGACACTACTGTGTTTTGTTTAAAAGCTTAGAGGCGAATCTCACAAAAATCTATCTTGTGATATTTTAGGATTATTTATATACTCGTATAATATTTATTCATATTTTAATTTTAATTAAATTTTGTTTCATGCTTTTTTAATTTTTTTTTTCTTATTTAGCTTTAATTTGTTTTTCAGATTTAGTTTTATGGATGATGTTAAATTCAACAATCCAAAATAAAAGTTTGTGTTTACATAATATATGTGGGTGCACTGTGTATAATTATTATATATATATATATATAAATACACACATGCTTGTATATATTTAAGAAATATTTTCATGTATATACTGTATATAGATTTATATATAATTTATATTATATATAAATAGAAATATTTTATATATAAAAAATATTTTTTTCTTAAATATACATGCATGTGTGTGCATTTATATATATAAAATAATTATACACAGTGCACCCACATATATTATTTAAACACAAACTTTTATTTTGGATGCGATTAATCGTGATTAATCGTTTGACAGCCCTAATATATATCCATTAAAACATATATGTTTTAATGTTTTAATATACATATACATGCTATTTTTGCGTGTTTATATATATATATATATATATATATATAAATATGTGTGCTGTCAAATCGATTAATTGCTAATAATCGCATTTAACATAAAAGTTTGTTAATATATAATTATATTACACACAATTACAAACTTTTATGTTAGATGTGATTACTAGTGATTAATAGATTTGACAGCAGCACTAATAAACAAATATATAATATTGTAATTTATTTTCATTGTATTTAATATATATGTTTTAATATACATATACATAGTACATAGTGCATATATATATATATATATATATATATATATATATATATATATATATATATATATATATATATATATATATATTAGTGCTGTCAAATCGATTATTAAGCTACTCATAATCACATCTACCATAATTGTGGTGAACTATAATTCTATTTAGCACAGTTTAAGAATGAGATTCACTCTTCTAGAGGAATTCCAGTGTTGTTTGGGAGCTGTCCTGTACATTTCTTTGCTTTATGAGGGAGTTTCCACAGATGGCAGGTTTGACGACTCTCCTGATATTTCTTTATAGCCCTCAGAGTCTGTTAAGCAACAAAACAGCAAGTAATGAGCTCTGGATATGAGGAGGAGGAGGAGAAGAGTGTAATGGACGAACAAAGAAGCCACTGACAGAGAGAAACGCCACTGATGAATTTACCCACAAACCCACAGTGGCACTGACTCTGACAGACTGATGCATCTGCATCATCATCTCTCGCTCTTATGACACGATTACAGGATCGTTAGTCGAGACAAAGGCCTGATGCGGTCAGTCAGTGGATGATCAGCTGTCTGTGGGTCATTCATCTATTCATTCAGTGACACTCGACCAGAGACCTGTCACTCAAACAACAGCCAATCACATCAGCTGAAAATATGCATACACATAGGGATTCATAAATTACAGCAAACTGAAGATGCACTAGCTTTACTCTCCGACACACCAAATGTGGAGCCTTTTTATTTATGCAAAACCTCATCTGTATATCATTTGCATATGCATCTGGTGATTCTACTTGTTTTTATTTATATTTTAATTAATAAGATAAATATTTACATACAATATTAACAATTTTAAATTATCAATAATTATGAAATTTCTGCTGAATTAATAAATGTAAATTTAACAACTAGATGCATGGACTGAGCTAAAGACGTCAAATTTATGATGCATGATAAATTTAAGTATTTTCTGCTGTAAATACATATTATAAATGATATAATTTATATATGAATATTCAATAAATAATTAATAAAATAAATATTTACGTACAGTATTAACAGTTTTAAATGATCAATAATTATGAAATTTCTGCTGAATTAATAAATGTAAATGCATGGACTGAGCTAAAGACGTCACATTTATGATACATGCTAAATTTAAGTATTTTCTGCTATTAATACATTTTATAAATGATATAATTTATATACAAATATTCAATAAATAATTAATAAAATAAATATTGACAAAATATTAACAGTTCAATTAATCAGTTTATTATTTAATTATCAATAATTATGAAATATTAACAATTTCTGCTAAATTAATAAATGTAAATTTAACAACTTTATGCATGGACTGAGCTAAAGACGTCAAATGTATGATGCATGCTAAATGTAAGTATTTTTATGCTGTAAATACCTATTATAAATGATGTAATTTATATATAAATATTTAATAAATAATTAATAAAGTATTTAAAATATTAAATATTTACATACAATATTAACAGTTATATATGAAGAGTTCAGATGCAAAAGCCTCTAAGTGCCATTTGAAATTTTCTTCTAGAATGACCATTTTGATCAAGCTTGTATATTTAAGTTCAGTGATTTCACTCAAATGGCAATGATAATTACCTATTATTTGTTATTTAAGTAAAAATTACTGAACTTAAATATACAAGTTTTATAAAAATCATCATTAAAGGAGAAAATTTCAAAGGCTTTTGCATCTGAACTCTTCATATATATTTTTAAATGAGCAATAATTCTGAAATTTCTGCTAAATTAAAAAATGTAAATTTAACAACTATATGCATGAACTGAGCTAAAGACGTCAAATTTATGATACATGCTAAATTTAATAGAGTTAATAGAGAATACTCGACTGACCAAACAATGCTATTGTTATGATTCTAAACAAAAATGCATAGGGCTCACACAAATGTCAGAGTTTGACCTATATTTATATTGATAATTTTCTTAGTCTCGTCTTAGATCTAGATCTCACTGCAGTGCATTATGGGATTGCCCAATCCGCAAAGGATAAATGTGACGCTGTATCTTATGAATCCACCATGTAATTAGTTTGTAACAGCCTTTGCGTCGGGAGTGAACCCATTATGCCTAGTAATGCATGTAGTCTGTGTAGGCAGCGCACTAGGCCTGGATCTCACTGCAGTGCATTGTGGGATTGCAGCGGGACTCACCGAGGGCATCTGGCTGGACAGCAGGTGCCCGTCCTGCGCCAGCATGTTGGACATCATGAGCGCGGGCAGCTCGGGGTACGAGTACGGGTTGATCAGGCCGTTGTGAGGGATGGAGTGACACAGGTAACTGGACTCGGGGTCCATCAGGTGCAGCAGGTGAGGCTCGGGGTGATTCGGGGGGGTTATCGGGGGGATCTCGTAGTCCTCGTCTCCCCCCCCTCCACCGTTCCCGCTCCCCCCGCCGTGTCCTGAGTAATTCTGCTGCGGGAACACAAAGAGGAGCAGTGCATCTTGAATATCGTCAGATTGAATATCATCTAAAATTGCAACTTCCGTCCAAAATAAATAAATGCATGCAATGAAACATTTTAAATAAAACAAATAAAACTAAACTTTGAAAATAAACTTTATCGAAAAATAAAATACAACTTATATGTGTACACATAAAATAAATTGAATATAAATAATATAAATTAAAATAGAATAAAACAATTAAAAAATATTTATAAAATTTTTAAAAATTAAAAATATATATATATATTTTTGTTTTGAATTTATTCTATTTATTTTTTAAGTTTTTTAAGTTGTGCATACAGTAAATTGTATTTTGTTCACGTTCAAATGCAACAATGTTATACTTATGTTAAATTCAACTATTTTCAAATACAATTAAGAAAACTACATTGTAAAAAATATTGTTGGTTTAACTTAAAAAAAAAAAAATTGAAATTATAAGTTCATTGAAATGGAATTGAGTTAATACAATGAAGGAGATTAATTTAATCACCAGAAACTCAAAATATTATGTTATCTGAACTATCTAAGTTGATTTGACAAAAGAAAAAATGTTGTAATTACAAATCATGAAAATATTTTTTTTACAGCGTAAATAAAAACGTTTGATCAATTCCAAAGCTTTCTGTAATATGAACAGCAGTAGACACTACCTAATTACTTTGTGAAGAGAGGCATAAACACAATTATATAAATATTATGCAGTTAAACAAGTAAGAATCACATTTTTGGACGCGTATGAGTTGGCAGCTTCCAATCTGGCTTCACGGAAAGTTGCTGGGAATACGGCATTATCACAATCAACTTTTGGAAGCGCACACCATGTTTTCATAGCGCTAAAGTTTGCGATTGGCTCTCGTGTTTTTTCTCGTTACCATGCGTCCATATCAATACTCATGTCTCTCATCAGCCGCGTCAATCTAACTTTGGACCTGACAGGAAGTATGAGAGAGAGAGAGAGAGAGAGAGAGAGATAGCCGAAGTATTCAAGAGGGAATGAAAAGCAATTCTGTAGGAGGCGATCTGACTGGAGCCCCGTCCATAATGACTGAGTCAAATTAATCATCAGAAATAATATTCCGCTGTCAACCATTCAAGAGCTTTTTTAATAGAATTTTTATGATTCATGTCTGCCCGTATACATCATACAGTCAGTTCTGCAACATTTCAGAAATCAATTCAATATCATCTTTGTGTTGCCTGTCATCTTCGCCTGGAGAACGGCCATTTATCTTGCAAACAAATACTTTTAGCAAATACGTGGCCGTGGAGAATGAGAGACAAGGATTGTGGGACCTCAGATTTCACCTTGCCACGGTGCATTACTCAAATCACAAACTTCTCCCAAATATATATCATCCGTCCGAGCGTCTCTCCACAAGGCTAAAGCGCTAAATGCTGTTTTAAGAAAGAGACTTACTCATTTTCATTCTTCATTGCTCACGAGCTGTGTTATTTGAAACACGAAAATCATGAATATCTAAAGCCTCAAATTGATCAACTTTCGCACTCAATCTCCAGTCCTTCTGTCTCTGAGTGACGTGTTCACACTGTTTCAGCGAGTAAAAGTCTATTTGTTGAATTGCACAAAGATCCTTCAGCTCGAGCTTCACGTGTCTTTAGGATCTGAAACGTGACTTCGTAATATTTCAAATGGACTGAAGCAACTTTGGTTTGCTTGATAAAATCATGATATGATCATCAGGTTTATTTGTTCATCTCTCAAACATCATTGTATTGCATTGCATTATATGTTTTAAAACTTAAACATCATCTTACTAAGACATATTACTGACAGATATTGATATTTAAATGCATTTTATGTTAGTCTGCCATGCTGTTTTTGCATATTTTGAGCCTCTGAATAAAACTGAGCTGTTTTTCCTCCTCGAGTTCTCACTATATCAGACTGCATGAGCCATAAAAGCCTGAACATTATGTTTCATGCAAAGATGTTTTTACAGTTTGAGACATTACTGTGTTTTTCTGCGGAGAACAATCTGCCCGATGATTTGGTTGAAGATATAACCCGGATAAGAAAGAGATCTCAGTGGTGATTTTGGCTCAAAGACGAGCTGATATTCAGCGTAACACATCTTGAGGTCGCTCTATTCTCCGTTCGGCCTCGCCGTACACATGCGCTCGTGTTGCCGGGCTGGATATTAATCTTCTATGTACTTCTTCTGGCCTTTGAAGACAGATGTCTTTGTGGGCTTCAGGCCTCCCCTGTTATTGTCCGCTCTAATGGATGTGAAAATGAACATTTCCTGAGATTCAATTTCCCTCATAATTGTTGGAAGGAAACTAAATTGTGTGTTGTAAACAGTGGGGCGAGCAGCTATTGTGTGAAGAGAGACTGTCGTCGAGTCCTCAGGAGAATTCTCCAACAGAACGATCACACATTCACCTCTTTAAACGTGGGATGAGATGAACCTTGTCAGTGTCGGCTGATGCACGACCATGGCACCGTACATATGTCAAAGATACCACAGTAATACTATGGTGCACATCTTAAATACCATGTATACCATTGTACATGTCCAATACTAAGGTAAAATTATAGTACACATAGCAATTTCATGGTATATGTCTGAAATAAATATGGTAGAACCATGTTAAATGACCAAAATACCACAGTACTACCACAGTAATATCAAACATACCACAGTAATATCATAATACATGTTCAAAACCATGTGGTGCATGTCTAAAATGCTGTGGTGGTGCAATAGTAAATGTCAAAATACCATAGTAATACCATTGTAAATGTCCAAAATACCACAGCAATACTATGGTACACATCCAAAATGCCACGATAATCTCATTGTGCATGTACACAATACTATGGTAAAACCATAGTACACATATAAAATGCCATTGTGATACCATGGCAATTTTATGGTATATATCCGAAAAAATATGGTAGAAACAGGTTAAATGACCAAAATACCACAGTAATATCAATTATACCACAGTAATATCATAATATATGTTCAAAACCATGTGGTGCATGTCTAAAATGCTGTGGTAGTGCAATGGTAAATGTCAAAATACCACATGGTACACATCCAAAACGCCATGATAATATCATGGTGCATGTACAAAATACTATGGTAAAACCATAGTACACATCTACAGTAAAATGCCACAGTGATACCATGTCCAAAAAATATGGCAGAACCATGTTAAATTACCAAAATACCACAATGCTATCACAGTAATATCAAACATACCACAGTAATATCATAATACATGTTCAAAACCATGTGGTGCATGTCTAAAATGCTGTGGTAGTGCAATGGTAAATGTCAAAATACCATAGTAATATCATTGCAAATGTCCAAAATACCACATCAATGCTATGGTACACATCCAAAACGCCACGATAATATCACGGTGCATGTACAAAATACTATGGTAAAACCATGGTACACATCTAAAATGCCACAATGAGACCTTGGCCCAAAATACCATGGTACCTTCATGTAATATGTCTAAAAAAACACAGTAATACCTAAATGGTAATACCACTATACTGTCCAAAAGATAATACTGTGTTGCATGTTTAAAATACCACATTGTACATGTCCAAAACAATGTAATACTACGGTACACACCCAAAACGGCAGGATAATATTATGGTGCACATCCAGAAATACCACAAAAATAAATCCAAAATACCATGATAGTGCTTATGGCAATACCAATGTTCATGTCTAAAGGATAATACGGTGTTGCATGTTTAAAATGCCTTGATAATACTATGGTACACATCTAAAATACCACAGTAATGGAAAAAATGGTGCACATTACAATATGGAACTTTTTTGGTAAGTCTACCATATTCATACCAGTTTTCCACGGTACATTACCGTGAGGAAGTGAGCGTGCGCAGATGTCAGATGAGGTATTTTAAATCCGCTGTAATGTGGAGGAGATGTGCAGATGAAACTCCATTACCTGAAGCTCATTGAGAGCGGCTGACTCATCACACTTCTCCTGCGCATGAAAGGCCACGCTCATCAAATCCCTCCACGTCATGCTGATTTTAAGGATAAATGCTAACAATGGACTCGGCGAATGTTTTGTGGTGAAACCAGGAGGGGACGGGGACGTTTGTCAAAAGCAGCAGAACGTCCTTGACGATAAAATGTAAATCTCAAGGTGGTGCCATGTCGAACGGTCCGTAAAAATACATAATTCATCCGCCTCACTTCAGGATGTGATTATATGTATTACACATTGAATGCATGTAGAAGCTGCTCTTCAAAGGTTCATCGCAACAGTCAAAGCAGTTGGTAATAAGACAAATGTTTTATTCCCCTCTTTGTTTGGCACTTTTTTTTCCATTTTCCTGCTCCTCCTCAATCTCTCCATCCAATTTTCAAGGATATTAGAACTCAATTTGGATGCAAGATGGCGTTTGCATTGAGTTTGAGGGTTTCAATTTGTGGCTTTCATTAACTGAAGAGGGGACGCCACTTTGAAACCGACGCTATCAAATTCCTGAGAATATTTACGACGCTCAAAAACATTTGGTCGCTGAAAGTCGTACATGCGATCGAATGCAAACGCACACAAACCAAACGCCTTCTGTTTTCATAAACAGATGAACGGCTAGTTGGCGTAAATGATGGGATAATGAAAAGAGAAGAGTTTTTTTTCTTTTTTTCTCAGGTTGGGAAGGCGTCCAACTATCTCTGGCATCAATTTAAAGCCATTGTATGCTGTTGGGCTGATTAGAAATCCAACATATGAGTGTGCGAGCTTCAGTCTTAACACAACAGATGCCATTCAGACATGAATCTATTTCGATCTGGCTTATTAAGACCATTATATTTCCACAACTACACTTTTACATGTTCTGATGCATGTGCAAAACCCAATCGCACGACTCTGAAGGGCATCTAGATATGGCTCGGGTTCCTCCTTCCATGTGGGATTTGATTCACATTTTATCATCCAGAAGGTGAAACTCGTGCATCTCTGAAATCAGAAAAGTCTAACCCTGTGTGTGAGTAGTTCAGGTATCTGAAACCAAACATACAGTAGTTTAAAGGAGGCAAACTTTTTATAGAGAAATGATGGAGTGCTTCGAACGTTATATTAATATTCACGTTTATTAAAACTAAAATAAGCTGTGCGGCTTCACCTGTTACGTAAAATAATATATCTGCGTTAGTAAAATGTCTCGGAGGAACACTTACTCAAGCGCAAATAATAAAACTCTGAAAGTTTCTTGTTTGGCGAGGCAAATGTAATGTGCTCGTGTGTTTAAAAGCATAATGACAGATTTTTCTAATAAGCATTTTTCTGTAGACCTCCAGCGACATGCGGTGATGGATGCCTGAGTGATCTAACCTAAAACACAACCCCCACACACCGACAACGACAGACAAAGAAAGACATCTATCAGATTCCCATTCACTCTGTGTGTGTGTGTGTGTGTGTGTGTGTGTGTGTGTGTGGAGGGGTGGCTTTATCAAAGACGATGTTTTCGGAGCGTCATCTGTTTTTATTTGGCTGACGGACAGCAGCACCATCATAAATTATCCGAAGACCAGACACACAAAGTGACATACAATCGTTCCCAGAAGTGAGCTGAAAATGACAAAACCGCCTTTTGAAAGCATAATCAGAGGAAAAAAATGTTCATAAATGCAGTAAATCATGATTGCATAAATAGAAATGCATGCATTTTTAATTCTAAAAGTGTAAAGTGTTATTTAGGGTTCAAGGGATAGTTCACCCAAAAATGAAAATTCTGTCATTAATTACTCAAATCCTCATGTTGTACAAAAAATGAAGATCTTTTAAATGAAATCTGAGAGCTTCCTGTCCCTCCATTAAGAGTCAAGGTCATAAAGAGATCATAAAACTAATCCATATATTAGTTAGTCGCTTTATATGATAAACAGATTTAATTTAGGCTTTTATTCACAGATATAATTACTGATCAGCAGCAAATATAAACAGAAGCTCAACCGAACGAGAATGAACCTCATTGGTTCTTGCTGAAGCTCAAACGTGATGCGTAACATGAGAATGATCCTCATTGGTTCTTGCAGAATCTCAAAAACGTGATGCGTAACATGAGAATGAACCTCATTGGTTCTTGCTGAAACTCAAACGTGATGCGTAACATGAGAATGAACCTCATTGGTTCTTGCTGAAGCTCAAACGCGATGTGTAACATGAGAATGAACCTCATTGGTTCTTGCTGAAGCTCAAACGCGATGTGTAACATGAGAATGAACCTCATTGGTTCTTGCTGAAACTCAAACGTGATGCGTAACATGAGAATGATCCTCATTGGTTCTTGCTGAAACTCAAACGTGATGCGTAACGTGAGAATGATCCTCATTGGTTCTTGCTGAAGCTCAAAAGTGATGCGTAACGTGAGAATGATCCTCATTGGTTCTTGCTGAAGCTCAAACGTGATGCGTAACACAAGAATAAACCTCATTGGTTCTTGCAGAATCTCAAAAACGTGATGCGTAACTTGAGAATGAACCTCATTGGTTCTTGCTGAAGCTCAAAAGTGATGCGTAACTCGAGAATGAACCTCATTGGTTCTTGCTGAAACTCAAAAGTGATGCGTAACATGAGAATGATCCTCATTGGTTCTTGCAGAATCTCAAAAACGTGATGCGTAACATGAGAATGAACCTCATTGGTTCTTGCTGAAACTTAAATGTGATGTGTAACACGAGAATGAACCTCATTGGTTCTTGCTGAAACTCAAACGTGATGCGTAACATGAGAATGAACCTCATTGGTTCTTGCTGAAACTCAAACGTGATGCGTAACGTGAGAATGATCCTCATTGGTTCTTGCTGAAGCTCAAAAGTGATGCGTAACGTGAGAATGATCCTCATTGGTTCTTGCTGAAGCTCAAACGTGATGCGTAACACAAGAATAAACCTCATTGGTTCTTGCAGAATCTCAAAAACGTGATGCGTAACTTGAGAATGAACCTCATTGGTTCTTGCTGAAGCTCAAACGTGATGCGTAACGCGAGAATGAACCTCATTGGTTCTTGCTGAAACTCAAACGTGATGCGTAACATGAGAATGAACCTCATTGGTTCTTGCAGAATCTCAAAAACGTGATGCGTAACATGAGAATGAACCTCATTGGTTCTTGCTGAAACTTAAATGTGATGTGTAACACGAGAATGAACCTCATTGGTTCTTGCTGAAACTTAAATGTGATGTGTAACACGAGAATGAACCTCATTGGTTCTTGCTGAAACTTAAATGTGATGTGTAACACGAGAATGAACCTCATTGGTTCTTGCTGAAGCTCAAAAGTGATGCGTAACATGAGAATGAACCTCATTGGTTCTTGCTGAAACTCAAACGTGATGCGTAACATGAGAATGAACCTCATTGGTTCTTGCTGAAACTTAAATGTGATGTGTAACACGAGAATGAACCTCATTGGTTCTTGCTGAAACTTAAATGTGATGTGTAACACGAGAATGAACCTCATTGGTTCTTGCTGAAACTTAAATGTGATGTGTAACACGAGAATGAACCTCATTGGTTCTTGCTGAAACTTAAATGTGATGTGTAACACGAGAATGAACCTCATTGGTTCTTGCTGAAGCTCAAAAGTGATGCGTAACTCGAGAATGAACCTCATTGGTTCTTGCTGAAACTCAAACGTGATGCGTAACATGAGAATGAACCTCATTGGTTCTTGCTGAAACTTAAATGTGATGTGTAACACGAGAATGAACCTCATTGGTTCTTGCTGAAACTTAAATGTGATGTGTAACACGAGAATGAACCTCATTGGTTCTTGCTGAAACTTAAATGTGATGTGTAACACGAGAATGAACCTCATTGGTTCTTGCTGAAGCTCAAAAGTGATGCGTAACTCGAGAATGAACCTCATTGGTTCTTGCTGAAACTCAAACGTGATGCGTAACATGAGAATGAACCTCATTGGTTCTTGCTGAAACTTAAATGTGATGTGTAACACGAGAATGAACCTCATTGGTTCTTGCTGAAACTTAAATGTGATGTGTAACACGAGAATGAACCTCATTGGTTCTTGCTGAAGCTCAAAAGTGATGCGTAACTCGAGAATGAACCTCATTGGTTCTTGCTGAAACTCAAACGTGATGCGTAACATGAGAATGATCCTCATTGGTTCTTGCAGAATCTCAAAAACGTGATGCGTAACACGAGAATGAACCTCATTGGTTCTTGCTGAAACTCAAATGTGATGCGTAACACGAGAATGAACCTCATTGGTTCTTGCTGAAGCTCAAAAGTGATGCGTAATGTGAGAATGAACCTCATTGGTTCTTGCTGAAGCTCAAAAGTGATGCGTAACACGAGAATAAACCTCATTGGTTCTTGCTGAAACTCAAACGTGATGCGTAACATAAGAATGATCCTCATTGGTTCTTGCTGAAACTCAAACGTGATGCGTATCCTGAGAATGATCCTCATTGGTTCTTGCTGAAACTCAAACGTGATGCGTAACTTGAGAATGAACCTCATTGGTTCTCACAATTAAAGCGAACATATTGAGCTTCCGTTTCTCATAACTGATGTTTGCATTGATGAATGTTTATATGTCAATAAAAGCCTAAATTAAATCTGTTCATCATATAAAGCGATCGAGTCTCTTCAGAAAATTTGGACTAAAATTCATATGAATTCGTTTCACAATCTCTTTATGAACTTTTTGAAGTGTCAAAGTAAGTGGTAGTTGCGTAGCTGTCAATGGAGGAACAGAAAGCTCTCAGATTTCATTAAAAATATCTTAATTTGTGTTTCGAAGATGAACGAAAGTCTTACAGGTTTGGAACGACATGAGGGAGAGTAATTAATGTAATAGTTAACAGTGTTTGCGAAGTGAACTATCTAGACTCTTTTCACTTGAGAAACCACATTAGCAACGTCTTGTCAATCATCCAGAACACCCTAACAACCAAATAGCAATTTTGCACGAGCCCCACTCACATTTTCTTCAGAAAATCGAAAGATATAATCATCATGAGCCTTATTTATTTATGTCTACATGTGCTCATTTAGACAGACACGTACAAACCAGCAGCTTTTACAGCAGTGGATTGGATTATGGGCGTCTGCAGATAGAGATAATTAATAAATATCCGGCTAAATGGAAGCTAATTGCAACAGTCACACACACAGTCTTATTCACCCATAAATAAAGTGAATGTGCAGCCTACATACCATCTGCTCCAGTCTACATTATTCGGAGAGCATGTGGACGAGGCGAAACATTTAACCTTCAATGTGTTCACTCAAACACCATATGCTCAAACGCCAATTTACAGTCGGAAATATCCAGAAATCTTTACATTCTCATCAGCCGAGTCCATTTTCTACAGTTCAACAGCACTTGAAGGAAATGTCTAGTAAAAGATACTTTCTTTTGTACCTCACGTCGTCATCTCCTGTAACACACACACACACACACCGTTCTCAACAATATCATATCAGTCTGACGGAGGAGTCACATTACTGTAACACAACACCTGGACTGGGAAACAGAACCGATACAATAAGTACTTTGCTTTTGGTTTTCTTTTGTACCATGCTGATGCAAACAAAATACCACAATAAGACATGCGATATAACTATCAGAGGCGAGTAGCATGTTATTGTATGTGAATCAACTCAATGTTTTAATTAAAAAGTCATTTTTCATGCTGTATGTGTCACATTTCTCCAGAATTGCATATACAATGTTTATTGTTCTTATTGTTAAATGTTCAAATTTTCTTTTCAAATGTGCACAATAAGACCAAAAACATGCATTAAAGGATTAGTTCACTTTTGAAAAAAAAAAAAACTTTTGGTGATAATTTACTCACCCCCATGTCATCAAAGATGTCCATGTCTTTCTTTCTTCAGTCGAAAAGAAATTAAGGTTTTTGATGAAAACATTCCAGGATTTTCTCCATATAATGGACTTCAATGGGGTCCAAACGGTTCAAGGTCCAAAAGACACTTTCAGTGCAAACTGCAAACTGTTCAAAGGGCTTTAAACGATAACAGATGATGAATAAGGGTCTTATCAAGCGAAACGATCGCTCATTTAATAAATAAATAACAAAGTTTAAGTTTTATAAGCTCAAATGTTCGCCTTGCTCTGTTCTGTGATGCGCGTTCGTGAATCTCCTGTTCGAACTCGATTATTTATTAAATGAACGATCGTTTCACTAGATAAGACCTTTATTCATCCCCTGGAATCGTTTAAAGCCCTTTGAACAGTTTGCAGTTTGCATTGAAACTGTCTTTTGGACCTTGAACCGTTTGGACCCCATTGAAGTCCATTATATGGAGAAAATCCTGGAATGTTTTCATCAAAAACCTTTATTTCTTTTCGATTGAAGAAAGAATGATGTGGATATCTTTGATGACCTGGGGGTGAGAAAATTATCAGCAAAAGTGTTTTTAAAATACATTTTACTATATGTTCACATAGAAAACAGCTACTTTGAATCATAATACTATATCACAATTTTTACTGTATTTTTTGATTAAATAAATGCAGCCTTGGTGATAAATCTGACTGAAAGTTGACAGCTTGTGTTTGCTCAACTTTGGCATTGTGCCATCATTTTTTCAATAAACATAAGATTGTTTTAGCGAGGCGTGGATTATAATGAGTCAAAGAATCAATAAATGAAAACAGAACCTGTATATGTTCATTCTGTGCCTTTGTCAATATCAAAAATACTGATATGATTCATATAACAACTATAAATAGTCAGATGATCCAATCATTGTGAAAAAGGGAATGACACAGTCTCGCTCTGTTATTGCACTTCATTTGAGCATTATGTGAATTCTGGGAAATCTCAGGTCATTATTACTGCACACTGGACTGGAAGAGAAACGCTACGTGAATGTTAGAGACAGAACGAGAGCGAAGGAGAATCAAACTAATGATGAACACACAGGTCAGAGCGACAGACATGGAGACCGAGCCGCTTCGACATCAGGCAGATCTTCAGCTGAAATATATACATGATACGCCACAGCGTTCACTAATAACTGCATATGAAATTGGATCATTAATTGCTGATCAAATCAAAAACAATATAGTGAGCGGACTACCTAGAGAGTATTTTAAGGCAGTGTTGTTTTGGCATTTTGAATTAGAGAAGGAAAGTAACAACATTACGCTTGTTTTAGCCAAATCAAATCAAAACTTCACTGATGCGCTCAGCAAACTTCGACTCTTTATGGTTTTATCTGCCATCTCAACAGCATTTCAGGTCAAGTCAGCAGTCTGACAATACTAAAGTCACTTTAGCAATGCCGTCTCAGGCACAAGCACACTGTTTAACAACAGAGGATTGCATAACGCCTCAGTTATCTTCACATGTTGTCATGAGAGGACGTATTAAATCCATCAAAAGTGACGTTTATAATGTTGCAAAAAAATTCTATTTCAAATAAATGCTGATCTTTTGATCTTTCAATTCATCAGAGAAACCTTCACAATAAAATGTGTTAATCATAAATGTTTCTTGAGCATCAAATCATCATATTAGAGTGATTTCTGAAGGATCATGTGACACTGAAGACTTTGATCACAGGAATAAAACCTATTTTAAATCAGAATAATGTATCACAATTTGCATTTATATTTATATCACAAATGTATTTGTGATCAAATAAATGTTTTTTTTTTTTTAAATAGAAATAAATGTATTTATGACCAAAACAATGCATTAACAAAGAAGATGCATTTGCGGTCAGTAAGATATATATACTTATATATATATATATATACTTTTATTCCGCAAGGATGCATTGAATTGATCATAAGTGACAGTGAAAAATATATATTGTTATTTTTACTATTTCAAGAAAATTCTGTTCTTTTGAACTTGGCATTTAATACTGTTTTCAACATTTATAATAATTATAAATGTTTCTTGAGCATCAAATCCTCATATTAGAGTGATTCCTGAAGGATCATGTGACACTGAAGACTGAAAATTCAGCTTTGATCACAGGAATAAATTACACTTTACTATATATTCACATAGAAAACAGCTACTTTGAATCATAATATAGTATATCACAACTTTTACTGTATTTTTTATTAAATAAATGCAGCCTAGGTGAGCAGAAGAGACTCCTATCAAAAGCATTAAGAAATCTCACTGAAAGTTTCTTTTGATTGAAACATTCAATCAAAAGGTGAGCAAAAGAGACTTCTAGTTATCACATTGCTTCATGAAATCCTTCGAAAATGAAGTTTTTTGCACATGGAAAATGTTGCTAGAGTGACTTTTCCTTCTGATCTTAATCTGGAAGAGCAACTAATGGCTGAAGTGTTGTGTGGGGTATTAAGAAAAATAGAACAAAATGAATAAACATAAAGCACTCAAGAAGATATAAGCAGTCGAGGAAATGTTTACCTGGCTGCTTTAAACACTTTCACTATATGAAATCAAGGATGATATCAAAGGACTTGAGGCACAAATGAAGGATATCAGAGGACTTGGCAACACCGGCGACTTGAATAAACACTCGGATGCATTTGTTAACAGTTCTGTGTCAGAGAAATATTCCACACAGACTGATGGGCTCATAAAAGCACACGCCTGACACATAAACCAGCCCTAAAATTAAAAGAAAGAAGCAAGAAATCACATTTTGCACGAAGCAAATAAAGTCTATGTTTAGCCTTTTTGCATTGTAATGATAACCGAACACATTTTCCCCCAAACGACCATTATTGTAAAGCAACTTTTGAGTTCGATGCTCAGAAATGAAAAATTATTTAAATTATTTTATGGTTAAATACATTTTAGCATTATAATAAATACGACCACAATGCATGTGACTGGTGGACCACAGGGAAAAAAAACAATGCCGAATGCAAACAATTAAATGCAAATAATTTTGCATTATAGTAATTAGAGTTTGAGTCCTTAATTGCCATGAAAATAATGTCATGCAATGCTCCTCAAATTATCTTTATGCAAAACCTAAATGGCGTGGAGAAATATGACCTGGACATGTTCTGGCGGGTCTAATGAGATTCAGCCTGTGATCAGAGACTTTCAGGGCGGTTTGTGAGAGAATGTGAGTTTTGCTGTGGCATCAAATCTGTCCGTCCAGCGATCTCTCTCGCCTTTTGTTTTCTGACAGACTCTCTGCTCGCTCAGCAATCGACTATAGAAATATTTTGGCAGGCTCGTGCTTTGTTTTCATTTCACAAAAGATGTGTGGTGGTTGCAGGGCGAGGGGGCAGGGCGAACGGGCGTCGCTCTCTCTCTCTCTCTCTCTCTCTCTCTCTCTCTCTCTCTCTCTCTCTCTCTCTCTCTCTCTCTCTTTCTTTTCAATCTAAACAGCAGGAGGAAGTTGTAAATCATAGTAATGTACTCAGCCGTAATTCGGACCAGCAGGGAGAGCAGCACACGCACACACACATGCATTTCTCCTCCATACGGCGGGAGTTTACAGTCGACACAAAGACGCTTTAATCAGAGCAAACGAGCCAATGACACCAGATCCCCAAATCACAGTCAGTCACAGTACAGCGCAGACTCCAACACAGATACACATGCTTTTACTGGGATCTTGATCTTTTCACTATATATACATATTCTATTCATTAAATCTACACTATAAGAGTTGGCCAATCAGAACAGAGGCCATTTGCATATAAAGGTACAGGCATGTTGTGTAGTCTTACAGCATGATGCATGATGTCAATTACCACAGAAAATATTTACAGTGCCTTAGAAAGTCTATGTTCGAGCTTATGATAAGAGCTTGCATGAATTATTCTGTTCATAAAATGAGCTATCTGTGCACTGAAGTTTCAAATCATCCGCATTTTTTTCTCAACTGTATAGTGGATAGTTACATTATAGTGTCCTTGCACATATCTGAACAGGTTTCCCAACTTGACTGTGTGAGTAAGTGATTTTATCAACAGTGCATGAATCGTTAGTAAAACTAGAATTGAATGTAAAGTATAGAGCTGCATAATTGTGGATACATTTAGAATAAAAAAAGTTTTGGTTTCAAACAGATCATGAACAAAATTAAATGACGTAATTTGCTCTGACAAACGTTAATTGCTGCAATCTTATGAATCTGAATACATTTTTATTTCTTTTAATGGCAAGAATGAATGATTCAATGACTCACACAAATACTTGACTTGTTTCATTACTGGATGAATCAGCATTTTTGAATGAATCTCTTGCATGAATGATTCAATGACTCACTCATAAATACTTCACTCATTTCATGATTGGATGAATCGGCATTTTTGAACGAATTTCTTGAATGAATGATTCAATCACTCATTTATTAAGATTTAACTCATTTCATGACTGGATGAATCAGCCTTTTTGAACGAATTTCATGAATGAATGATTCAATGACTCACTCATTAAGATTTCACCTGTTTTATTACTGGATGAATTAGCGTTTTTGAACAAATCTCTCGAATGAATGATTCAATCACTCATTTATTAAGATTTCACCTGTTTTATTACTGGATGAATCAGCCTTTTTAAACGAATTTCATGCATGAATGATTCAATGACTCACTCATTAAGATTTCACCTGTTTTATTACTGGATGAATCAGCGTTTTTGAACAAATCTCTCGAATGAATGATTCAATCACTCATTTATTAAGATTTCACCCGTTTTATTACTGGATGAATCAGCGTTTTTAAACAAATCTCTTGAATGAATGATTCAATGATTCACCCTTTTTATTACTGAATGAATGCGTGTTTTTTGAACAAACCTCTTAAATGACAGCCCATTCTCACTCCCAAGGCGTCACCTAACTGACGCCTTGGGAAGCATTTGGACATGCTTCAATATCTGACGCTTTAGGCGGCCTTTAGCGTCAGTTAGATGACGCCCTAGGATCGCGTGTACCCTACCCCCACCCCACACCTAAACCTAACCGCGTCCTCTAACTGACGCTTTCCTTTAGCGTCAGTTAGATGACGCCGTAGGATCGCGCCTAAAACGTCAAATATTGAAGCATGGTCAAAGGTGACGCCTTGGGGTGAGAATGCGTTGTAAATGAAGCTCTACTACATAGTATAACAGTATATAAATAACACCAAAATAATAACCGGCAGGGCAGATAAAATGCATGAAAGACTCAAAGATAGTTCGACTAAACATCTCCAGTTCTCTAGCTAGTTTTGATCTGATTCTTGGCCCTGACAGTTCAGTTTTTGGATCAGTACGCATGTAAACTGTCTTGACGAAGCCCTCGTCACCCTCAGTAACAGAATCCCTCTTCTGACGTCTCGGATCAGCAGCCAAATGCTCCTCTGGAAGAGTTTTCTCAGTCTTTCTCTAATCACAGGCTTGCTTGGCAACCAAAGCTCCGGGAAGCAATCAATAAAACCTTGTTACTCTAATTGTGAGATTATAATCTCGACCGCGACGTCTTCTGCATACTCAAACGGCGAGTCCATTAGAGACATTTCCCAGCTACTTTCTTCAGCCAAGAATGCAAATGCAAAGACTAACATTTACGCTGCGCTATCACATTGAGATGAACTTCAGCTGATAAAAGATGAGTAAATTGACACAGTGCTGGAGGACGGCTTAGCATGCTAATCAGAAGCAGCGCTTTCAAGCTGAGATCACGTTTAAAGGGATAGTTCACCCAAAAATAGACATTCTGTCGTTATTTACTCACCCTCGTGTCAGTCTGAACCAGAATTGTGTTTCATCAAATTATATATTGAAAGAAGTCTATTATGCTCATTTTCAGTCAGATTTTTATTTATTTTTTTAATTAAAAAACTTGATGGAAATGCTTTTGATAGAAGTCTCGTCTGCTCCTCAAGGCTGCATTTATGTGATCAACAATACAGTGCGATATTATTATGATTCAAAAGAACGGTTTTCTATGTGAATATATAGCTAATAAAGTGTAATTTATTCCTGTGATCAAAGTCTTCAGTGTCACATGATCCTTCGGAAATCACTCTAATATGGTGATTTGACATTTTCAGGATTCTTTAAAGAATAGAATGTTCAGAATGTATTTGAAATAGAATCTTTTGTAACATTCTAAATGCCTTAACTGTCACTTTTGATCAATTTATCACGACGTGAGCGTAAATAAAAAGAGAGAAAGGTTCAATTTTTGGGTGAAATATTCCTCCTCTCACACTGGAAGCGACATAAAACGTCACGCAGAACAGAAGCAGCATTGATGTTTTCTCTTTGTAATCAATTCTCTCGCTGTATCTGTCCGTCTCTCTCACTCTCAGCTTCATTCAGCTCTCTCCTGTCTCTCTCTCTGGGCTTTTTTCTCTCTTGTTGAGCCACTATCGATCGGTCGAGTTGGCTGGAGGTCAACCCTCGGCGGACTACACAATCTTTTGTTGGCGGCGGTTACCGTGGCGATCCTTGGTGACCCCGAACACACACAGGGCTCGTTAGGGGCCAAACGGAGACGAACTCTCCCCTACAATCAGACGGGGTCATAGGTCGCAGGAGGACAGCTCAGTCAACGTGAATGTGAAGACTCCTGGGAGGGACACGGCGCCTGATCCCAGACCCAAACGAGTGTGTGATGGACTGGCCTTGTGTGTGGCCAATCGGGATCAGGCCTGTTTCCATGACAGTCGTTTTCAATGGAACCTTTTCAAACGGAATCAGTTTCAAAGTAACAACTGAATAATAATAGAAAAAGAAATAGATCAAACAAACAGCCTCTCCTGATCTTCGTGTACAGTGGGATCTGAGAGCTTTTTGCATAATTCATTTTAATGAACAAAACCTTGATTATGAGCATCTTGAGCTTCTGTACAAAGAGTCACATGATCAATATCAATATGTCCACATATGAGTGTCAATGATCATAATAATGCAGAATCATTTATAATGTGTAGTATATATTTATACGGTAACATGAAGGTCTTCATTAGTTGATGTATTCCAATAAACTAACAATCTCTTTATTAGTAGTTATAACACGAAATAAACATAACTGAATATCAGACGGTTTGTTATTTCCACCGTGGAAAGACGTCAATACGCACCATTTTTTAAGTTCAAGTCTACGGACGTTACTCTACACTGTAAAAAAATATTTTCAAGATTTGTTATCACAACATTTTTTTCTTTTGTCAAATCAACTTAAATCATTTATTTAGTTCAGATAACTTATTTTTTTGAGTTTCTGATGATTAAATCAATCTCCTTAGTTGTATTAACTCACTTTTTCCATTTCAATCAACTTAAAATTTTAAGGCAACCAGGTTACTTAATTTTTTAAGTTAAACCAACAATATTTTTTTTACAGTGTACTAACTCTCCCGTCTGTTTTTTTTTATTATTTTTTTTGTCATTACGTTATGATTGGTCAGATCGCCTGCCAATCAAACTCCCAGCGAATGGTGAATTGCATACACACAAATACACACAAACTAGGATTTTCTGAAATACATTACAGAAGTAAAACATGCTGTGAAACACAGCGGCTACCTACTTCTTTTTGCCAGTTTGTTATAAAACCAATTTAATATAATAATATAACAATTAAAAAAGAAATCAGCGAATGTCAAGTTGATATGTTTTCATATGCAAGACAATTAATTCAATCTTGTCAAGCTGTTTTTCCATAACTATTTCTCTCACTGAGCATCGCTGTCATTTGAAGAACCAAAAATAGACGTTATGATCTATATTTATATACGTATATATTAAAAATCCAATAAGACAGACGCTGTTAATAAAGCAGAATCACATTCTTAGCCAGTTGGGGTTGTTTGTCTGGCTGTGTCCTGCGTGCGTGTGTGTGTGTTACATTACAGCGTTAAAGGCAGCATCAGTCTGAACTGCCTGAGCCTGGTCAAGCGCAGTAGATCCGCAGACAGATGTCAAATCAGAGTCTCAGAGTAAACAAACCAAGACAAAAGGAGAGAGTGGAGGAGCTTTATCAGGTCCTCTTCACGTTTATCCCACAGAACTACAACCGAACCGTATACCGAATATGCAGTGTGCATGATTTGGCCTTTAATATTCCGAAAGAGCATTAGACTAGTTTCACGTTACTGGTCTAGATGAACAACATAAAAACAAAAAGCCATTTCCTATGTTATTTGATGGAAAACACTGGAAAAGGAACTGAGATTGAACGTTCGAACAGCAGGTTTGAGGGTTTTGACTCTTACCTGACTCGGGGAGAGGAACTCTTGGTTGTTCTCACTCATGTACATGTTGTCACCATCAAACTGCGGGCAGATAGAGAGAAGAAGATTAAAGTTTGATCGGTCAGACAGCTGAGATTAAGGAAAATGATTTGCATATCAGACAGAACGTGGAAAAAAAGGAAAGAACAATTCCATCAAAACCGTCAGAGAGAGACGGAGAGAGCCAAACCCTAGTGTTCTTCCTTACTATACGGCATTTTAGGACATGCTCTGCTTCTTTTGGTTATTATTGAATACAGCATTGCAAACATTGTAATATTCATTTGCAATTCTACGTAGATCTGAGCTTTAATGAGAATGCTGCCTTTATAACACCTTGTCACGACGAGTCATCTTTTACATGTTAATCAGAGTTTCTGTCCTAATCAGTCATGGCCGCAATATGCAGCAATTCGATTTTAGATTTTTTTTGCAATGTCGCGGCTGGAACAATAACATACAAATTATGACAATGATAATCTCAGGTACTGATTATGTGCTCTATTTAATGTTAAAAGCATCTAATGTGAGTTTGAATTATCTCATAGCCGTACTGAGAGCGAAAATGGATCATTGACCTCAGAACTACTGTGAAGAAGAAATATTTTAAAGGAAATAAGAACAAACAGGTGTACTACAGATTGTTTCAGTAATGCGTTATGTATTTTTAATAATGTTAAAATGGTGTATTATTTATGAATTTGGTTATGAACTGCAGTGCGCTTGCAGAGAGACTCCGCCCACACGCTCTTCTGATTGGCTGTGATTAGGGATTGATTTGGTTGCGAGTGCAGTGGCTTACAGAGAGACTCCGCCCACACGCTCATCTGATTGGCTGTGATTAGGGATTGATTTTGTGGCGTCTTGTAGTCACGTCACATCTAGTGACGTGACTACAAGAATCTATTGGATTCGCATCTGGTTAGGACACGGTGTCAGATGGCAAAATATTGGCCACAATAGACTTATAATATTGACTATAATATCAGTTATCAGCTTTATATGCACAAACACACACACACAACACATTGCAAGATTAATTATTAAAGATCACATTGTTATCTCAGCAAATATTCAAACTCAACCTGAATCAAACCTCTAATACACTTCCACTTATGCTCATATTTCATTTGCAAACTACTTTTTCTGCTGTCAGACTGAACAGGTGAAAACGAGACAGAAAAACCGTCCTGAAATGATGGAAGAGTGTGAAAGGAAGGATATGACAGCTCGAAAGAGAGAATTTAAAAACCGACCACAATTGCCCTGCAGCTTGTGTCCTCAGACTGAAAGGTTGAGAACAAACACGTCGCTCCTGCCTTGGTGAATCTGAGGTCAATTACTCATAACTTGTGTTTTAATGCATGTGAAGATGCAAGAGCAGGACGAGCAAACGCCGAGGAGCGCGCGGAGCATCTCAGAAGCTCTGACAGCAATATAAAAAGCACACATTATAAAAAGGCTAATCTGAGAAATGTGCAGCAATAATTATTTGAATCAAAAGAAACTAAAGAAATAAAGGACTCAATTGACTTGCTAATCGTTTCTTTCATTCTTTTCATTCACGTCTTCATTTTTTCTCAATCACTCCTTAAACAAAACCAAATTGGAAAAACCAAGCGACGCTCATATTTAGACAACAGTTATATAAGACAAACAAACACAATAGTTTCGCAAACAGGCAGTGCGTCAATGCGGCGTTCGCTAAAACCACACGACTCAATACGATACCAGAAACTCAACGGATAGCTCCGAAAAATACATGTATGTACAATATGCACAGTATATGATCATATCAGCACTACACAAAATGTGCAAATTGGTGAACAAAAGCCCCATTTTAACGTGTTTTTTGACAATGTTTCGCATGCAACGGTAAATGCGCCAGAGAAATGTAACACTATTAGATCAGAGTTTCTTTCTTTCCAGGCTTCCTCATCCATCTCTCTCTCTCTCTCTCTCTCAGAGAAATGTGATATTATACTGCCGTCCAAACATCAAGCATAATGACAAACCCATCCAACAGCTGATGGGGGTCGTAGAGCATTTCTAATGTGCACACCCCCCACCCACACACGCATATTATATGTATATGAGTGTGTGTGTGTGCGTGTGTTAAACATTCATCATGCATTCATATATTCTATACAGCAAACTACAGCATCAATAAAACAGCATCCCTTGCATACACACACACACACACACACTACTACTAAAGGCACTGATAGTTTTGTTTATCGTCGTCTGCTAGAAATGCACTAGGATATCTGTCCCCCCATTCTTCTAATTAAGATGCAAATATATCCAAATGCACTATAGACATCTTCACAAATTACACCCTTTCACACTGTGTGTGTGAGAGAGAGAGAGAAAGAGAGTGTGTGGGGGTGGTGTGAAGTTATAATGGAAGATTAAAAGATTTCCCCCTTTATCTGCAGACTTTACACACACTAGCATTCAAAAGTTTGGGGTCAGTAAGATTTTATATATTTTTTTTTAAACTTGTATTCAAGGATGCATTAAATCGATCAAAAGAGACAGTCGAGAATATGTTATATTTCAAATAAATTTCCACAAAGATATGAAGCAGCGCGACTGTTTTCAACTGATAATATTCATAAATGTTTCTTGAGCAGCAAATCATCATATTAGAGTGATTTTGAGCCCGGAGAAAATTCACCTTTGCATCACAGGAATGCTTTATATTTGAAATACGTACTCTAGATTTTGAACTGTAATAATATTTCACAATTTTACTGTATTTTAAGGTATTTTGGTAACACTTTACAATAAGGTTCATTAGTTAATATTAGTAAATGCATTAACTAACATGAACTCACGATGAGCAATGCATTATTTACAGTGTTTATTAATATTTGTTAATGTACAAATACAGCTGTTCATTGTGCGTTCATGTTAGTTCACAGTCCATTAACTAATGTTAACTAAAACAACCTTTGATTTTAATAACGTATTAGTAAATGTTGCAAATAATATTAACTAAGATTAATAAATGCTAATACTAATGTAGTTAATTAATGTTAACTAATGAACCTTATTGTAAAGTGTTACCGGTATTTTTGATCAAATATATGCAGTCTTGGCGCGCACGAAACAGTTTCAATTCTTCACATGCTACAGTAAGCAAAGTTTCTACTCAAATTCAATCGTTTTACTACCCCATGTTATCACTCAGGAGACTCGAGTAATATTTGAGTTCATATTGAGATCTTCTGATACAGCTCATACAGTTTTATATATCACACCCTTCCGTTCAAGGCCAGTTCCTGTAGAAAGAGCCATGACCACAAACACAGAGATCATCAGCAAACACCTGTGAGCGTGTGAATAGACTTCAAAACACACTGAAATACACACACATAATATCTGCTCTGCATAAATACAGGTGTTTAGCGTTTTCTATTACAGCAGCGATCGAAAGATCTCGCTTGCTTTCCATTACCAGCAAATATTGTACAATAGTTTTATTTTTAGTGTTCTAATTGCATATTGTTTCCTCTTGCGTAATTGACCCTGTTATGTATTGTTGCGTACTGTATTGTGTATTATTATACTTATATTCAGTGTCTTCTTTCCTGAGAGCAACAGCTTTCATTGTATTAAAGTGCAGATGACAATTAAGATCTTTTGCATCTAATAGTGCAAACATAAGCATGCTTCATTGTCGTCACATGACTAGGTTCACACAAAATAAGGAGTCAAGAAAGCGATTGTGATTGATTTCACGTCTGGAAATAGAAGGTCAAGCGCATTGCATTGTGGGATACAGCAGTGTGTTCTTTTGTATACGGCACATTTTGACAAATGTCATCCAATGCATGAGAAACATTAGCATAGTGTGCATACTCCAGGAGGAGTATGACTTTATTATTCCCGTCCTGCTCTCTCGGCACGTCTGCCACGCCAGGCTTTGCTATTACCCATCTAATTGCACATTCGGCAGTGACAAGAGCTCATTAGTGCTTAATTACACACGTGTTATTTAGTACAAACATCTCCATTTGGGCCCCTTTTGCCGTGTAATTGTTCTGCGGGGACGGCCGTTGAGATGGAGGGCACGTCGAGTGATTCGTGCCGAGTACGAGAGGCTGGAAGTAGGTCATGTGCCATAGCAATAAACAAGGAACACTGCAATAAAATAATATAGTCACACACACACAAATGCACTCATGCCGAAGCCAGTAATATCCAAAGCTCATGCAATATTTACTGTGCACTAATAGATGGCAGAGAGACTGTTTTGCATCTGAATTTCAGATGAAAACTACTGGGTTCTGTGTAAGTTTGTTGTTTGCATCATAGAAATCTGACTATGAGTCTGAGATCGACTGATATGGGACAATGTGTCCAGAACAATGAGAAACACGAAGAGGATCATTGATTTTTTTTCTATCATTATTATTGTGTAAATATGTCCCTGATTATGTTAATAAAGCTTTAAAACAAATGTCTAAGCAAAAAAAATAATTTTTTTTTAAATGTTCAAGCTTGATTCTGAGCCTCTGTCAGTTATTAGGGCGCGGCTCCTTTAAGGCCGTCGGTAAACAGACACTGTTGTGATTGGCTAACATCACTGTATGGGGAACAGTGTCAACACCTCAACACACACTCGCTGTTTGAAAACATGATCCATATAAAACCATCATTTACAGACAGAGCATTATGTAATCGTGAACTTGTGTTTGTGATGCAGTCAGATTCAATACAGTCACTGCTTCGTTTGACGAAGACAAAACGCTGCGAACAAACATATAATCATCTGACGCCATTAAAGGTGCCATGTGTAAGAATTGAGGTTAAAATATCCAAAAAATGAGCTACAAGTAATGTAAAAACATTTGTTTTATAGTTAAATATTGAATGTTAAAAAGATTCTGGACTATTTCTGACTATATATTTTATAGAAATAGAAGTATTGTAAGGTTTTGTAAGCGTAAATGTATCCTATAAACTATGAATCATGAAAGATTCTGCATTATTGTGACCAATGATTCTCATTTACTTACATATAGGGTGTCGTTGATCATGTGACTCTTTGTGCAAACAGTCAGATTTTCTTTTTCCATTCAAGCTCAAGATGCTCATCTCAAATCTTTCTGATCATCAGCGTTTGTTCATGAAGCGACATGGTATTTTGAGACATTCTTGAATGTGTTTATTTTTGACTCAAATTACAAGATATAATCTTTAGTGAAACAGAAATAAGCATGCATAAATAAGCATTTCCACATGCACCCTTTTAGATTTTAAACATGATGCAATAATGCAATAAGTAGCAAAGAGGAGTTTAATCGTGGTAAAATCACTTTAAATGAGTGTCTTTGAGCTTTGAAAAATGACGACAACTGTAATATGATTAAAAAATTGTTAATTTAGTAATTTAGATTAATAATCATCAGCAAATCATTCTTGCCTCAAATATAACAGTTCATTAGTCTGGCTGCCGATGACAAGCCACAAAGAAACTTTATCCAGCATTTAAAAGGCAGCTCATCCAATCAGAAATTTGATTTTGAATGCAAATTATAAATCATTCCGGATGCTGATTGGTATACAACTATGACGTGAAACAGCATGACCTCTCGCACCCGATTGCTTAAAGGGACACTCCAGCCATTTGCTTTCCATTAAGCTTTCCATTGAAAGAAACACAGTTATACTATTGAATGGTCGTGCAACACTCGCTCAGAAATCCGCTATTTACTAGGGCTGGACCCGAATATTCGTTCGGTGGGTTGGTATTCGGTTTGAAAATGTGACATTCGAATATTCGTTTTTTTGAGGGGGGGTTTTTGCACACCTGGCATCCCACTCGAAACGGTTCTCATTCGCGCTTGAATATGTTTTACACTATAAAATCTGGTGAAATATAATACTTAACATATAACTTCATTATACTAATAAATTGTTTGTTTCTTGGACTACTAAAAGTGTTCCTGCAACGGGAGAATACTCCGGTTAGAGTTTGTGTGGACGGAAGTGCATGCCTGCGCTTGTATTTTGGGTTAAGCTGCATTGCTTTGACATTGTGGAAAACAGAATAATAGAAACAAAATGTATTATCCTTTTTACCCTTTATTATCAATCTAAATTAATCTACACAGCGAGACTTTGAGATTTTACTGGGACGACAATTTCATTTTTCTTAATTTAATTTTCATTTTTCTACATTTAAGTTATTTGTTTTTTTTTATTATTATTGTTTTAATTCATTTAAATTTCGTTTTTATTCATTTAAATATCGTGTTTATTCATTTAAATTTCGTTTTTATTTATTTAAATTTTGTTGTTATGTTTTATTTATTTAAATTTAATTTTTATGAATTCAAATTTCGTTTTTATTAATTTAAATTTCGTTTTTATTCATTTAAATTTCCTAGGGCACCGAAGCAAGTGCATTCTGGGAGTTGTTGTCTTTCATCCACATAAGCCAAAAATACATTTTCTGGCTTTTCTCAGTCTAGAAAGCTCCAAATTCAAAAATAATTTCACATTTCTTCTACATAAATGACCCATTTTAAATAGACATTCATCTTTTCAGAGGTGGAATGACCCTTTAATTAAACGGCTAAATTCACAGTGCAATTTGATTCAGTTCACCAGAGTCCAATTCACATTGCTCCTGGCCTTTTATTGGGTCTCAGTTACTGTAATCTGGCAAGCAGGGCGCTCGTCCAGGCCAACTTGGACCCGACCATTCAAACAATCCAGTTGTTGCCAGAACAGCGTTCAGGATCCGAGAGAACAGCCGGTAATGACGGGAGCTACCGGCGCTCGTCTCCTCTCCGGAGAATGAATAATATTCTGGCAGTGCCGAATCTAATAGGCGCTCTCTCTTAGATATTCAGCTGAGAATGGCACTTATGAAATATTAATATCATACAAAAAATATGGCAACTCCAGCGCACTCCATCTCTCAAACTCCAGCGTAATTGACTATGCAAGTCTCTCCAAATCAGGCAGAGGGAGAAAGAAAGGAAAAACAGAAAGCAAGAACATGTCAGACGAGCCGCGAGTCTCGCAAATGAGGAAGAATTAAATGTACAGATGTGACAAATGCACGATGGATCTGATGATCACGCAGAACCCAATTAAACATCGCGTGTCACGCAACGCCAAACCACGATAATTGGACGTGTTTACACATTCAAATAAATTAAACCATTAATATCAAACACTTGAACCGCAAATGGACCACGACGGGAATGCGTTCAAATACAAACTCGTTGTTTGTTCCTGTCTGGAGTGTTAAAGCCTCCTCGGCCAATTTAACATGTAAACAAACCAATACGCAGATGTGTGTGAGTGAGCGTTTAAAGAGCCACGCCTCCATGTTCCCTGATTGCCTAATCACACACCAGTCTTAAAGAGCCACAACACACTCGCCAGCTCCAGCTGTGACTGTTAGTGTGTGTGTGTGTGGCCTTGTTTCTTTCTCATTTACAGCTCTGGAACACGTCCTAAACACACACAAAGTCAATAGCTTTCTTTAAAAGGCCTGTTTTAGGTCTGAACGTTCATATTATACACATGCCTTTATACACTCTTAGAAGAAAAGGTTCTATCAGCGCTACATATTTGGAACCCCTAAAAGGTTCTATACACTCTTAAAAAAGGGTTCCTCTGGGTTCTATATAGAACCCTGGGGTTCCATACTTGGCCAATAGAACCTTTTACCAAAAAAAATGGTTATAGAACCATGGAACCATTTCTGCTTCTAAATAGAACCATTTCTTCTAAGAGTGATACAATAATTGATCAATATATATATATATATATATATATATATATATATATATCAAATAAATGAATATGTTTTAATATGCTTCAAAATGTAATTTATTCCTGTGATCAAAGCTGTATTTTCCATCTTCAGTGTCACATGATCCTTCAGAAATCACTCTAATATGAGGATTTATTGTGAATATTGCAAACGTATATGATGCTTAATATATTTTTTACTACCTGTGATACTTTTTTTCAGTATTCTTTGATGAATAAAAACAGTATTTATTTAAAATAGAAATATTATGTAACAATTTACACTACCTTTTGAAAAGTAAAAAAAAATAGTAAAGACATACATTTTTAGAAAACATTTCTATTTTGAAGCATTTATGACTTACAGTACTTCTTTATACAGTAATTGATCAATAAATATATGTATATATCAAATAAAATTAATATGTTTTAATATACTTCAAAATGTAATTTATTCCTGTGATCAAAGCTAAATTTTCAGTCGTCAGTGTCACATGATCCTTTCAAAATCACTCTAATATGATCATTTATTATGAATATTGGAAATGCTTGTGATGCTTAATATATTTTTTTTTATTACCTGTGATACTTTTTTCAGTATTCATTGATGAATAAAAAGGGATTAAAAAACAGCATTTATTTAAAATAGAAATATTGTCTAACAATTTATACTACCCTTTTTAAAAGTAAAAAAAAAGTGAAAAAGATTTCTATTTTGAAGCATGTTAGGATATGATGTTTTTGGTCAATATGTTAATTTTTTTAATAACATCCACTAATGAATCATGCAAAATAAAATGAGACATGTATTAAGAGTAGTGTATATAATCCAATCAGATTTCACGTTGACTTTATATAAGAAAAGTGGGTGTTTTGGTTTTTTTATAGCTATTATGCATTGATTCTGAGATGCCCATACATCTGTATCACAGTCCAGGATTACAGAGATGAGAACTCGACTTGAAAACACACAAATTAGCATCAGTTGATACCGTGAGTTCGCAGGTCCGGACGACATCAGCGCCGTTCCCTGGACTCACAACATCAGAGCATCACATTAGCGCATTAGCATTAGCATTGCATTAGCGCATATTTAGCAGAGGAGGAAAATGTGAGATCTTATTTGTGTAATCCTGTTTTGTGTCATCGTCACATAACTTACAGATGAGGGAAACCACTGAAAACTCATAATGAGATCTCGTTAATATCTCAATTGCCAAAATAAGTAAACTCAAATTTAAACTGAGCTGCTATAAATGCTTGTTTTATGGTTCTATACACTTTCTGTAGGCAAGTATTGGCTCTTATTTGAGATATGAACGAGCAACCCTGAGCAATAACTCTTACCCGCGAGATAACACGACACCTAAAGAAAAATCATAACTGAGATCTTGTGAATATCTCGAGCTTATACTCAACAGCCAAGCAAACTCTGAATGAAAACTGATGTTTATTTGACTCTTTCTGCTTGAATATTTCATGCTTAATTCAATGCGACTTTGTAATTTTTTGTTTCAGAGTGAAAATTGATCCCAAAAGATGCCAAAAATGTTCAATCAAAAGTCATAGCTCTCAAATATTTCTAATCAAAGCTGCTATAAAAGCTGCTTTTTTAGCTCTCCAGCTCTTACTGGATTACGACTACGGACTCATTTCGGTCTGTTTTGTATTATAAAAACTCTTTTAGGTAAAGCGGATACTCAAACTCAAATCTCACTTCAAATCTCCAGAGCAACAACCTTTTCCTCTGGCAACATGTGAAAGACGAGGGAACGAGACTCAGAGAGAGAGAGAGAGAGAGAGAGCAATAAGCCCTCTGAAAGTAACTGTGTGTGTGTGTGGGCATGAGTGTGTGTGTGTGTGTGAGAGAGAGAGAGAGAGTGTGTGTGTGTGTGTGTGTGTGTTGTCAAGAGTGTGTGTGTGAGTGTGTGCGTTGATTAGCTCCAGAGGAAGGTAAAGGTGAGGGTGGGTGTGTGAGTATGTGTGTGCATGTGTGTGAGTGTGTATGTGTGTGCGCGCATGTGTGTGAGTATGCGTGTGCGTGTGTGTGAGTGTGTATGTGTGCATGTGTGTTAATGTGTGAGTGTGTGTGTGTGTGTGTGTGTGTTGCTCAGCTCCAGAGGAAGCAGAAGATGAGAGTGTGTGTGTGTGTGTGTGTGTGTGAGTGAGTGTGTTATGTGTACATGTGTGTAAGTGTGTTTGAGTGCATGTGTGTGAATGCGTGAGTGTGTATGTGTACATGAGTGTGTGTGTGTTGCTCAGCTCTAGAGGAAGCTGAAGGTGAGGGTGTGTGTGAGTGAGTGTGTTATGTGTTCATGTGTGTGTGTGTGTGTGTGTGTGCGTGTCGTGTGTGTGTGTGTGTGTTTGAGTGCATGTGTGTGAATGCGTGAGTGTGTATGTGTACATGTGTGTGTGTGTGTGTGTGTGTGTGTGTTGCTCAGCTCTAGAGGAAGCTGAAGGTGAGGGTGTGTGTGAGTGAGTGTGTTGTGTGTTCATGTGTGTGTGTGTGTGTGTGTTTGAGTGCATGTGTGTGAATGCGTGAGTGTGTATGTGTACATGAGTGTGTGTGTGTGTGCGCATGTGTGTGAGTATGCGTGTGCGTGTGTGAGTGTGTTGCTCAGCTCCAGAGGAAGCTGAAGGTGATGGTGGGTGTGTGAGTGTGTGTGTGTACATGAGTGTGTGTGTGTGTTGCTCAGCTCCAGAGGAAGCTGAAGGTGAGGGTGGGTGTGTGAGTGCGGGGGGGTTATTTTAGCTAGTGAGCGGATGTTTAACTGAACCAACTTTTAACTGAACCCTGTGTGTGGAGATGTGAAGATACCGAACAAAGACCTGAAGCTGGTTCCTCCCTCACCGCAACACCTGACGCACGGGCCGAGGAGAAACGGCACGTTTCCTCTGAGATCTTCAAGTGCTTGTTCTCAGCTCAACCTTCATGCCCGGGTTTAGTTAGACTTCTTAAGGAGACGCTTGATAAAAGGCAGATAATTTTAAACCATTCATATGTAAATGCATGTGCGCATCCGGAAAACTGAGCAAAAAAGAAAAAAGATTTTCTTTTTTTTTTTTACCACTGTCTTTATTTAGATCGTTACTCAGAACTCTGGGCATTATAAAAAAAAAAATGGTGTTTTTTCAGTTTTATTTATGAAAGTGTCAAGACTCTGTGAAAGAACTTTAACTAACTGCAGAATAATGGAATGCACACACACACACACACACACACACACACATCAGGCCTTCTGCAACAAACAGGTAAAACTCAAAAGAATAGAATATGGTGCAAAAGTTCATTTATTTCAGTAATTCAACTTAAAAGGTGAAACTTATATATTATATAGACTCATTACATGCAAAGTGAGATATTTCAAGCCTTTATTTGTTATAAATGTGATGATTATGGCTTACAGCTATGAAAACCATTTCACAATATTCTAATATTGAATTTAGAGTTTTCATAAGCTGTAATCATGAAAACTATAATAAATAAAACACTTAAATGTCTCACTTTGCATGTAATGTGTCTATATAATATATTAGTTTCACCTTTTAAGATGAATTAACTTTTGCATGATATTCACATTTTTCAAGTTTCACCTGTATATATAAAAATATTTCTGTATATTACTATATACTTTTATGTTTTTATGATGATGTCATAAAATAATGATGATCATGTAGTCATTATTATTTATTTTTTTTAACGGTCAGACATACATACTACAAACCAACATAGTGCAGTAGTGAGCAATCTTGTAAATCCATAATTCCATAATAAAATCCATAATAAAAAAAGGTAGTCATTATTTTTATGAGATCATGTAATTATGGGTTCCCACACCTTTTGACCAATAAAATCCCATGACTTTTCCAAGCTTTGATGATGAGGATTATTTATATATATATACATTTGTAAAAGATTCTATTCATTTCCATGACTTTCTCCAGGCCTAAAAATCTGAAGATTTTATCTGCAAGATTACCATAGTATATGCATGCATTTTATGATGTTTTTATTGGTGTTACTAAAATATTTAAAATAATAAAATACAAACTTACTATAAATTTACAAAAAAAAAGCATGTCATGTAAGTCTTATTCTTTAACACACTATATTAAGGTAATACAAGGTTATTGTTTAAAGTAATAAATCAGAATTGTACAATTTCTAGGTTAAAGTAAACCTTAGTATTCCCATATGCTCAAAAACCATTGTGTCCATCCTGTTTTTTTTTCCGTTTCCAAACAAAAGGTGCTTATTCTTGGACATAATTTTAAATAATATAATGTATAATGAATATAAACATATGCCATGTAAATGTAGGTTTTTGAACACTACCATGATGGCAACACCAGTGCCCATAGCACAAAGAAATATGAACATGGAAACCAAATGCAATCTGCATAATAATCCAGGAAACCAACATTTTCAAATTCCCTGATATTCCAGCTTTTCTCACGGCCGCGGGAGCCCTGATAATGGATCGGCGAGGTACGACTGGTCAGCGTGAGCTGATAAATGATTTACGATGCCGGTTTCTGGAACATCAATACCATCTCGTTTCTAATTAAAAAGAAGCCGCCCACAATATTGCACAAGGCGGCATTCACTCGAGCAGGACGACGAGAAGCTCTTTCCAAAAAGAAAAGCTACCGCAGAGGATCTTTCAGTGTTTTGGAACATTTTTATTTCCACAGTCTCACATTTTCAGTTAATATGCTGAGTGGATCAATTGAAGGCACACACACACACTTCGAGATTTTCCAGTGACTCAGACGAGTTTTACTTTGTTAAATACGGACGTCCTTTCAAGTAACGGAAAGTGAAAAAGGAAACATGGGTAATTCTGAGTCAAACATGCTCACTTTTGAACGTGAGTCACTTTTGTGTGTGTGTGAACGGCATTGCAAACATATCCGCAACTGCAAAAACACCATTGCATGAGCACAAAATAAAACCATGCCTACGATCTATAAAGATGCTGCTAAAATGACTGTTCATGCACGTGCATTTGCTCATTCAACAAATGCACTAATGTAACTGTGTTTGAACTCACATTATAAAAATGCATTATAAAATTTTGGAAAAATTCACACAGACATTCATTCTTCTCATGCTCAAAGCAACGAAAAGTGACCACATGATATTCACTAACAAATAATTGCACCAAGGGCCATGATGATATTCTCTGAAATACCATGCAAGACCATTGTGCATGAATATGGTGATCATTCAGTGTCATGGCATTACCATCTGTATGTTTTGTGAGTCTAAGTAGTTACACTTGACTGGTTTTTGGCTCAAACTTGAACTTTATCCGGTAGCGTGTGTGTGTGTGTGTGCAGGAGGTTATGTTGGGTGTGAAGTGTGGCCCTATGTGGACTTATAGAGACTCTGAGTTCATCATGTGACCCCCAGAGAACCACAAACCCACCACAGACAGACAGTCACAGTCAGACAACAGGGGGCGCTAGAGAAAACCCTGATCCAAAACCCAGTGAACTGAAGACATAAACCACGATGAGTGGAAAAACAAATCCAATATGGTGGCTGTGTCAATATTAATGTTAATTTAGGGTGAGCAACTCTCCTGTTTTCCCAGGACAAGTCCTGTTTTCAAATAACAATATAACAATTTTCTATCCATACAGAGGAGGCATAACCTACTTTAAATGTATTGAAATTAATAAGGTATCTTTGAGTAAACTTCGAGTATCATTTGAGTAGGCCCATCTGTTTGCCGGGCCGAGTGTCCTGGTTTTTGTTAATCAAAATATGGTCACCCTAGTTAATTATACTTATGTTTTTATTGACAGAATCAATCTTTATAGTTTGGTTATTTCACCTAATATTTGTGTGTCGTGTTTTTATTCTTATTGAAGCATTGAGTCATTAGTTTAGTTGAATCATTGAGTTGAGAGAGTAATCCAGTCACTAGTGTCGTGGTTTCATTTCAGTTCCTGAACACCGAAGGCCCGTTCTTAAGCGAATAACTACGTCGCATTCGTCACCTGCCACTTTGAATGCCCAAGCTCTTTAAATATTGGATGTTTTTATCATTCATTTGTCTGAAAGCGATTCCAATGATTGTCATCACTGTGGTGTGGACTTCACTGTTCCCGTGAAATTAGAATAATTATTTATTTATATATTAAAGGGGTGGTATATTGCCCTTTTCACAAGACGTAAAATAAATCTCTGATGTCCCCAGAGTGTGTATGTGACATTTTATCTCAAAATACCACACAGGTATTTTTATATATCATGTTAAAGTTGTCACTTTTCGAGGGTTAGCAAAAACGCACCGTTTTGTGTCTGGCCCTTTAAATGCAAATGAGCTGCAGCTCCCGACACAGTGGGCGGAGCTTCAAGAGTGTTTGCGTTAGCAGCTCCAAGTACCTCACGCAGACACATGCTAATATCAGAAACTGTTCTGCCTTTTATGTTTAAACCGGCGTCAGACAAAGATGGAGAGACCAAACAGGACATCTCTGAATGGTTAGTTGATTATTTTTTGTTTCTGATGTGGAGTTAACAATCTTCAATTAGCATATTCTGTCAGGATAATCTTGTATAGGAGCTGTTGTGAAATACACACACAGAGTAGCCTAACTTTCTTTTGCATGTGAAAAGACGGATGCTACAGTTTGAGCTGACTCACAAATGTACTCTTCTACAACAGCTCTTCCTCTTCTCAACATTGACTGTTGCTGTGTCCGAAATCACCCATTACTCACTATATAGTGGACTATGTAGTGAGCTCGCCATTTTGAAGTGCTGTCCGAATGTATAGTGATGATTATTATGCCATTTAGTCCACTCAATGTATCCCAGAATGCATTTTGAAAGGTAGTGTACAACCGATGGTCACTAACCTAAGCCCTACATACCATCATGGATTGCGCTGATCATAAAAATAAGTTATAATCATGTGTGGAGTAGCGCATTATAACAAAAACGGCCAGAAATCACTTTTAGTTTTTAAATTTTGGAGAAATAAGCTCATTATAATGTAATGTATTTATTTAAAAAAATTTATTTAGGCCAGAGCCGGCTCGAAAAGTGGTGTTGTGGTGTCCGAAAGTGGTGTTTCTATTATGCTGGTGAGCTCACTATATAGTGCTCTGGTCTCTACCCCCAACATAGGGGGTAGGGATAAGTGCTTTGAGAGGAGATTTCGGACACAGCACCTGTGTTACCGGGGGTTGGGGTTTTATGTAAATTTTAGGGTTAGTGATCTCACTAACCCGGGAGGAACTTGTGTAGTTCTACCAGCCGTTTGTTGTAGTCCTTAAAAAACGATTTCTTTAAAAGCAAATATCTCTCTTTCCTTTGAACTTTGAGTGCTGTAACTTTGCAGATGTTGTTTGTGCTCAAACAAAAACATTACACACTAACTAAAGTTAGAAAGTGAAATCATATTCAACCACCCCTTTAATTTATATCGGAAATAAATCTGATATGTGATGGGAAACGGGAGTAGAGCGAGTTCAGCAAAAGGCGGGTCGATAAGCATCAAAACTTCTACTGTTGACAATCCAGCGTCTTCTGTAATTTTGACGTCAGTTGGCGGAGTTGGTGTACATAGACACTCCATTATTGATTTTGGTGTTTGCGTACTTGCATAAACTCCTATAAATAAATGTGCTTTATTGGTATCTATGGTTTCAAGAAGGAACTTTATCATCCATAGATCCTTTACAGGTTCTTTATACTAGAAAAAGTTATTAAAACACTAAGTGACACATTATCCCAGCAAGCAATTTTGCGTTTAACAACATCTTATAGCCGTTCCAAACACAGCCCAGACGTCTAGACTAAAACAAGGCAAAATTTAATAGACGTCTAACCATCGCCCAATAATAAACTAGTCATCTACAATATATGTCAAAGAAATGAATCACTCTTGACTTTGATAATATGATGGAATATCATTCATCTCACACGTTATTTGGGCAAAAACGACATGCAACCAAATTCAAGGTTATTTTGGCGGACGATATCGGGTCTATAGTTAACCGAGATGGTGAAATGACCGTTTAGACTGGTCAGTAGCATCTCACTAGGGTTTGTATCAGATCTGAAGAGGAAGATGAAGGTGTGGAACGGGTCTCACCCCTGAAGAGGGCAGTCTTTTCTCCTCAGGGTTGTGTCTCACGGGTAATGCGCCGTACAGCCTAACACCTCGATCTCCTACACTGAATCTGCTCTGTAGAGATGGAGAAAAGAGGAGAAGAAGAGGGTAAAGACGGAAGGAGACAGAGAGGAGAGAAAACAGGACAACGGATCCAACTTAGAAGTGAAACAACTGATTCATCATTGACAAACAACCAATGAGAGCTTCACAAATCATCCATTTTTTTTCCCCTCACTGACATTTTACCATAATCCACCTCGTAATATTTTGGATATATGGCTCAGGTCCCTCCTTCAATGTGTGTCTATGGGTCTTTTCTCATCCATAAACTGTGTCTTTAATACTTCAGGCGTTTGATCACATCATGATCAGCTCTAGTGCTAGTAATGATTGACTTAAATGCCACTATAACATATTGTGCTCAGCAGGAATAATGACATATGAACTGATTTCAGTCAGTCATTCTGGCCTCTTCCCACTGTGTGTTCATGTATCTGTGTGTGTGTGTGAGAGAGAGATCTCCTTTTGTCCCACTCTGTGTGTGAGGCTTGTTTGAGGAAACGCTCCCGGCAGGAGTTTTGGCAGTCTGGGTTTAGGATTCGGAGCAATCCAACATCTAATGATTCACACAAGAGAGTGTGCCAAACACACACACATAGAGACATATGAAACGATGTAGTGTACTTGTAGTGCACACCGCTGTCTCTCAAATGACCTGAGAGAAAAATGACAACCGGATGATGAAATATGCGCCCTCTGGCTCATTAACATCATAACATGGTACAATTATACGGTTATACCATGGTGTTCTTAGAGCCCGGCATCTTGAATAAAACATCATTTGATGATGTTGAGTTCAAAAATATCAATAAAAACTTTCCATCATGTACAGTTATATACAGGTCAAACTCTTTAAAGTGATTTACATATATTAGTGTGAGGAAGATTTAACATCAAACTTTATTGAAAACATGTTTATTTTTTGGCATTATTTTTGATTCAGTGATACTTTGAGATGTACATATCCAAAGAAATACTTTGTTTGTGTGTATGAGTCTCTAAAATAAACATATATTTATACGCTACACCACCATGCATCATATATCGCTGAATGAATCTAATATTTGTTTGCTGATTACAGAAATAGTCACTCAAAACACACAAAAAGAGTTATTTTAAAGCTAATATATGTAGAAATATCATTCATTTATTTCAGTAATTCAACTTTAAAGGTGAAACTAATATATTATATAGACTCATTACATGGAAAGTGAGATATGTCAAGACTTTATTTGTTATAATTCTGATTTATAGCTTATGAATTAGAATATTGTGAAAAGGTTTTCATAGCTGTAAGCCATAATCATCACAATTATAACAAATAAAGGCTTGAAATATCTCACTTTGCATGTAACGAGTCTATATAATATATTAGTTTCACCTTTTAAGTTGAATTACTGAAATAAATGAACTTTTGCACCATATTCTAATCTTTTGAGTTTCACCTGTATATATATTAGCTTTAAAATAACTCCTTTTGTGTGTTTTGACTGACTTTCTGTAATCAGCAAACCAAAATTAGTAGAAAACAGTGATATATGAATGATGCATGGTGGTGTAGCATATACATATAAGTTTATTTCAGACACTCATACACACAAACAAAGTATTTCTATGGACATGTACATCTCAAAGTATCACTGAATCAAAATACTGTCTTTGCATTGCCAAAAATAAGCATGTTTTCAATAAAGTTTGATGTTAAAACCTTCCTCACACTAATATATGTCGATCAGTTTCTCTCAGCCAGTCGTTAGTCTTGAAAACGCAAGCAAACATCCCACACGTGAGGCGATCGCTAGATGATTCTGCATATCGCTGTGAATCAGAAAGTGTCGTATGACTAACAATATGCTGTCAAGTAAATCTGAAGTGCTGTATTTAGCGTGTGAGAATGTCCCTCATCAGATGTGGCAGATCGGGCCGGCCGCGGCGCTAATCGCTCAGACAGATTGAAGGGATTGTGGGATGTTGTCATCTATGCTTCTTTCTTTCTCTCTGATTTGTATTTCGGCCTCATTGTCTAAACTTAGACACACAACAGGGGTTTTCTGCACCTCGAGTCTTCCTGTTAACCACTGCACGTGTCCGTAATTGACCTGGAAACTTTACTGTAACCCGTGGGTGACTTTAGGGGACATTTCTGAATGTTTCGAACCAGAATGATTGTGGTTAAATCACTCGTTTGACTGGAAGATGAGGCTCATAGATTAAAATTAGATGACACATTGTTTTGTATTCCTGTTACGGCTACTAATACATCACACAAACATCACAAAACATTTGCAAAAAAATACAGAAGAAGCTTGAAACGCCAACCTATTCTTCAAAGTAATGTCCCTCAATGAATCGATCACAATAAAACCAGTGTAATTGTTAACTGAAACTAAAATGATTTAAACAATGAAAACATCACTATTAAAGGAATAGTTCATGAAAATTATATAATTTACTCAAACTCAAGTTGTTTCAGACACAAAAGAACCAAACAATTGTTGGACCCCATTGACTTCAATAGTATTTTTGTCAACTTCCATTGTATTTTTTGTCCTACTATGGAAGTCAATGGGGTCCATGAGCTGTCCGTTATTTTTTAAAATATCTTCTTTTTTGTTCAGCAGAAGAAAGAAACTCATACAGGTTTGAAAATACTTAAAATTTAAGTGAACTATTCCTTTAAATAAACCAGCAGAGGACGTTTAAAATCAAACAAACAAGACGAAATCTGCATCAAAGAGAAACCCAAAGCACCAGCTGCTAGATGCAAATATTCCCTAAACCGCAACACCATTACTGCAGTTTGAATATTGGATATTATTACAATGCAAATTGCACAGGGCCAGAGATTAAGTTGCAATTATGGCCTGAAAAGCATCTAGACGGGTGGAATGATTCTATTCCCGGCGCTAAAGCACTGGGCCGTCCACAGTAGGGATGTACTTAGTAATATTAAATATAGTATAAAATACTAGGTGGTGTGGCTGCGTACTACAGTAAGTGATGATCATGCCGAACACTTAAAGGAGTAGTTCACTTTTTAAAAAAAATTTTGCTGATAATTTACTCAGCCTATGTCTTTCTTTCTTCAGTCGGAAAGAAATTAAGGTTTTTGATGAAAACATTCATATAATGGACTTCAATGGGAACCAAATGGTTCAAGGTCCAAATGAGAGTGTCATCATCTTTCATCATCAATTCATCGTCTGGTGTCGTTTAAAGTCTTTGAAGCTGCACTGAAACTGTTTTTTGGACCTTGAACCGTTTGGTCCCCATTGAAGTCCATTATATAGAAAAAATCCTGGAATGTTTTCATCAAAAACCTTAATTTCTTTTCGACTGAAGAAAGAAAGACATGGACATCTTGGATGACATGGGGGCGAGTAAATTATCAGCAAGTTTTTTTTTACTCCTTTAACGCTTGCATATCATACGATGTAATATTTGCCGTGAAACTTCCGAGTAATGTTCATGGTGCTTTTCATTGTTCATTGTGATTGCGTCTGGAACGAATACTGTAAAAGGTCCTGATTTTAATTCATAATGTTTTTAGTCATATATGCTTCAAAGAGCAGCGCGAGGGTGTCGGATGAGTGAATCTTCATTGAACTGGTGCTCGAAGTTCTGTCCAGTAACAGACGTGTTTTTCATTAAACATAATCAAAACAAACGAATATAAAAGTGGGCGGCCATTTATAAATGAGATCCGACTCCGGCTGACTTTCTCTTTGGAGTGATCGTTAGATTTCTCGTTAGTCTCTCACAGATTCTGTCTCATTATGCAAATAGGGGGAATTGTTTTTCGGTTCTGTGTGTGTGTGTGTGTGTGTGTGTGTGTGTTTAATTAGGATAAAAATGAGGATGGGGTTCTGCTGAAGAGAACACAAGACAAACACACACACACACTCACACAATTTATGATAAATGATACAATCTTTTATGTCTTCATTTTATTACGAGAAAAAAACACAACTTTTTTTCATATATATATATATATATATATTAAATGCTGTCTAAGTTTAATGATTCATAATACATGATTTAAATTTATTAGACATGCTTTTTGATTGCTAAAAAAATGACATGCCTGCCCTGAAAAAAATCCAAGAGGAAACACAGCGCGCACACACACGCACACATACACACACACACTCCAACCATGAAAGTAGAATTTTTTTAACTGTTTTTAAAAATGTATTATTCATTTTATGAATTTTTTTTTCAAATTCATGACATTCCCGAGTGAACTGAGATTCTCCAGCCGAATACACCGTGACACATACATTATTTCTGAGGGACGATGATGCTTATCTGTGACATTTAGCTACTTAAAACTAATCTAAAGTGAAGGAATGATCCGACCGATGGCTTTTATTTCTGCACAAATCTCCAAAGCACACGATGTTCCCACAGGCCTTTACGTCGAAAACATCTCGTGCTGGAAGCTGTCCAGTTAATAACTGTGTTTGTACAATCAACATATTGTTTCAGCCATGTGAAAATGAGTGACGTGTTTAAACGAGAGAGACAGAAATAAAAATAAACCGATGTTAAAATATAAATATTTTAGCAAACATATTGTTAGGGTTTTATGATTGGCCGGGGCGTTACCATGCGGTTGCTAAGGTGTTCACATCAAGCGTTACTATACAGTGTCTAGGGAGAGCGATAATGATGACTGACAAATTCCACCGAAAATAGAAATAAAAAGCATGATTTAGGTATGCAGTGAGTCTGTAAGTGCACATGCGTGGATAAGCGTTTCTTTCTGAGGCTGTCAAACTCACAGTCAGAGTGAGAACAACACAAGCCAATCACGTTACTTTCATTTCAAATGCATTACTGTACGACCCTCAGAACAGCCAATCAGAGGCGGGTTTGTCTTCTCACCCACCAGTGCAGCTGTAAAGGTGATGCTGACTGGATCATATGATTCAAACTGAAAACACATTCTGACTGTCAATCATCCCTTTGCCTTTACATAATCACAAGGCTGCTAACAAAACTTCTAATGAGTAAAAACATGCACATGCAGCGATGCCTACAGGAAAGAAGAATCACTAATGAGATCTCGTTAACATCTCAGTTGTTTCTCACAGACTGAAAAAAGGGTTAAACGAGGACTTTTTCTGATGCTTCCTACTTCTCAGATGTTTCTTTTGACAGAAAGACTGTAGTTCTGTCATTACAACTCTTGAGTTTTTGGCATCATAATGGATTTGACAATGTTGATATGTTTGGTCTAGGCAGAATAGATCTGCTACTCTGCTGTTTTTATTCCTGCTTTTGGATATTGATGCTGCTTTTGGTGATTGCTTATGGATATTGATGCTGCTTCTGTTTATTGCTTATGGATATTTATGCTGCTTTTGGTTATTGCTTATGGATATTTATGCTGCTTTTGTTTATTGCTTATGGATATTGCTGCTGCTTTTGGTTATTGCTTATAGATATTGTTGCTGCTTTTGGTTATTGCTTATGGATATTGATGCTGCTTTTGTTTATTGCTGCTGCTTTTGGTTATTGCTTATAGATATTGTTGCTGCTTTTGGTTATTGCTTATGGATATTGATGCTGCTTTTGTTTATTGATGCTGCTTTTGTTTATTGCTTATGGATATTTATGCTGCTTTTGGTTATTGCTTATAGATATTGTTGCTGCTTTTGGTTATTGCTTATGAATATTGATGCTGCTTTTGTTTATTGCTTATGGATATGTATGCTGCTTTTGGTGATTGCTTATAGATATTGTTGCTGCTTTTGGTTATTGCTTATGGATATTGATGCTGCTTTTGGTTATTGCTTATGGATATTGCTGCTGCTTTTGGTGATTGCTTATGGATATTGATGCTGCTTTTGGTTATTGCTTATGGATATTTATGCTGCTTTTGGTTATTGCTTATGGATATTGATGCTGCTTTTGTTTATTGCTGCTGCTTTTGTTTATTGCTTATGGATATGTATGCTGCTTTTGGTTATTGCTTATAGATATTGTTGCTGCTTTTGGTTATTGCTTATGGATATTGATGCTGCTTTTGTTTATTGATGCTGCTTTTGTTTATTGCTTATGGATATTGATGCTGCTTTTGTTTATTGATGCTGCTTTTGTTTATTGCTTATGGATATTGATGCTGCTTTTGTTTATTGATGCTGCTTTTGGTGATTGCTTATGGATATTGATGCTGCTTTTGGTTTTTGCTTATGGATATTGATGCTGCTTTTGGTTATTGCTTATGGATATTGATGCTGCTTTTGGTTATTGCTTATGGATATTGATGCTGGTTTTGTTTATTCCTTATGGATATTGATGCTGCTTTTGTTTATTGCTTATGGATATTGATGCTGCTTTTGTTTATTGATGCTGCTTTTGGTGATTGCTTATGGATATTGATGCTGCTTTTGGTTATTGCTTATGGATATTTATGCTGCTTTTGGTTTTTGCTTATGGATATTGATGCTGCTTTTGGTTATTGCTTATGGATATTGATGCTGCTTTTGGTTATTGCTTATGGATATTGATGCTGGTTTTGTTTATTCCTTATGGATATTGATGCTGCTTTTGTTTATTGCTTATGGATATTGATGCTGCTTTTGTTTATTGCTTATGGATATTGCTGCTGCTTTTTTGCTTATGGACATTGCTGCTGCGTTTGTTTATTGCTGCTGCTTTATTGCTTATGGATATTGCTGCTGCTTTTGTTTATTGCTGCTGCTTTTGTTTATTGATGCTGCTTTTGGTTATTGCTTATGGATATTTATGCTGCTTTTGGTTATTGCTTATGGATATTGATGCTGCTTTTGTTTATTGCTGCTGCTTTTGTTTATTGCTTATGGATATGTATGCTGCTTTTGGTTATTGCTTATAGATATTGTTGCTGCTTTTGGTTATTGCTTATGGATATTGATGCTGCTTTTGTTTATTGATGCTGCTTTTGTTTATTGCTTATGGATATTGATGCTGCTTTTGTTTATTGATGCTGCTTTTGTTTATTGCTTATGGATATTGATGCTGCTTTTGTTTATTGCTGCTGCTTTTGGTGATTGCTTATGGATATTGATGCTGCTTTTGGTTATTGCTTATGGATATTGATGCTGCTTTTGTTTATTGATGCTGCTTTTGTTTATTGCTTATGGATATTGATGCTGCTTTTGTTTATTGATGCTGCTTTTGGTGATTGCTTATGGATATTGATGCTGCTTTTGGTTATTGCTTATGGATATTGATGCTGCTTTTGGTTATTGCTTATGGATATTTATGCTGCTTTTGTTTATTGCTTATGGATATTGATGCTGCTTTTGTTTATTGATGCTGCTTTTGGTGATTGCTTATGGATATTTATGCTGCTTTTGGTTTTTGCTTATGGATATTGATGCTGCTTTTGGTTATTGCTTATGGATATTGATGCTGGTTTTGTTTATTGCTTATGGATATTGATGCTGCTTTTGTTTATTGCTTATGGATATTGATGCTGCTTTTGTTTATTGCTTATGGATATTGCTGCTGCTTTTTTGCTTATGGATATTGCTGCTGCGTTTGTTTATTGCTGCTGCTTTATTGCTTATGGATATTGCTGCTGCTTTTGTTTATTGCTGCTGCTTTTTTGCTTATGGATATTGCTGCTGCTTTTTGTTTATTGCTTATGGATATTCCTGCTGCTTTTTGTTTATTGCTTATGGATATTCCTGCTGCTTTTGGTTAATGCTGCTTTTGTCTATTGTTGCTGCTTTTGGTTATTGTTTATGCTGTTATTGCTGCTTATGGATATTGCTGCTGCAAGTAACACATGCTGCTTTACAACATAGCAAACATGAATTACCCATAGCAGATCTATACAGGTGGTGCTACAGAAAATGCTGACCAAATATTTGAAAGTTGAGCCGCGATCTCATTGGCTACTGATATGTCAGGAACCAATCAGGTGTGCCACAGAGAGAATTATGTGATTGCAATCCTGTGAATCAAATCTCAGTATGACCTCAAACATTTCTCATCAAATGGAGTTGCTCTCCACATTAATTTTAAAGAATTAGTTGTCTCTCATTAGGAAATCCTAGGATAAACATCTAAGATAAAGTTGATATTTCAATGACACATAATAACTAATGACCTGAGCTCTGATCAAGCTATAAAATGTTCCTGTAATAATTGGAGTGTAAGCTTGACAACAGGTTTCTGTCGCCGAACCAATGGCATTGGAGCGCCGTCAGGCTTCTCCGTTCCCCATCCTCTTTCTTTCCAGAGTATTTGGAGTTATGTCATCCTTCCATACACAGTAATGACAAAAAAAGAGGCCGCATTAAAATAATCTTCCGTTTGCAGGCCAGACAAAAGAAGGAAAGTGATTTCTTAACATGAAAGCAATCTACTTACAACCATCTGCTCGTCGTCTAAATCAAAAGTGCTGTTTCCAGAGAAAAGCCGTCCAAACACTCGCTGCCAAACACACATTTGAGACGTGATGGAGTTTGAAGAAGCCAAGTTGCAAAAACATTGTTCTCGCAAGTTAAGACAAACTCATTTGGATACTAACAGGCAGACAACAAACCAGAGAAACTTATTATCCTGAATTCAGTCCAAATCAGCACACGCTGTAAAAAATATTATTTCAATTAGAACTGAAAAGTGTTTTACATACAGTCTGATGCCATAAGAGAAGTGTGTGTGTGTGTGTTCTGCTGTTATGCAGGATTTTCACCTGCTGAACGATAAAACACCTGGAAAATTCCCAGATAACAGAAACACTTGGGCCTATAATTAACCACATAGCAACACCATAGCAACCACATACCATCACCCTAAAAATCACTCCTCTTTAGCAACCACATAGCAATGCCCTAGCAACAACCCAGAACAATAAAATACATTTTGCCACAATGCAACCACAATGCACCAACACTGCTTTACTCAGATTTTCTCAGCAACCGTATAGAAACGCCCTAGCAACCATCCAGAAAAGCATAGCAACTGCAAAGCAATGCTCTAGTAACCACCAAAACACATAGCAGAACACTAATAATCACTCAAACCTCCTTAGCAACACCCCGGCAACCACACAGTACAGCCTAGCAACTGTGAATGCCCTGGCAACCACCAAAACACTTTAGCAACCACATATCAGAACAGCAAAAAATCACTCAGATCTCCTTAGCAACTACATAGAAACGCCCTGGCAACCTGGCAAAGTTTTTCGCTTTAAAAGTCTAGTTTGAGTTCTTCGAAAGAAAGCCGAAACTATCATGACTGCTTTCGACAAACAGCAGAAAAAATGAATTAGTCCAACAGCAGAAGAGATCATATTGAAATCCCGTAAAGCAAAAATAGGTGAAATATATTTATGTACATGAATGTCTAATACCTTTCTAACATGTCAGACATTTATTGGTGTATCCAGAGCATTAGGCTGGCGACAGTGCTAGCGACAGTTTTAGCTCGTGAGTATGAGACCTTCTGATCCTGCCATGTGTGTGTGTGTGTGTGTGTGTGTGGTGATATCATGGGGTTTATTTTCCACAGCAGATGTCTCGTGTTGAACAACACAATAAATTGGCGTCCATGCTGACAGACAGATCAACATGAAGATATGAGAGACACACATGTAAACACACTCTCAAACACACACAAATACAAACACTATCATTTAATCTTAGGCAATTAATTCAGGTGTGCATATGCAGGTGTCATCAAATTAAATCTCATTTTAGCTCCTCATATTCCTCACATCTCCATAAAGTTAATGTTTAATTGAAAAGATATTAAAAGATATGAAAGAGCAACCTCACTGGTTTCCAAAGTAAGATAAAAAAAAAAAAAAGCTTCATAAAAACGTCTTTTACCACCACATTCATAATAAGAGTTCATAACAAAGTAAAACGCAACAGGTTTGAGTTTAGCAGCCAAATAATGTTCACATGTGTGTGGCGCCTGACAATTAATTCCCTAAAAATAAACCTTAACGGTTTCATCAGGAATAATGTTGAATCTGGCAGGCGTGTGTTTACTTTATGAGTAATGCAATTACATAAACTAACACCGGCACATTTCACAGTGTGTGTCTTTCCACACAGCGCTGATCCGAGGTCAGTTTCTTCTCTAACACTGATGATGCAGCTGTGGCCATGTAGAGAGAAACACCGGGACCGACTGCAAATAAGTGACTTTTTAAATGTGCAATATCTTGGTCTAAGTTCAGCGGAGTGGGTGATTGTGTGTTATCTCTGCTGAAAGAGATGATTCATGTTTTCTGCCCTGGAGTCCTTTGCACCGCAGTGATGGCTACAGCAAACTGTTTGTGTGATACTGAAAGTGCATGCTCAGATATTGTGGTCGGCACAAAATTGTCGTTTTAACGGCATGTATCCAGGTCTGTCGGAGATGTGCAATAGATTATATTACGACAGCACTCGAGAGCTCGGCCTATAGACAGCACATAGACAGCACATAGTCTACTGAGGCTGCATCATAACTCAAAAACACTACGAATGCTCAATGTTGTACATCACTGCATTGCACAAAATTGCTATATATACATACATAATATGCACACACACTATTAGACGTAACGTTTTTTATACTGTACAAACTGTATATTCTGTACACTTATGTGCTTGTGTGATTGAGGAATGGCATGGATGATCAAGTGTATTTCAATGGCATCTGTTTGATGCTAAAATATATTTTCCACAACTATACTTAAGTTCCCTATGAAGAGCCAACCCTCAACTTTGAAAAATTCCCACTTTATTCCCATTTGTTCCCATAAATTCCTGTTAATTCCCTTCAATTCCCATGAATTCCCATGGAAAGTTTCCATCTTTGAAAATTCCCAGAATTTTGCAACCCTACACTAACCTGACCCCTAAATCTACCCATCATACAAACACACACACACACACACACACACTACCCCAACCCCTAAACCAACCCATCATACAAAACTTTCTGTATTTTTACACAAAAAACATTTAATTACTTTATTTTTATAACAGATTTATACATGAGGACGTCTCTAAAGGGAGGTTTTTGGAGATATTTATAGTAAAGTAGGTACAGTACACACACACACACACACACACACACACACACACATATATATGCATGTTTTTTGTATTTAGTACATACATACAGTATATATATATATATATATATATATATATATATATATTACAATATGCATATGCATATATAAAGAGCTCAGATGCAAAAGCCTCTAAATGCCATTTGAAATTTTCTTCTAAAATGACCATTTTTATCAAGCTTGTATATTTAAGTTCAGTAATTTCAATTAAATGACAATTAATAAGTGAAATTACTGAACTTAAATATACAAGCTTGATAAAAAAGGTCATTTTAGAAGAAAATTTCAAATGGCACTTAGAGGCTTTTGCATCTGAACTCTTCACATATATATGCATATACTGTATATATTACAATATGTTGTATGCTGTTGTATGCATCTGTATTGTGCCTGTGATGCCTATAAATGTTGAGGTAGGCAGCTCAATAGGTTTTAGGACAGTTATTAATGGCTTTTGTGTTGTTTGAAGATGTGCTTTACAGTGTGTAAATGCTCTACTGTTGTACCACTCCATGAATAGTCATTAACATTGAGAATGGCTTGTGTGTGTGTGTGTGTGTGGTGGGGCACACAATACACAGATTGTCTTTATCTGACTGTGTGATATGCGCAGTGAAATAAACCCTGGTAATGCCTGACATTGCATTCATCGGAGGAGACTCTCGTGAGCATGTCTGCGCTGTTAATCTGCAGGGAATGTTATGAAGAAACACACACATGGTCCATTAATGTGAAATGGCTGTAAATGATACAACATGCGTTGGTTTGTGTTACAGGTAACAAAACCCTGGCAGCTGCTCTCGGGGTCTCGCATCAGTGGAGACACACACCAAACACAACGCGAGTGTGTGTTCACATCAAAATCACATGACACCAGTGTTACATATATGTTCCTCAATCTATATAACAGTATTATGGCAATGCAAGCAAGGTAATACCATAGTAAAGCAATATACCATAGATTGGAAGCAATCTGAAATAATACATAAATATTAATCCCATGGTACAGTATTTATCAAAGTACTACAGTATTGGGATCTGAAGATAAGAAACATGTATGTATTGTATATGAACTAAGTAAACAACTAGTCGCTCTCATTAGGATTTAAGTTAGCATTACATATATTTAAGAAATGGTGCTCCTACAATAGCTTTTCATTATACATACAGTATAAGTAAACATATGCATAATAATATACAGCTATTACAGCATACTTTATAATATACAGCATATACAGGCGCTGTAACCGTTCCCCGTTTCTTCACCAGTTCCTTTTAATTAGTCCTACGCTGTAACAAAATATTTAAAAATATACTAAATGAATAAAAACTATAGATAGGTTTGTTTTTTGCAAATCTGCATTTATTCTTTCTTTTTTCTGTTTTTGGTTTGATTATATCCTTAAACGTTCCATACAGTTTGATAAATCTACAAAAATTAGCATTATATTATCACCAAAATATCAAAATGAACTTCTAATGAATTGTTCCTCTCGCTGACAGCTATCTATCAAGCTAACGTTCCCTTGCTGATCAATGGATAACTTTAGCTCTATGTATTATATTTAATTCTATTATCATTATTTTCCCAACATGCATTAAAAGCAATTTAATAAAGAAGATTTGAAACGTTTCCTAAATGCATCTGCATATCGCTGTGAAATGTTTGGCCTTGAAGGAAAGTCCGAAAGGAAAGTGGTCTTGAATATCAGAATACAGGCGGCACTCTAATCTGGTTCAGGTCCATCTTGCTCCTGCGATAAGCTTTGCCAATATGGTATCCGTTTCTGCTTGTTTCCTTGGCCGGTTGCCCAGCGTCCATTGTTTTCCCTCCATATCCCACCCTGCACTCGTTTACTGCTCCCTCCTTCCCTGTTTGTTCACCGCAGCAACCGTCCTGCGCCCTGATTGGCCCAGATATCTGGCAGCTCAATTAACCGGTAATGTAGTGTTTACCTTTCAGACCACTGAAGAGGAAGACCAGATGTCAACACACACACACACACACACACACACATGCAATGGGTTTGTGAGTCACTTGGTGCAAAGGTGAATCTCACAAAACCTGTTAAAAGGACATCCAGGTCACATCTTACGGCCAAAAAAATAAAGATTAATTAAGAGAAAAACATAATATATGACATATAAGAAAGGAAATAGTTATATATGACCATTTTAAAATATAAGCAAAATATACAGGCTAATGAATATACCAAAAAACACAATGTATATATATATATTTATATACAGTATATTAGGGCTGTCAAACAATTAATCGCATCCAAAATAAAAGTTTGTGTTTACATAATATATGTGGGTGCACTGTGTATATATATATATATATATATATATATATATATATATATATATATATAAATACACACACATGCATGTATATTTAAGAAAAAAAAATATTTATTTATAAAATATTTATAAAATATAAATTATATATAAATCTATATACATGAAAATATTTCTTAAATATATACAAGCATGTATGTGTATATATATATAATAATTATACACAGTGCACCCACATATATTATATAAGCACAAACTTTCATTTTGGATGCGATTAATCACGATTAACAGCCCTAATATATATAACGCATGACAATTAAACACATATAGCCCTTGTGTTTCTATTAAAATATGCAGATTTAAGCAAAACAACAACACTGTATTACAGACGTTTTGCAATGCGATTCATTGTCATGAATATTGGAATATTTCGGGAGAAAAAACCTTACTTCAGGCAAATATGATTTATTTATCGATTAACTTGTATTATTTTGGGATGAGGTATATGACCTATAAGTTTCGTTCCTAGTGACGTCCCATGAGTGTCGTTTATGAACCACAAATATTTCCGTGATATAAATCTGTGAAACCCCCCCGGGCTAATGCTTTATTATCAACACATGGCTTACGCAAAGCTAATAATTAAAGAAAAGAAAAGCAATCAATATATTAGAGAGGTGCGTGTTTTTTTGGGAAGAGAGCCTGCCGTCTGTGAGGAGAGAGAGAGAGAGAGAGAGCGAGGGAGCGCGGGACTCCTTCATTCAGCGGTTGCCAGTTGTATAATGAGAGTGTCAGTGTGTGTTAGCGTGTCTGTCGACTGCTCGCTCTCTCCAGCTGTAGACAGCCCTCATTAGCCCAGTAATGGCATGCCGTAGGGCCTTTCACCACAGAAAGGTAAAGAGAGAGAGACACAGATTTTACAGTAAAATGAAGTCCTGCGGCGGAGAGACGATATAAAGGCCAGCGAGACGGATCCGCCCCGGGGGACGCCGTCGTCGCTACAGTCTATTAGCACGTAATAAGATCAGCGGCAACATGACACAATTACACCCGCCCACAAATTAAAAACCAACAAACTGCTGTGTAAATGAATTAACAGTCGCGCGCGATTGCATCTTTTAAGTGTTTACACAAACGTACACCCGTTTGTCACGTCGGTTAGCGGTTCAGCGCTCGGTCAGGATGGATGCCTGCGTCGGGTCAATGCCGTTCGCCTCGAAACACATCGTTAATTAGGAGATTCATTCTGGGTTTGATGAAGAACGTGGCGGATACGGTCGGTTATGATTGAGCTGATGATTTATTGTTCCTCGGTTCTAGAGTCGACTGTTTTTCACATCAACATTCAGGAGAAACACTCTTTTCTCTTTTCTCATTTCCAGACCCAAATGCCAGAGAAGTGTGGCGCGTTCAAGCCCGATCGGCCTGTCGAGATACGCTTGAGATGGGATGATAAGAAGGTCAATGAGGTCAGACACACAACAGAGGGGAACAGAAAACAGACCTGCACGGATTCTGCGGAGCTTTTTACACACACATACATGTGCATGAAGACATGCTTTAACGTTAATGCATTTATCTGTGTGTCCACAATTCCCTAGTAGTAGTACCATGGTACCAGGCCATAAAAATAATACAATGGTGCATATTTATTACCATGGTTGCTTGCCAAGAAAAAATAATATAGTACTACCATGGTGCATCTCCAAAGAAATACGGTCACAACTATTAACTAAATAATATCGCCTCAATAAGTAGATGTTAAAGAGATACTCCACTTTTTTTGGAAATAGGCTCATTTTACCACTCCCCCAGAGTTAAACAGTTGAGTTTTACCGTTTTCGAATCCGTTCAGCCGATTTTTTGATATTTAGAAGAATATCAGTAACCAGACAGTTTCTGGTCTCATTCACATCACTGAAGTGTTATGGTGCATGTCTGGTATAACCGTGGCTGTTAAAAAAACTATACTGTAGTGGTACTATGGTATTTTTTTGCGGTACAGCAGTAACGCCAAGGTCTTGGTTCGATTTATAGGGAAAGCAAGAACTGATGAAATGTAGATGTGTTTCATTTTTTTTAGTACCAAAAGTTTACATACAGCTATACCATGGTAAATATGAAGGTATTACAGTATTACCATGTGATGCTATAACCGTACCATGGTACTTTTCTGAAGGACCATTTACTCTAACAAATGCTTGGTTATTCAACCCAAATTTGTTGACACAAATGTTGGTTTAAAAAATGTAATTAAAAAAATGTACAGTTGAAAGAGAAAGTTGAAGTTGGGTTAAAATTTAAAATTACATTTTTTTTTTACCCAACATTTGGGTTTTTCCATATTTTACCCAATTTTGGGTTAAAACAACCCAGCATTGTTTAGACTGTAGGGATTATTTCATGGTACTTACTTTCATATAAACCACAGCAATATCATTTAGTATGGTAAATGATCAAAAACATGACACCTTTTTTTTACCATATTCAGCGTTTTTAGACATTTGGAGTATCATATAAATTCTATACATGAATTTTAGCAACATGGTAAATGTTAACGTACTTCAAAATTGCCATGGTACATCAACAGTACCTTTTGTAAGGATGGCACTAAAAACACATAATATATATATATATATATATATATATATATATATACTGTATATATTCTGTGTGTATGTGCTAAATACAAAAACCATATGTGTGTGTGTGCGTACCCACTTTGGGTACAAATTTGTACCCAGAAGTGACCAAAACCCATGGAAATTTTTAATGCTTTTTTATTTTTTGTAATTGACAATTTGATTAACATATTCATGTCCCATTGGCACTTTTATGGTAAGGTGAACTTGATTATTTACAACGAATTTGTACAGGTTGTCTGTACATGTGTGTGTGTGTGTGTGTTGGAGAGGAGAGAGTTAAAGCTCTTATCTCGATGCACCAGAACACATTCCACTATGAGGCCACAGTTTGCTAGTTTCCTGCCTTCTGCCCATTGCCCTATTTTTACCCCATCTTTACCCTCGTACCCTCCACAGCTTTTTCCTCCACACACACAAGCACTTCCTGCGATTCACACACGGCTACTGTGTTGTTTTAAAGGGTTATAACCTGTGCCAAAGCAACGCCAGCTTCACCGCGCCAGAGGAAATGTTGTGTGTCTTTGAAATGACATATACGTTTGATTTTGATGTATACAGTATCGTGTTCAGAGTCTTCGCTACTGTAAACTAACCCGCCGAACGAATGTACCCTTTGAAATGAACATCCCTTTACAACCCGCGAAAACCTGTTTTTTTTTTTTTTCCATACGCCAGAAATGTCGTCAAAACCAGATGAATAATACATTCTCAATGATTTTGGAAGTAAACATCATTGAGAGTCCAACAGTGATTCATTGCAGTGAATCACTTCAAACTGACTGAATCACTCACCTGAGTGAGTTTTAATTAAATGATTCATTAAAATGTCTTAAAGTCCCCCTGTAGTCAATATTAGTGTCCCTTAAAACTCATCTTTGATCACCAAAATGACATATTTAAACTTTTTTCCTTGGAAGTCTTAAAATAGCTGGAATGTAACTCGACACCCTCCCCTCATTTAGTATTCGCGGTTCTATGAATATGCAAATGAGCCCCACCTCCACTCACTCAACTCAGAGATCCACATCATACGTTGATCTGATTGGTTACAAGGTCGTTTGTTAAGTCAGAAACACCAGCGATTTCAAAATACTAATGAATTTACACATGGTTTGTCTTAAAGCATATAACAAAAACACATAGACATATAAACAACATTCAAAGCTGGAATTTCACCACAGGGGGACTTTAAGTAAATTACTATGATTATCGACTGTTGATACTAGTGCATATAAATGAAAAACAATGTGTTTTACAGGAATTTCCTTGCATTAGGCATTTTAAAATAGACTGTAAAGAAAATATATATATATATTTATATCACATATTAAATGCAACTTTTTTTACGACATTGCCCAGCCCTAATGGTGTAATCTTACTGTAGTAAAGTAATATTTTCATAACCCAACTAATGTTCCTCCTCAATGACAGTTCTCTAAAATCACATCTCCGTCTTGATTCACTGAAGTGTGTCTGTGGCATTCTTGTGGGAACGAAAAGGAGAAGAGAGATGGTTAAGAGCTGTGTGAATGTGAAATTAGCGGTGGCGGATCACTGGTCAGAGTTCAGATGTACACAAATACACAAGTGAGAATGAAATGAAGGAAAACACTCGCTGTGGAAGCAAATGTACCGAAGGCATCCTTAAAAAAACTTTTGCTGATAATTTACTCGCCCCCATGTTATCCATATCTTTCTTTCTTGAGTTGAAAAGAATTTTTTTGATGAAAACATTCCAGGATTTTTCTCCATATAATGGACTTCAATGGGAACCAAACGGTTCAAGGTCCAAAAGACAGTTTCAGTGCAAACTGTTCAAATGGCTTTAAACGATTCCAGACAATGAATAAGGGTTTTGTCTAGCGAAACGATCGCTCATTTCAAAAGTAAATAAAAAAGTTTTGAATGACTCGAAATGACTCGAAAAAAGATTTGTTCATTTTGATGAACGAGTTCGAACAGGAGAGTCACGAACGCGCATCACAGAACAGAGCAAGGCGAGCATTTGAGCTTATAAAACTTAAAGTTTATTATTATTTTTTTTAAATGAGCGATCGTTTCGCTTGATAAGACCCTTATTCATCATCTGGAATCGTGAAGCTGTACTGAAACTCTCATTCAGACCGTTTGGACCCCATTGAAGTCCATTATATGGAGAAAAATCCTGGAATGTTTTCATCAAAAACCTTAATTTCTTTTCGACTGAAGAAAGAAAGACATCTTGGATGACATGGGGGCGAGTAAATTATCAGCAAAAGTTTTTTTTTTTTAGTTTTTTTTTTTTTTTTTTAAGTGAACTAATCCTTTAATCCTTTTAAGGCTTTACATGGGTTGGCACCTCAATGTTTGACCAAACTTTTAATTCTATATACTCCAAAACTATGAAATTCTTTGCACCTTTAAGTTTTACCTTAAAACTACTTTTTTAGGGTAGCTTTTAGTTGACTGTTTGTAAAATCAGATCCAAAACCACACACATCCACAGCAAAACACTACGTTGCTCAAGTTGAGTGCTCAACAAAATATTATATATAAAAAAGGAAAAAAAGTCACACCTTGGCTCCAAAAATGTGAAAAATTTAATAGAATTAGTTGACTATTTGTATACATTATTCATTGTGCATAGCTTATCTGGTTGCTTTAATTTTAATTTTAAATTGTGGATTATTTTATATGGTGTATTTTGTTGCTTTAATTTAAAATTTATATTTTGGAATATTTTATCTGGTGTATTTTGTTGCTTTAATTTACCATGGTAAAGCCACGTTGTGGGATGTTTTACTGCATTACTCAGATCATCTTTCAGTCTCAGTTCACAGGTTACACACATACAGCAGGTCAAATCACAAACACCAAAAGTCAATAGAAACACAAGATGATTTGAAATGCGAGTTAATAATGAATAACTTTATATGCTGGAGCCGAAGGAAATCACGTTTGGGGAATTGAGAGTTGAATCTATTTTTGATTGAAGGACATAAAACACAAAGCAGAAGTTGTGAATCCGCTTCCCCATAGACGACGCGTGGCTCGTGTTTAATCTGCTCATCAAAAGTGCTTTCGAAGATCCGGCGGTCACAGCTTTTGTGTCTAACCAAGGTCCCTCGGGGCTTAAATCATATCACACGCTTTATTGACGGTGAACGGCATAAAAAAAATTATTAAAAAAAAAGTTTACATAAAAAGAACAGTATTTTTATAGTATACTATATTTTTTTAAAATTTTGAATTAGCTTTTATATATCAATTTTAGTTTTTGTTATATGCCTTTATTTAGCTGTAATGTATTGTCTTTTGACGAAAAACTTTAAAGGTGAACTGTATCCAGACATGTTTCCCTGAACACGCCCCCCTGTCTGCCATTGGTCAAGCCCAGAATTTAGCCCCGCCCCAATGTTACTGTGCCAGACCTGCTAAAACAAACTCTGCACTGATGATTACGTATTTTAACATGGTCACAATCACCATTAATGATTTAAAAATACATTTTATTTAGTTATTTTATACAGATTTAAACCTGGAGAACTGTTTCTCCTCCTGTTTAATCTTCCATTTAAGTGACGACTGCTTCTGAATGACACGCAATAACACAACAAGGTGATTTTCCACACTTATTCACATCCATGTCATCAATTCGTAGCGATGTTAAAAGTTTCGTGACAAAGAGAAAAGTTGTCGGCCAATGCTGATATGCTAAAAACGCTAAATATCATCATGCTTTTGGCCTACTGTAGTTATATATGAGTTGAGTTCATCTTCATGTGGATATGTGCATGCATGTGTGTGTGTGTTACTGTAATTGTGCATGCATGTGTGTGTGTTACTGTAATTATATGGCTGTGTCTTTGCGAGAGAGCCACCTGGTGAGCTGTTATAGGGGAGAACAGTGGGGTCATTGTGTGTGTGTGCTGGGTGATACAGGCTGAGTGACCCATACACACACACACACACACACACACACACACAAGAGCCCACTATGTGTAAGACATCTGGAGGGCCTCAGACAGACGAGCATGACTACATACAACTGCATGAAAAGATACACACACAGGCAGACACTTAAACACACAAAGACAAGACAGACAAACGCAAACACTCTCTTTCCCACAGTATATGTCACTTACACACTCACGGTTAAACGTGGAATAAAAAAAATATCCTACTAAAGAAGCCAGTCTAATAATTTACGACATTGCGTCTTTGCATGTCTTATTCATTATATGATGATGCAGTTGTCTTAGCTCTGAATGCTTCATTGATAATTAATGCATTGCTTCAAATCTGAGACAAATGCAAGTGTCGTTTTATGCATATGAACTATGATACTGTACTCCAAAACTAACTAAATGAACAGGTAGCATTTTATTTTACAGTGTTACATGCACTTACTGTAGTAATACCAGTAGATTTTGCACAATTGCAGCTAACCCTCAACCAAACTCTATTCCCTATAGTAAGAACATGCAATTAATTATTATTACTCACTATTTAAAGATTTTTGATGAAAACGTTCCAGGATTTTTCTCCATATAATGGACTTCAATGGGAACCAAACGGTTCAAGGTCCAAAAGAGAGTTTCAGTGCAAACTGTTCAAAGGGCTTTAAACGATTCCAGACGATGAATAAGGGTCTTATCTAGCGAAACGATCGCTCATTTAAAAAAAAAAAAAAAGTTGTATAACCTCGAAACGAACGAATTGACTCGGGAAAAGATTCGTTCATTTCCATCAGAGCAAGGCGAGCATTTGAGCTAATAAAACTTAAACTTTGTTTTTTTTTTTTTTTTAAATGAGCGATTGTTTCGCTTGATAAGACCCTAATTCATCGTCTGGTGTCGTTTAAAGCCCTTTGAAGCTGCACTGAAACTCTCTTTTGGACCTTGAACCGTTTGGTTCCCATTGAAGTCCATTATATGGAGAAAATGCTGGAATGTTTTCATCACAAACCTTCATTTCTTTTCGACTGAAGAAAGAAAGACATGGACATCTTGGATGACATGGGGGTGAGTAAATTATCAGCAAAAGTTTTTTTAAAGTGAACTACTCCTTTAAATGTATAATTACACTGTAACACTGGCATAATCTTCAGATAAGCACATTTAAAATGTATAGTATTTCTCTTCTAAGACAACGGACCAAAATGTTATATATGCAAATGGATATTTCAACTCTAGGAAAATGGACCCAAAAATACTGATGATTCATGTTGGATTTGCATATTGTAATCCTAATACATATTGCATATTGTGACCCTAATAAAACAGAAAAAACCCTGAGGACACGCGTGTACAGAGACAGGCTGACTCAATCTCTGCTCCTAAAATCACCCTGTTCTCCTCAAATATATCTCTCACAAAGTTAAATGTATGAAGCAAACAAACAAATCATAGCATTTCTCTATGTATGTTTCAAATATTGCTAAAACACAGCAATACTAATGATAATCCTCAATATATATATATATGAAGAGTTCAGATGCAAAAGCCTCTAAGTGCCATTTGAAATTTTCTTCTAGAATGATCATTTTTATCAAGCTTGTATATTTAAGTTCAGTGATTTCACTTAAATGGCAATGATAATTACCTATTAATTGTCATTTAAGTGAAATTACTGAACTTAAATATACAAGTTTGATAAAAATCATCATTAAAGAAGAAAATTTCAAATGGCATTTAGAGGCTTTTGCATCTGAACTCTTCATATATATATATATATATATATATATATAGTAAAAAAAAAAAATACAGTAATACCATTGTACAAATATGTCAGAGAATTAACATGGTACTACTTTTAAAAAATCAGTATTACTATTGCACATATTCAAAAACAGACCATGGTGCATTAAAAAAAAACACACACACTGATACATGGCCAAAACCATGGGTCTACTACTGTGGCACATGCAAAAAAATGTAATATTAGCCAAAATGCGCATATAAGCGCATATGCAGCCTGTGGTTTGAGTTTCTGCAGGTCACAGTGAAGGACTCAGACTGATGAACACAGATTGTGTATTGTGTAAGTCAGTGTAATCAAGGCATCATATCTGACCGCATATCATATTACAGTAACGCTGAGATGCATCTGCTGGAGACACTCTCGCTATATGTAGTAAAACATGTGTTGTTCATTAAAGTGCACTTGATCAAAAAGCATGCAGTGAAGTCGAGATATGTTTAGTCTGTAGACGGCGACTCGCAATTGTTTACCTATCGAGAGAATAGAACAAAGACGGACTTTGGGTTAAACAAACAGCGCGGAAAGCTGAAGGTCGCGACCCGCACACATCTCGCGGATCAGCAGACGTAGCGCTGTCACTATGTTGTGACGGAAAACTCCAAACATTCCTGCTTCCAAGTGGGTTAAAACCAAGACATGTTTCTGGCGTCTTGCTTTCAGAATGTAATCAGACTCCGACTGGTGAATAAATCAAATTTGCGGTTGCCGAAAACAATCAAATCAGACGGTGGCTTGTTTTGGGCTCTGTGTAATTAATTGACTTAATAAAACAAAACGTGTAAATTCACTAAACGATTTAGCTGGAATCATCATGGCTAATCACAGAGGATTACTACAATATCTCATTGCATTTGTAACGACTGCCAGCGCTGTTGTGTTTTGCTGCGAATTCACGGCAAAGTCCCAGTAGAACGAGTGGGATTTGAAGTTGCTGTTCACAGAATGCTGAATGAATAGTCGGGATTCGCCTCTGGATATACTGTAATACTAAATGATATCATGGCCTCTGGATATAAACAACTGAGCTCTAGTGCTTACAGTGTGTGTGTGTGTGTGTGGTTTGAAACAGACATACTACAACGTTTGTTCTGCTTTCAGACTCTATTTAAGTGTGTGAGTGTCATTCTGAACATCTAATGTGATCAAACTGCTGTCCTGACAAATTACATTATTTTCCTAAAATGTGCAGCATGCAACCTGAGCACAATGCCAGAATGCAATGCAAACAAGAAGTGATGTCAACTGTGCATTTAACATGATGCATGTTGCATGGAATTGCATGCATGCCATTTGCTATATGCATCACATGCTATATATACGTGATAATTTTGCATACTACGGGCTGAAATGCACAATTCTACACAAGTATTCAGTTTCAAACTACATATTCTACAGTGTGCATTTCCTACACAATGCAACCCGAGCAGAATGCAATGCAAACAAGAAGTGATGTCAACTGTACATTTAACATGATGCATGTTGCATGGATATGCATATAATTGCATGCATGCCATTTGCTATATGCATCACATAGCAATAATTGTGCATACTACGGCTGAAAAAATGCACAATTCTACACCAGTATTCAGTTTCAAACTACATATTCAGTGTGCATTTTCGCATGCAACCTGAGCACAACGCCAGAATGCAATGCATACAAGAAGTGATGTCAACTGTGCATTTAGCATATCTCCCCGATAACTAAAAGTAAAGATCTTTTCATACAAAAATTCGTTTAAAAATGCAAAACATTGTTTTTATGGTAACACTTTACAATAAGGCTCATTAACATTAACTAGAATGAACATTTCAACAGCATTTATTAATCTTAGCTAATATTCATTTCAACATACTAATACGTTATTAAAATCAAAGGTTGTATTTGTTAACATTAGTTAATGCATTGTGAACTAACATGAACAGCTGGATTTTTATTACAGTAACTAACATTAACAAAGATGAATAAATACTGTAACAAATGTATTGCTCATGTTAGTTTGTGCATTAACTAATGATAACCGGTGTTACCATATTTTTTATTTCAGAGATGCATTTTGCATGCATATGGATATGCATTTGTTATACTCATCACATGCAATATACATTGATATCATTTAGCATACTAGGGCTGAAATGTGTCCAAACCGAGCCAATGCCTCTACAGGTGGAAGCAGTGTACGTGTATTAGCAGGCTAATATTAGCAACAGAGAAAAACAGTGAGTGAGTGAAACAGAAAGAAAGAGGGCAGAGGTCGACATTCTATTAAAACTAACTTCACCACACCAGCGTCTGCCCGACTCGCTAGACTTTCACTCAGCCTCATATAAATGTGTCGCTGCAGACCGGCCATATTTAGACAGGTTTTACGCAAAGCTTTCTCCCACCCACCACAACGCCTCTGAAAGAGCAAGAGTAGAATGAGCTTCGGCTTTAGTAGCACTAATACTTTAACTTTTGCACTGACACAAGCGAGTCGCTATGATGAAAACTGAGATTTTGTTTGAAAAGTAGCTTACTTTCACAGGACACATCACTCAAACTAGGTTTTTTTTCTTGCAATACCAAAAAAAGTCACTTTGGTTGAGCCTTATTTCCCTAATAGTTCATTCTGCAATATATCATCAACAATGTTTTTTTTTTTTTAATTAGTAATTATACATAATTGTACATAATAAACGAAAAAGTTGAAGCCTTTTTTTCCTAAACTTTTTTGCATAAGTATCATTTTCACTACTGAATGGAATATATATATATATATATATATATATATATATATATATATATATATATATATATATATATATTAGGGCTGTCAAACGATTAATCGCATCCAAAATAAAAGTTTGTGTTTACATCATATATGTGGGTGCACTGTGTATAATTATTTTGTATATATAAATATACACAACAGATGCAAATATTTAAGAAAAAATATTATTTATATATATATATATATGTATATGTATATGTATATATCTTAAATATATACAAGCATGTCTGTGTATGTGTATTTATATATATATATATATATATAATAATTATACACAGTGCACCCACATATATGATGTAAACACAAACTTTTTATTTTAAACTTTTATTAATCGTTTCACAGCCCTAATATATATATATATATATATTAGGGCTGTGAAACGATGATAATTGTAATAAATAATTGTAATATATATATATATATATATATATATATATATATTACAATTATTTATTACAATTATCATGATGACAGCACTATATATATATATATAGTGCTGTCATCATGATAATTGCAACTAACATAAAAGTTTGTGTTTGCATAATGTGTGTATATATATTATTATATTGAAATATATGCATGTTGAAATATACATATATATATATATATATATACATACAAACATACTGCATATTATATAGACAAAACTTTTATGTTAAATAGCACTATATACAGTACCGTATACTGTGAACTGCTCATTTAAGCCATAATGGCACGTTTTACTTTAATGCACTTCCCTAACAATGATGTTTGTGAGTACTGGCAACACAAAGATGCTCTTAATGAGAGGTATGATGAGGGGAATACAGATATTGTTGTAAATCAAGGTCACAGGAGTAATCTGTGAGTTTGAGTGTGATTTGCTGGAGATGTGAGCTTATGATGAGCGCAGTGATGTTTGAAGGGTTTTGAGCACCAGCTGTTACACTTCTAATCCCACATTCTCTCTATCTGCTCCCCACTCCGTCATGACCGCTGTCTCTGCTTTTCTTTTTTTTACTTTATTGCATTTCGCATGTCCTTATCTCACTCCATCTGTCCATTCTCTCATTCATGATCACTGTCTCTCTTTCTCACTGCTTTGTGAAATCAAACCTGTACGCTTTCAGTGGAACACAGCAGGAGATGATTAGTGCAATCAGAAAGACAAAGGCATCACAGTTCACTGCAATGCGAAATAAATCGATCCAATATATTATTTGCATTTTACACAAAATAACGGACAATTTCACGTTTTTAATGCAACTAAACTTTCTTATATTTTTGCATTCAATTGCATGCAATTTCTACATGCAACTTCACACAAATTGTAATGCAACTTCAGCTAAACATCATCTTTTGTGCTCCGCAGACGTGTGAAAGTCGTACGGGTTTGGAGCGACACGAGGGGCGAGTAAATGAAGACAGAACCTTGATTTGTGTGTGAACTCTCTCTTTAACACAGATATTATTATGTGTTCTTTGTGTGTGTTTGCGGCACATGAAAGCTGTACCCCACGCATGCCCTCTGGGCTCTGGCACACATCCACTACTCCCTCAGCCTCTTTCTTCTTTCTCTCTCCATCTAAGCTTAAGCACACAGCATCCACACCGGGTGAAAGACGGCAGCTTTTGGGACACTTTTGATGCCCGATTTACCACGGCATCGCACACTCAAAGATACAAAAACAGAGAAAGCAACATCATAACACGCCATACGCTGCGGCCTCTCTGTAAAACACACACTTTGGACGGGTTATCTGTGCTTGTTGAATGCTTCACACACAACACACTAGGATGGTAACACTAGATGGTGTGGAAATCAGTGCCAGCCATCTCATTTGAATCACTGTGTCTATTGTACGCAAACACGCAAGTCTTTTGCATGTATTTAAAGCGTTCGACATCATACGATATGAAGACTATACTGTCAAAGCATTGGTGCATTCAAATCACCGAAAAGCAAAAACGCAGTGACGTTTGCACTTATATTTTCCAACAAGCATGCATGCACACTTGATTCAAACGGTTTTGGTGATCTAGGATTATAATCTGCATAATTTCGCAGTGCATTTTATTCAGCGAGCCAGAACGCTTCTGTACTGAGAGAGAAGTTGGCCCTGAAATGGTTGAGCTGATTTGACAGGACAAGTACACAGGAAAGCTATTACTGTGGCGGGTGTGAAGAGAACAGACTCAACGGCTACATTTGCAGATGGCTTTTTTTTCTTCAATGATTTCCTCTCGTTCTCTCTTCCCATTTTAATCTCACCTCGAGCTGCACGAGACTCTTTATCTCACACCATTAAAAGCTGCAGCGTTTGCGCGGCGGCGCTCAGTGTTTGTTTAAGGATGTGAGCTCACGACAATGATTCTGGACCAACAATCTGAGGCCATGACGAGGTGAAATTAAGTCATATTTAGGAAACTGCTTACATTAACCACATTACCAGCGCGATCTCATTCATATTCGGACAGTAGGTAGATCGTGTTTGTGTTTGGATATGAAGAGTTCAGATGCAAAAGCCTCTAAATGCCATTTGAAATTTTCTTCTTTAATGATGATTTTTATCAAGCTTGTATATTTAAGTTCAGTAATTTCACTTGTATGGCAATGATAAATACCTATTAATTGTTATTTAAGTGAAATTACTGAACTTAAATATACAAGTTTGATCAAAATCATCATTAAAGAAGAAAATTTCAAATGGCATTTAGAGGCTTTTGCATCTGAACTCTTCATATACACCTTTATCAAATTTTTAATGTTGTTCTTATGTTTCTAATACACAAACCATGTGTAAATTCTGAGAATTTTCTCCTTAAAACTGCACTTTATCAAAGACAGCCCGTTTCCTACCATCACAAACAAGTGACCAATCCCGTCACGAGGGGGGCGGAGCTTCTGTTCACTGACTCCCTATGATGTTCAAATCATTTCTAAGAGTGAGGATCTTTACAAGGCAGATGTGTGACTCTAAGATGGCCAACAGGAACATGGTGTGTGTAACATTAGCGACACATTATTAGCTGTTTGATAACGTAGTCAAGCCAAAAGCTAATCAGATCAATTACAGGCCGTTATCATTAGAGAGTGATGCATAAAACGCATGGACTGTATAATTCACTCTTCTCCTTCTAGTCAGATTCTGTTTCAAACATTTATGGCTTAAAGGGATAATCCACTTTTTTTGGAAATAGGCTCATTTTACAACTCCCCCAAAGTTAAACATTTGAGTTTTACCGTTTTCGAATCCGTTCAGCCAATTTTCTGATATTTAGAAGAATGTCAGTAACCAGACAGTTTCTGTTCTCATTGACTACCATAGTAGGAAAAAAAAAATACTATGGATGTGAATGAGACCAGAAACTGTCTGGTTACTGACATTCTTCTAAATATAAGAAAATCGGCTGGGTGGATTCGAAAACGGTAAAACTCAACTGTTTAACTCTGGGGGAGTTGTAAAATGAGCCTATTTCCAAAAAAAAAAAGTGGAGTATCCCTTTAATTAAACCAGTATTTCTACTTGCCATCATGTAGCGTTTACAGTTAAGAGAGTGGATCCGGTAATCTGACCTGGTGTGAGTGAGTGGAGGCGGAGTCTCATTTGCATATTCATGATTTCACATATACTAAGTGAACCAAGGGTGTAGAACTATTTTAAGGCATAATTCAAATGTCATTTGATCAATGGATAAAATGATTAACGTTAACCTAATTCAGTGTATTGACAGAATCTCCAAAGTATGAACAAGTTTAGAGACGTACAAATCTGTGCAAATCCCCAGTAATTGCCATTTTCATTGCAGAATTGTGAGCGCAACTCATTTATTAAATGATCCAACTTTGTCGAAGAAAGACCTTTTATTTTTCTGATAAATTAAATCCAGATGTGACTTACGACTTTAAAAGTCACTTACACTCTGAATTTAATTATCTTCAAAGCTGAAATATACGTGAAACATTGCCATTGCTAAAGCTTAACATGCGTTTCATTCATCATATTGTCAAATGAACCCAAATTCATTAAATCAATGTCATGCTGTTAAAAACAAAAGCTCTCATTTGCTAACAATGTGCATTTATTTATGTTCGTTAATAAGCATACAATTGTTTGTTCATGTTAGTTCAAGTGCACTTACAACTTTTGACTTTAAAATGTTTTTATTAAATGTTGAAATTAACATTACCAAACATTATTAAATACATTATTGTGATGTTTTACCAAAATGTTTCATTTATTCAACAATAACTTTAACCTTGCCTTACCACAAACAAATCTCTAAAGTCGTCCTAAAACAGGATCCTAAAATTGCACCCATATGTGCCGTATGAATATTAATGAGATGCTGTAATAGCCATTAAAAGCTGGAACAAACCAGGTTCTCTCAGACTCGAGAAAGATCCGCTTCAGGAAGAGTTCAGGAGCGAGTGGGCCGATCCGGGCTCTTAAAATTCCTGAGGTCTATCTGAAAACAGAGATACGGCCATCGCGCTCTTGTTTTTAGAACAAGGCCTCTGTTTTTCCCTGACTTGGCTCTTTCCATTCACTCGTGGTACGGAGGGCCTCCGCGTCGCTAAAAAGGGGCCGTGTTTATTTGCACATGTCTGTCATACGATTTTCTCATGTTAAGATGAGGCATTTGCACTAATGCTACAATATGACCTTGGAGAGACACACGGGCCGCGCGTTTTAACCAAATATTGAGGCAGCAGAAGAAATTATATTTACCCGAGTTGTGAGTTTGACTGAAACTGATAAGACGAAAATACTGAAAAATATCAGATAAAATCGGAATATTGCAGAATGGTGAAGTTAAATGAGTAGTTCACTTTTGGAAAAAAAACTTTTGCTGATAATTTACTCGCCCCCATGTCATCCAAGATGTCCATTTCATTCTTTCTTCAGTCGAAAAGAATATAAGGTTTTTGATGAAAACATTCCTGGATTTTTCTCCATATAATGGACTTCAATGGGAACCAAACGGTTCAAGGTCCAAATGAGAGTTTCAGTGCAAACTGCAAACTGTTCAAAGGGCTTTAAACGATTCCAGACGATGAATAAGGGTCTTATCAAGCGAAACGATCGCTCATTTAATAAATAAATAACAAAGTTTAAGTTTTATAAGCTCAAATGCTCGCTTTGCTCTGTTCTGTGATGCGTGTTCGTGACTCTACTGTTCGAACTCGTTCATCAAAATGAAAGAATCTTTTTCCGAGTCATTTGGTTCATTCAACGAACGAAACGAACGGATTGACTTGGAAAAAGATTCGTTCATTTTGATGAACGAGTTCGAACAGGAGAGTCACGAACGTGCATCACAGAACAGAGCAAGGCGAGCATTTGAGCTTATAAAACTTAAACTTTGTTATTTATTTATTAAATGAGCGATCGTTTCGCTAGATAAGACCCTTATTCACTGTCTGAAATCATTTAAAGCCCTTTGAACAGTTTGCCGTTTGTACTGAAACTGTCTTTTGGACCTTGAACCGTTTGGTTCCCATTGAAGTCCATTATATGGAGAAAATCCTAGAATGTTTTCATCAAAAACCTTAATTTCTTTTCGACTGAAGAAAGAAAGACATGGACATCTTGGATGACATGGGGGCGAGTAAATTATCAGCAAAAGTTTTTTTTTGAAAAGTGAACTACTCCTTTAAATTCAAATATTTCAAATGAATTAAGTATGCATTCCTGTAGCTCAAACTGTAAATCGTGACGCCAGCAACGCCAAGGTCATGGGTTCGATTGCTAGTAAATGCATGAATTGGATGAAAGCAAAATTATGTTTAGTTAACAAAATAAATCACTTTATCCCATATATTTTGGCCAAGATTATGCAAAAAGGTCAAAAATTAAATGCAAAGATGAACTGATGAAGTGTATATCTTGAATGCAATGTAAGTGGCTTTAAATAAAAGATGGTATCTGCTAAAAGTAATAGTGCATTTTGTGCAATGGCAACCAACATAATTCACGGTTTTCCTACTCATGTCATGTTAATCATTTAAGCACATATTTGCTTACTTTTGTACAATAAACAGTTCTGGTAGTCACTTGTAAAGTCTGAGTCACGAAGCAAAACTGCTGTAGGAAACGCTGGTTTATGCATCACTATAAATAAACGTTTTTTTGTTTTGTTTTTTGCTTAAACTCGCTTTTTTCCGCAAGCTTGCTTCATAGTTTCCAGCAAAAATCTGGCACTGGGAAGGGCAAAGCCTCATTAAGAGTTTATATCCCGACCACAATATCAATAGCATGGATAAAAAAGGGACAGAAAGATTACAGTAAGACCCGGCTTACAGCGGCGAACGGCTCGTGCCTTTGAAATGTCAAGTGGAAGGAGGAGGTGAAGCCATCACCAAACTCATTTAAACACTCGTGCAATACAAACATTCTCCTGCGCTTTCGCCCTGCAGGTATATTTAAAACATAAACGCTGTACGTCTCCCTCTTTCTGTGAAATGGAAGTTCCAGACTATCAAACGACCGGTGCGACGATTTCCACATGCGAGCTTAGCCAGGCAAAAATATCCCGAAAACAGGAGCCGTTTGGATAATCTGTGACTTTACGCGGCGTCTCACGCCTCCTCCTCTGGTGCCTAATCTCCAACCACAGCAGGCGAACAAATTAGGAGCTTTCAAAGAGAATGCCTGCTAAAAAATAATTAAGAAAATATTTTTAAAACAAAGTTGGTCGGAAGAATTAAAAAAAAAAAAAAAAAAACACTGACGCGTCGCCTGGCTTTGCTGATTAGCTGTCTTTAAAAAGTTAATTACGAAAGCGTTACGAGATGCTCAGCGCCAGTCTGCCCGAATCCGCCTGACGACGAGGAGGACCTGGTTGAGACCAGCTGCGAGTGCAAGCGATGCCATTTTCACTTGCCACTTGTAATTTGAAGTTTACCCTCCGCCGTAACCGCGTCTGGAAAAACAAACAGTTTATCTCGTTCTCACCACGGGTCAGAGGAAACCCGCTCTGTAAAACGGCTGCGAAACTCGTAGGCTGCTGTTTCAAATAATTGCAAACATGCTTCCAACAGTCCTGAACACTTACAGTAGGCTAGTGCTGCTGATGTAAACCTGCAGCTCTCCTCGAGCGCGCTAGACACGCGTCCCTCCAGATCTGCAGGTCATTAGCACTACTAAACTATTACACATCAAACACACACACACTCATGGTGTACCAGCCCGGGGCTCTTTATCCCGAGGCGGGCGTTGCTTTAATCTACCAGCCCTAAACCATTCGGCCCACAGGGGAGAACATCGCAATCTGTTAAACATCTCAATTGTTTCTCCAAGATTACATGGAGAGCAAATGGACACTTGTTTTTTTTGCTTTTGCATCTCCGGCTTAGATAAGATTTCAGAGTCGCATTTAGCACAGAAATAAACATTTCTGGCAAAATCCATCAATAATGAAATCACTTCAATTTGCTCTGACTGTAGTTATTATTCAACTAATTAAAATGCAATTAAATCCAGTATGAAGTCAAATATTTCTCATCAAATTTAGCGATATAGGCACCTCAGCAATTTTCTCATTGGTTTATTTGTATTATTTCTCATTAACCACATTGACAACTGAATTTTATTCGTTTTTCTGAGAAATTAGGTTTCTGGAGTTTGATTTGCCATGATAAAGTGTGCAACAAAATTGAATATTCTCATCAAATTCACAAAGATCTGCATTCATTTTAACTCGCAATCGGGTCATGGGGTCTACACGACCCCAATCGACTTTTACTTAATAATAAAAAAAGGTTCCCTTCATCTCAGTGGAATAAGATTTTGTGACTTTTCATACATTTATCTATCTATACACACACAAAAACTGGGTATGTAAGGTATGTAAAAAAAAATGTTTACACTTCTGGTCTTCGGGGTCAATATGACCCCAAATTGAAATGAATGGGAAATGTGAAAAAAAAAAAAACTAAATATATGTTCCTCATGTGTCAAAACAAAAAAAAAAGTCTGCCATAAATCTGAAAGTTTTTACACATAAATGAAGGCCTAGTACTAGAGCATATATGCAATGTATCAAAAAAAAATCATATTTCATATGCAAGCTAATGGTGTAGTTGAGTATTTGTGTGGTATATGGATACAAAAGTACTTTATATCTCCAAAAACACTGCATTAAGGAATAGATGAGAAGTAAACAAAAAAAATGATATATTATTTGTATGATTAAAAATGTATATTTTTTTGTTCAATTACTCGATCAATTGTTGGGGTAGTATAGAGTGTAAACAGGAAACGAAGACCATTTGACAGTTAAATGCTTGACATTGTGTTATTCCTCTAATTTCAGTAGAAATATGAGTGAAAATATGAGAAAACTCCACATATAAGAGTTGGAGAGCAAATTTAGACTTTATAAAGCTTCATATCTCAAACAGTGCTCACCACGATAACGTGTGCTCACACTTATATTAAAGCACTGCACTCGACAACTGTATTCTCATTTATCTATTTTCATTACGTTTTAGATATTTCTCCTGAAATTAGAGTATAAATCCTGAGCTGTGAAAGAGCAACCGCTGAGCAATACACCAAGCGCACACATTTAAACACAACAAATCCAGCTCCTGTTTGTTCCTAATTCAATTTATTCTCTTATTAAATCTTTATAATCCATAATGTCTGCGTTTCCAGCGGCGTTTCTCTGGCTCAGACCTTTCCCTAAATGCTTCCTACCTTCCGCCGAATGAGTGAAACGACACCAAATTGCTTTTCCAACATGCAGTCGGCTTGATAAAGACAGCCGTCAGTTCCTCTGCCATACTTTCTTTATGGTCTATGTGATTACGAACTGCAACCCACACTCTCTTCCAATCTGTCACGCAGCCATAGACTCGGCCAGAGAGAGAGAGAGAGAGAGAGAGAGAGAGAGAGAGAGAGAGGCCAGATTCCAGTGTCTTTGTGTCAAAGATTAGGAGCTGGAATGGAGAACTCACTGTTTGCTCTGGGATCGTATATTATCCCGACTATAACAACACAAAACATTCCTCATCAGTTCCCGCACACATCCCGCAGGACCGCTTCACACTCATATTCTTAAAGGAGCTTCTCCTAAAATAATCACAAACCAATTTTCACTCGCAAAATTGCTTGTAAATTTCACAAATAGCTTCAAAGAAACAAACTGAATTAGGCTAAACGACGTGAAATGTTATTTACAAGAGCTCGCGCTGAGATCCACGGCTTTTAATTGCAGACAAATCCGTGCGCGCTCTTCCGAAACTCAGAAGATGTTTCGTCCGTAATTGACCTTATGCACAGCTGCACTACTTCCTGAACTTAAGTTTCCTGTCTGCCATTATTGGCCGAACTTGATTAATTCAGGTGTGTCTGATTATTGTTGCCGTGACTACTGAGGTCAGGCACACCGGGATTAATTAATTTCTCCAATAATGACAGACAGGAAACAAGGAGCTGGCTTAAGTTCAGGAAGTAGTGCAGCTGTGCATAAAGTCCATTCGATGCATTTCAGAGTGAAACGGGATATTTAAGAAGAATTGATTGGATTGGAGAAAGTGGGAGTCATGTGATTTGAGGGGTGGGGCTTGTGACTTTTGCGGGAAAGAAAGTTGTCGAGGAGATTTGGCACACTTTATTGAAGAAATCCGATATAAATGCGCAAAATAAAACCAAAGAAAGGAAGTCCATTTTAATTTCATGTAGAATTTAAAGGGGCAATTCACCCAAAATTTAAAATTTTACATCATTTATATTAATATAAATATAAATGGTGACATTGTGATATATATATATAGCCTATATATTAAATAAACAGAAATCCTTTTATGTAGAATTTTGTTTATTTGATATATATAATATATATTTTTGTTTATTTAATATAAATTTATGTATTAATTTAATGTAGAATTTTGAGGGACGTTTCACCCAAATATTAACGTTCTGTCATCATATAATCATTCCAAACCTGTAAGATATAAAATGTCAGTGGTTTTTGTTGTCTGTTTGATTGTTTGTACAATGGAAGTCAATGGGCTCCAATGTTGTTTGGTTCCCACGTCCTACAAAACGTCTTCTTTTGTCTTTTGCAGAAGAAAGAAAGCCATACGAGTTTGGAACGACATGAGGGGGAGTACCGGTGAATATATTTCTATTTTTATTTTAGGGTGAATTATCCCTTTAACCAAGTCTTGCTCTCAATGGTGTCAAATTGCTTAGTAGCAAAAAAAAAAATGAATTATTAAAAGTCTCATTTGTGGTTTTTCTTTTCAAGCACAGTTTAAAGGCCTTGAAGCCACTCGAGAGCCGTTCAACCCTGGTTTAGACATGTGAAATGATCAAGAGATTCGCTGTTTAGCAGATGAACCTGAATAAAAGCATGTGATGAGAGTCGGACAGCGCTGAAGAGAGACAGTCACAGGTCGAGAGGCGAAACACGCTCAACTAAACATGTTAAACAATTACACTGTACGACACACGTCGAACCTTCGACGAGAATGAGAGATGCTGGAGAAATTTTCCCCGTCTCACACACACATATAACTCTGATATTGTTGATTGTTGAACCCATTTCTTGAAATGGCTTTGAAACACAGACCTAAGATTGCTCTCACACTTAGATCAACTTGAAGTGTAAAAAGTTTTAAGTTTTCTGTAAACCAAAATATATATTTTACAAAACTAACCCTAAAACTAAAGCCTTCTGGTGCTGTCCGCGCGTCAGTCAAAAATAACCAAAAGTCTACAGAATTTAATATGTTGTATTTTTATGGGATTCTGTGGTAATAAATTATAGTTATGTAGTAGTTATAATCCATTTATTCACTTTTTGAGCATGGCCGTGAAAACTTAATTTCCGTCTTAAAGGACAACTCTGGGGCAAAACGAACCTTTAGTCTAATAACACATCGGTACCTAGTTGAGATTTTGTGTTAATGATAACCGAATGTAAAGAGAGAATGTTTTAACTCTAAAAACTGTTATTAGACCAAAGGATCATTTTGTGCTGGAGTTATCTTTTAAACTGTTATACATTAAAAAAAAAATATATATATATATATATATATATATATATATATATTCTTCCCTATAGTGCTGTATATCTGAATGAAACGCTTCTGGAACAAGAACAAATGTGGGCGGGGCTTGATTTTGTCTGTGAGGAATTGATTGGATGGTTGTGGTTTGCTATTGGCTGAACTCATGTGAGTGACTGGTCGCCCCGCCCACATCATCAGAGAGGGGAAGAGGAGCTTATTCTGATTCAAGATTATTAACACAATATTAAACATTAAAAAAACTTCTTCGAGCCCTCCCGTGTCCTCCAGGTGTGTTCTCAGGGTCCGAGCCGGTGGTGATCGACTCCAGCAGTGTTTGCTCAGGACACGCCACAGGACACTCACACACCGCTGGTGTTTGCCCAGTCTCTCTCTCTCTCCATAAAGTGCATACGCCGTATTTATTTATCTCACGTCCTCTGGTTTAACGTATGGAATCAACTGTCTTTTACATTCAGTTCTTAGAGTCATCATGTGTGGAGCATCTGCACCCGTATCTGCTCATGTCTGGCTCATATTTCACACTTAAATCAATAAAGAGAAATAAGTAATTGCATTTTGCTTATTGCTCATTTTGCTAACAACAGGCGATTTTAAAAGAGAGACAATTAGTATATATGTATATATATATATGTTTGTTCTTGTATAATGTATGTATATAATTATTTAATTTACATTTAATATACAGTATATAAATAATAAAATGTTTAATTAATGTAATAATAATATACTGTGTATATACTGTATATACAACAAATATTAAAGTAACATTTATATATATATATATATATATATATATAAAAATAATATTATTATATAATTAATATATTACGTAAAATATGTTATATACATATATATTTTATTTTAATTAATATAATATATATATATAGTATATAAACATTTTTATGTGAATTAATATATATATATATATATATATATATATTATTGATTAAAATATATTATTAATACATACATACATACATACAAGTATAATAGAACCACTAAAATGACATTTATATAATAAAAATGTATGTATTTTTTATTTTAATATATAAATAATATATTTTGAATCAATAAGATATATATTAATCCATATAACAATTGTATGAAAATTATATATATATATATATGATACAGTAATGCTTCAATATTTGTGGGTGTGCGTGGCTTGGGAATATGACCTTGACATGATGTGATTGGTGGAATTCTCAAAGTCAAAAGGCTGAATGTAATACGGGAAGACACATATAAACAAACACTAGCGACTATCTGCCTCGAATCCCACAGGGAAAAGGTAGTTGGTCACAGCCGAGTTCATTTTGCTACTTATTTTCTGGGTTAGCGAGTCGCTTTAGCTTCTCTTCAGCTCAGCTTCAGGTGGACCCGTCGCCTGTCAAACCGGCACATAATCAGAGCCCAAACAATATCAGCAACTTCCAGGCCTTGTCAAAGTTTCCTGCGTTTACAGCTCATAAAAAACTCCCACGAAATGTGTTTTTGCAGTCGGGCCCCCACGCGGTCTTCCTCGGCCCTCGCCGGTGCTTTAATGAGAGTATTTCACACCGTCAAGCTGAAAGCCACGTTGTCTACACATATTATTCCATGTTTGACTTAAAAAAAATTGCATTACATTGCCAATATTCAGATCTATTTTGATCAGAAAACCCACTTTTTTTAATTTCTCATTTGCGAATGGCATTTCGAGGACTTTACCTTTCTCACACTGAGCTCACAACTACAAGATATCACATGATTTTGTGTTTTGTGTTTTGTTCACATCTATCGGACCCTCATTATCAATGCCGCGATATAATCCTGCAGATTTAGCAAGTGCTTTCTGCTTTCGTAACTCAGCAAGCCGGACGAAGTGCTTTCAGTAAGATGAGCTCAAATGCTTTCACTAAAACTTTTTCTGTGGGTCTGTAGAAAGCCGCAGATGAGCGAGGTGACAGGTCCACAATGAAGCCGAGTCCGCTAAAAATAATCATTGAGTGCTTTCATTGTATTTATGTAACACTTCCTTTAAAATCCCCCACAGCAGGACGGCAAAACACCTCCAAAGAAACAACACTAGTTAGTCATTGAGAAACGCTCAAAACAGGCTTTTTATGGCCCTCGGTTTACTTTTTGCATGTTCCTGGCCTAAATATGAATGCTTTTTATTCCAAAGAAAATCGTCAAAATAACTGACATCAGCGAAATGCAACATACAGACACTTTCCACCATGCAATAAAGCCCTAATGGGTGAAATCAACACCGATACATGCTGCATTTTCACCTAAAGAAGCACGAGCTAGAAACCCACACCATCTTTGCATAAAGGTCACGTTTACTGACATAAAACAAGAACAGAAAATCAGCCTGATCTGCCTCAAACCGGCGTCTGATGTCAATAACATCCGGATGGGGTTTACTCAGGAAATCAATTGTATCTGACCGATTAAAACAGCAAAATAAATGCACCGTTCAGACCCGAAATCATCACACGAGCGAAATCCAAATTGTCGGCGCTCACATGTGCAGCAGGGGTTAAAACACTTCCTGACCAAAAAGAGACAAACTGAAAACCACACACACGTGGGTGACAAAGAAACTGTGCGAATTCTGCGATGCCATCCTGTTTGGTTTAGGTTCAGCTGCCACAAAGATATTTCCTATTTCAAACGTGCAAAAGCAGCCATTTTATGACGAGATATAAAAGCCAAAGACAATTTGAAGCGTTTTCATTTCCGTCGACGACGATCCACCGGCTTTGAGTGTGCCGAGTGCACTAGAACAATAAACTTCTGTCTTTCATAGGGTCGACCAGAGTGTGGCAAAATCTGGCGGCGGGACTCAGTTTTGGGTCTCCAAACCGCTGACTGGCAATTATGGTCGGCTGAGAAATAATGCATCTCCAGTCCTGTAAAACATGCGCCCTTCAGCCAAAATGACATGTGCTACAGTCAAACAAAGATTATTATATATGGGATATTGCTTTACTAGTGTGTGCAGGACACTATAGTTCACTAATGTATGTGAGGAGAGCAAAATAAAGTAAACTAGGGATGCCCGATATATCGGCCACCATATCGGTATCGGCCGATATTTGTTCATTTTTATGTAATCGTTATCGGCCCGATAACAAAATTTGGTAAAGCTGATAAATAATGGATTATTTCCTTCAACACTTGACACCTGAGACACTTAAGATGTGCACTGTTCAACATGATTGATTTTAATTGCTTGAAATATGTTTAGTTAAGTGCAAAATGTGTCATATCGGCTACATGAAATTATAATGAGAACATTATAATTGTGTTGGGGAACGGATTTTAATTGTGAGACTTTTGATTTTGCAATCAGGCTTTCAAAAATTATATAAAAATTGGATTTAGATTTAGCGGCCGATATATCGGTTATCGGCTTTCAGATATAAAGAATTATCGGTATCGGTATCGGCCAAAATGTTCATATCGGTGCATCCCTAAAGTAAACTGTGACATATTATACCCAATAATTCTTCCTACCAGTTAAAGTTATACAGATTTGGGACCAAATATTAATCCTCCACTTTGAGCTGTGTGTTTTCTGTAATTGCTAATGCTCTTTCCACACACACACTGAACAACATGAAGCATTGCTTGGTCACCGGTTGAGCTAAACTGGTATGATCTAATTGTGTAGTTAAATTGAACAGCTGACAGATATTCAACATAATTCATGTGTGAGTCGAACAGAAAGATGGACAGTAACTCTGAATTCTGCTCATATTTTATTACCATTCTCTATAGTGAATGAACTGTGATGATGTGAGAAACGTTAAAGGTGTCTGAATACGTTTTGGTTTTACTGTATATGTGCACATGCATTTGGGGGTGCAGCTACACCACATCCTGAAAGGGGGGTGTCGGGTGGACCACTGCTTCTGTGAGGCGCTGACGGGTCGGAAGCACATGCCCCACATCAAGCACTGACAGGTTCTGATCAAAGTGCCCTGGCGCCCTGTGGGGGATTTCAATTAATGTCTTCCAGTTTCTGTCTTTCCGGTCTTATTTTCCGTCGGTTCATTGTGAGGTCATATTTCTCGGTCATATTTCACCACCACTTTCAAAATGCCCAGTCAATTCTTATGCAGATTGACCAATGACCAATTTTAAAAGCCAAAATGGTTCCATATAAGGAGAAATTTCTTAAATGATTGGATAATTAGGAACAGGTTATTCCAGTGATAAAGCTGTTTTAGTCATAAAATGTAATTATGATTTAAAAAAAAATTGATGCCATAATGGCTCATGGAACCTTTTAAGATTCTATTAGAACTGGTGCTGTCAATCAAATCAATTAATCACGATTAATCGCATCTAAGTTTGTGTTTACATAATATATGTGTGTGTGTGTATATGTATAATTATATGTATTTATATATTTATTCAGACGTATATCTCTGTGTGTGTATACTGTATACACACTCATATATATATATATATATATATATACACATACATACATATATATTTTTATACACACATAGACATATATATATATATATATATATATATATATACTGTATATAAATTTAACTAAATGTTTAAAGTATCAGTGGCTTTGTAACAGTATGCATTAACTAACATAAACAATGTATTTTTACAGCATTTTTTAACCTTACTTAATATTAGCTATCAAACACGTTCAGGTTAGTTCACAGTGCATTAGCTATTATACTTGGATCTTAATAAAAATGTTTTAGTAAACATTGAGATTAACATGAACTAAGATTAATAAATGCTGTAGAAGTTTTGACAAATAAAACCTTATTGTCTTACAAGTGTTAGTTATCGAAGATTTTATTACAATAGTTCTAATAAGAGTAACGAGAAAAGAAAAATGTCAATAAATGCATGTAAATAAAAGAGATGTTTTGGAAGAAGAAAAGGTTCTAATTAGTGCTGTTGAATCGATTAATCGCATCTAACATAAAAGTTTGTTTATATATATATATTATATTATACATGCTTAATTCTACCCATTGGGAATCGATTAAATGTTGAAAAGTGGCCGTATCATTCCCAGAATAAAGGCAGTGGATGAACTGGATGGAAAAGTGCAGGATTGGCGACATCAGCCGAAATGGAAAGTCATTTAAGAGGCAAAGCAAGTTATTGCATTTTGATGAAAGATTATGAAGGCTTTTTTTTCTCCTTTATAATAACATGCAGTGATAAATCATCCACGAAAAATACTCTTAGAAAGTACATTCTGAATCACCAAAACCACAGCAGGAGAAAACCCCTGAGACAAACTCCTGTTCACCTGAAGGGATGATGATCACACACACACACACATCTCTAGATACACATCATCGGCCTCTGTAACGCTGGCCGTATCAGTGAGTGTCCCAGAAGTCTGTGCAGTTCTCATTCCCCCGCGGACCGGCTTCGTGATTATTTACCGGCTGCATTACTGAATCAGTTGCTATTCACCATGAAGCCAGCAGACATTCAGCGTTCGTTCGCCCTCTCTCTCTCTCTCTCTCTCTCTCTCTGCCAAGGCCAATTAGTGCTCTGCTGCGCCCGCACCCCCACAGCGACTGACAGCGCTTCACAAAACGCCAGCTACATTTACTGCATTACTGCCCGAGTGTGTGACTGGGCTGCAGACACTTTGATACGGGATGCAGGGCAACAACAAAACAACACAATAAAATGCTAGGTAATTTTTGCACGATGGTCACCTGATGTGTTCTGCTGTTTTACGGTTGGCCAAAACAAATGTACTGTGATTATTAACGTCCCAGGGCGTAGGAACCACTGTGGGGTGGTAGTCGAACAAAATAGCTTTTTCAGAGGTACCATTCTGATACCAATCTAGAGCAATATAATGTTACATATGATGTATAGAAAAAGTACACTCTAAAAAATGCTGGGTTGTTTTAACCCAATTTTGGGTCAAATATGGACAAACCCAAAATGTTGGGTTAAAAATGTAATGTAAAAATTTAACCCAACGGGCAACGGCTGGGTTAGTCCATATTTGACCCAAAGTTGGGTTAAAACAACCCAGCATTTTTTAGAGTGTAATTGGGGAGTAGGATTTACTTTTTTTTTTACTCAGAAATTACAAGTACATTTGATAAAGAATTACAAAGAAACACATTCAATTAAATTTGAAAAAGATTTTTTTTATACACATCTATTACATATTAATATATCACTAAAAAATGCTTGGTTGTTTCAACCCAACTTTGGGTCAAATATGGACAAACCCAGCCATTGGGTTAAATTTACATTACATTTTTAACCCAACGTTTGGGTTTGTCCATATTTGACCCAAAGTTGGGTTAAAACAACCCAGCATTTTTAGAGTGTATATATGAAGAGTTCAGATGCAAAAGCCTTTAAATGCCATTTGAAATTTTCTTCTTTAATGATGATTTTTATCAAACTTGTATATTTAAGTTCAGTAATTTCACTTAAATGGCAAAGATAATTACCTATTAATTGTTATTTAAGTGAAATTACTGAACTTAAATATACAAGTTTGATAAAAATCATCATTAAAGAAGAAAATTTCAAATGGCATTTAGAAGCTTTTGCATCTGAACTCTTCATATATATAGTAGAAATGTTTGTGTGAAATTACAGTGCATGACAGAAAATGCAATGCCAACTTATTTCCGCATTAGTTTCCATTTTCTGGGTCTCCACTGTATTTCACACAAGTGTTAGAGTTTTGTAACACAGTTTTGTGGTTCTGACTCATATAAAGCAAAGCATTGAATAGTTCTGAAAAGGTCTCGCTCACCACAGAATGTGCACAGACATTTCACACCGCACGTCAGTAATACATGTGCACAGCAGGTCGTGAAGTCTCGGTGCGAATGCTTCTACAACTCAGGTGTGGCTCACTCTCATAAAGAACCTGCTTTTAATCATTACTGAGGACAATGTTTTTGTATAAACCCTGAAAAGCACTGGAAACATGAGAATTGGATCAGGTTAAGATGAAAATACTCATGTTTTCAATGTGCTGCTGACATTTACATTAACTAAGATGCTGAAGAAGGTAGTTAACTAATGAACCTCATTGTAAAGTGTACCGTTCTATTCATAAACCTGTTCACATTACACACACAGATCAGGTTCAAAAACACCTGATGGATGAAACTAAGACGTGAGCAATATGTCTCACAGACAGGTTTCTGATCAGCGTTAGAAATGACTGTTAGTTCTGGATCGCCTCTTTCCACATAATTAACTTCCCGTGTACAGAACGCAGATCAGCTGGCCTGACGACTCATAATCTCACATCTCCATTACAGTGTCGAGGAAAGAGGACAACTGTCATATATACAGCTTCATGCAAACTGATAGGATCTTTTTCAGTTTTTCATTCACTTCAATCTAAAAAATGCTGGGTTGTTTCAACTCAAATTTGGGTCAAATATGGACAAACCCAAATGTTGGGTTAAAATTGCAATTAAAAAAATTACAGTTGAAAATGAAAGTTGAAGTTGGGTTACAATTTGAAATTACATTTTCAACCCAACATTTGGGTTTGTCCATATTTTACCCAATTTTGGGTTCAAACAACCCAGCATTGTTTAGAGTGTTGTTGTTTTCTCTGGTCTTCTCTAAACAATGCTGGGTTGTTTTAACCCAAACCTGGGTAAAATATGGACAAACCCAAATGTTGGGTTAAAAATGCAATTTCAAATTTACAGTTGAAAATGAAAGTTGAAGTTGGGTTACAATTTGAAATGACATTTGTAACCCAACATTTGGGTTTGTCCATATTTTACCCAATTTTGGGTTCAAACAACCCAGCATTGTTTAGAGTGCTGTTGTTTTCTCTGGTCTTCTATACAATGCTGGGTTGTTTTAACCCAAAATTGGGTGAAAAATGGACAAACCCAAATGTTGGGTTAAAATGCAATTAAAAATGTACAGTTGAAAATGAAAGTTGAAGTTGGGTTACAATTTGAAATGACATTTGTAACCCAACATTTGGTTTTGTCCATATTTTACCCAAGTTTGGGTTCAAACAACCCAGCATTGTTTATAGTGTTGTTGTTTTCTCTGGTCTTCTATACAATGCTGGGTTGTTTTAACCCAAAATTGGGTAAAATATGGACAAACCCAAATGTTGGGTTAAAATGCAATTAAAAATTTACAGTTGAAAGTGAAAGTTGAAGTTGGGTTACAATTTGAAATGACATTTTTAACCCAACATTTGGGTTTGACCATATTTTACCCAATTTTGGGTTCAAACAACCCAGCATTGTTTAGAGTGTTGTTGTTTTAACCCAAAATTGGGTAAAATATGGTCAAACCCAAAAATTGGGTTAAAATGTCATTTAAATTTGAACCCAACTTCAACTTTCACTTTCAACTGTACATTTTTTATTTACATTTTTAAAACCAACATTTGGGTTGAATAACCCAGCATTTTTAGAGTGAAATGCGAACCAGATTGATTGATTTGAGATTATACAACATTAAATAAACATAAAGAAAACCGATTCGTTTCGCAGGTGTGCTGCTGTTGCACTGATTCAGCATGTATACATTAAAACATGATTGGAATTAAAACGCTGAATCAGTGTGAGAACAGCACACCTTTCCCATGTAAATCACACACCCCTGCCTCAGGATGAAATGCATATTTAGATACACCATATGCAACGATTCATGCACAAAAAGTGCCATGTATGAGCACAGCATGCACAGAGAAAATCTCTTATTTCCACTGCACTGATGCATTTCAGTTAAAGTATCATTTAAGCTAAAGACAGTTGCACTCGTAGATGCACCACTCTGCACCCGTTTCCAGTAATTGCTAGGCCTACGAGTTATTTTTAGATGGTTAAAGCAGCGAAGAACAAGCTCAAAGAGTAAGACAGAAAGAGACAGACTCTTTGAACGGACTAAATAATAAGTTAAGGCTCAGACTCGCTTTAAATGAATCAAGGTTTTCTGCCGTCACACAGCTGGTAATGTGCCACTGCCACCCACTTACAGGGATCTGATTCAGGAGCGATAACGCTTTTTTGGCTGCCGCTTAACATCTGAGGTGCCTCTTCTTTTGACGGCTGACACTTGGACGTACGATTGAAATTGAAAGTCAAAGCTCACTGCAAGAAACGGCTGCAAAGATCACCATGTCGCGCCATGTTGTAATACGACTTATTTATAAATGCAACAGGATACTCAACGAGACACGACTGATTGGACGGCAACGTTATTTCAAAGGCGGGGCCAAATTATTGCATTTTGAGTCTTTATTCTTTTGAAAAACACACACTGTTGATGAATCAATCCCAATAAAGCCAGAAACATGCATTAAGATCAACTTGGATTTCTGATGGACTCAAGATCAAACCCTCTTGACATGGCAACACAAGTGAGCGCTATGAATATACTTGATGATCTAAGAGTTAAAAGTAGTTGGGTTGTCTCTAACACGCTGCGGTCTCCCTCCTATCTCTGTCTGCATTAATACAGTGACACCGGTGAAGAGGGGGAAGTGGTCCATCTTCTCTTAACCTATCCAACTTCAATTTTAAACGCAGCGAATAAGCCCGGGGCGATGCACAAGTCATAATGCATTCGACAAATATTCTCTGGGTGAAACATGCATTTATGAAGAGATGGCCTTTAGAGGAGGAATTCACAGAGCGTATGCTTAACAAACAATACACCCACTCATGAAAACGAGAGATAGAAAGTCAGTCTGCTCGAAGTGAGAATGAGTCACAGCTCAACTGAAACTTCAGCATCAAGACACCAGAAAAGATGTTCAACCCAAAGTCTTGCACTTTTACATGCTTAATATCTTAGTTAAAACTAGACACCACTGGACACTTGAGTAAATACTAGCATGGCCGTTACTAGCAGCGCCGGACGTGTTTGCATTGGAAGTATGGATTTGGCAGGTTTGTTGCAGGGCAGATGATGATGACATTGGTTAATGTGTTATCGATTGCCTGGTTGTTATGGCTGTAAAGTTGCTTCCCTATTCTGAGGTGTCACTGATTGCAAACTATATGCATGAGGACTGCATTCGTTTTCTGAAATGCTTAAAACTTTGAGATGTTCTGAAAACAAATCAACAGTAATCCACTTTAAAGTTGAGAGAGGGATTTTTGGTCTAAATTGAGAGCATTTATTTGAAAAAAAAAAAAAGTCCATTGTCTATTGTCAATATCTCACACAAAAGCAGCTTTCTGTTGGTCAGTGAAGCAAATTTGCCTAAAATGGGCCTTAAATGAACACTCACCAAGTGCCAAATGAGTTTTGGCGAATATATGAAATCGTGAGTATCCTTGTAAACACTGTAAGTTATGTCTTTAGTGAACATAAACAGTTGAGAAAGGCATGTGTATCAGTTTATTGGATCAGTGCATTATCTCTTATATTGACAACAGCTGTCCTTAATCTTAATCAAACAACCAAAGACAAAGAAACGTTTGACTGAATAACTTTTGTAACTTTAATAAGGATTAATCTATGATTACAGTGTTATTCTGCATTTGATTACTTTATTCATTTTCTGTAGTTGAAAATTGTGAATTTTCAGTGGTACCTCAAATGAGCCAAAACTCAATAGGGCTGTCAAACGATTAATCGCGATTAATCGCATCCGAAATAAAAGTTTGTGTTTATATAATATATGTGGGTGCACTGTATATAATTATTTTGTATATATATATAAATACACACACACATGTGTGTATATTTAAGAAAAAAATATTATTTTTATATAAAATATTTATGTTTACATATATAAATTATATATCAATCTATACATACATGAAAATATTTCTTAAATATATACAAGCATGTGTGTGTATTTATATATATAAAATAATTATACACAGTGCACCCACATATATTATGTAAACATAAACTTTTATTTTGGATGCGATTAATCACGATTAATCGTTTGACAGACTTAATATAATTGATTCTGGCAACTTAATGATAAAAGATGTTGGTCACAAATGCTGAGCAACTGAAATCCTGACTCCTCCAATGGGATTTTTATATCAAAGGATAAAAACTGGGTAAAAATTAAATAATAAATGAAAATAATAGATTTATTCACTTATGAATTCTGCATATACTTTGCTAAAAAAAAAAAAAAACTCATCCCTGATCTGGTTTTGGTTTCACATACACTACATGCACTGTTCTATATGATTGACGGTTTCATACTTCACATACAAGTATGAAAAAGCTCATGCGTGGTTCAGGAATGCAGCATGTAGCATGTTTGTGTGTTAGCGGCAGGAAATGATAGACACTTATCATGGATGGCCTAGTTTTTCAGAACAATTTCCGGTTCATGCGACAGCACTGTAAACCACATCACGCAAACTCTCAAACGTTACATATTAATGCAAGACCTCCATACGTGACCTTCATTTGGGGCCTCTCAAGAATGTTGGAGAATATTGCATTATTAAAGCTGGAGCACATAAAGAGGGCCATTGTGGTGGGGAGAGCAGGCTTTCCCCCTAAAATTTTGTTTCATAATGTCCACTTGCACAGGATCATTTTTCAACGTATGGAGTTGGCTTGGATTACTCTGTTCTCCATTCGCCGGCTGATCTTTTCCATATGCTTAGAGCCACAAGCTTAACTCTGTGACACCCTAGTATAAACACCCATCAGCAAATTATGAGTTATTCGCTGTCAAGATGGCTGATTTTAAAAGCTCCATCACAAAAAAATCTCAAATGCTTCTAAACAGAGCGGTTATTAAATAACAATAGGTAAAAGCCTCTGTTTGCCATTATTTTAGAAAACATGAATATAATGTTTCGGTGTTTGTCAGAAGTGGAGGTCTTCATAGTTGGGTTGGGTAAACTTCGAAAGTGGTAAATGAGAGACGACATTAAAATATATTTTTATGTCTCCATTTACTAAAATAGCAAAAGGAAAACTCCACTATAGTGTTTTCAAGACTTTCAAGAGAGAAAAACAAAATAGAGAGATTGGCAGTCAGAACAGAGAAAGATGTAAATTTGCAGTATTGGAACAACATTAGTTTTTTGTCATTTGATGCAAAGGTAATATACAAAGTATAGTGATATATATTCACATAAACCAATTTAAATTAAAAACTTTTCAAGATTTACGATGTTGATGACCGTTAAAGGGATCTCCACCCAAAAATGAAAATTCTGTCATCACTTACCGTCAAGTTGTTGCAAACATGTATGAGTTTCTTTATCTGCTTAACACAAAGGAAGATATTTTGTAGAGCGATTGGAACCAAACGGTTGTTTGGTACCATTGACTTCCATAGTAGAAAAATAAATACTATGGAAGTCAATGGTGCCAAAGTTCCAATCGTTCGTCAAAATATCTTCCTTTGAGTTCAGCAGAAGAAAGAAATTCATACAGGTTTGCAAAAAAATTGAAGGTGAGTGAATGATGACACAATTTTCATTTTTTGGGTGGAGTAGGCTATCCCTTTAAAACGCGTCATCACAGTCTACTTTAAAAAAAATAGTGGCGGTAAAAGTAAAACCTTGGTAAAACGAAAGACGTTACTGGGCTGCTGACCGTGGATCAATAATCCACACATCTGATTGGTTCCTGTATACTATATTGTGCAAATTCATATTTAGATTGTTTATCTAAAAATTACAGGAAATATTCTCCAATATCGCCATTCTAGATCAGATTTGGCAGGGTTTAACAACGGCCGCTGAAACTTAATGATGTTATCAATGCTTGATTGACACGTGACTAAAGCAGCGCTTAAATACGTCGATTCCGATCTGAGTTCTGAGTAAACAGAATATGAATTTGACAGTATGCGTATACAAGATCAAAAAAGATAAAGACTACTTATAAGAACTTCCCAGAAACACAATGAACCCAATTAAACAAAACATCGGCTAATACGACAGAAAAAAAGTATCATCTAAAACTTCATTCTATAT
>NW_024121432.1:5345944-5550944 GCF_016745375.1 Pimephales promelas
TTGTAAACTTTACATGTACAGTTTTGCCTTTAACTTGTACTAGTTTCATAAAAAATGCATTAATGAGAAATGAGGATAATTAAAATAACAAAAAAGTAATACATCCAGACACATACAATAAATGTGCTGTAATTTATTTATGCAAAATGAATTCTTGTAATTTTTTTCCATTGATTTGGGGGTGAAATGTGACCTAGACATGTTTTTCATGAGATTCGTCCAATTACTCCAGCACTTAGCCAATTAACAATGCAGATGACACTTGAAAAAAAAGCAAACGTAGGTGGGTCACAAAAAAACCTTCGAAAACAGTCAAAAACGGCAGTCATTACCTTCTTTACAGTAAATGAACTACACACTCACACACTTGAGGGTGACACAAACGTGTGTGAAGAGAGACGGCGAGTACATTCTCCCATAATAAGCGAGGGCCGATAAATAAGGGAGGTTACACAAGTGTTATTAAATGTCAAAATGATTACTGTGTCAGTGAACGGCTGGCTTATTCGAGCTGAACACGTCGCGTTGAGCTCTCGTCACAAACCACCTCAATGAACAAAAAAATCCACTCTTATTATAAACTTATGTCCCGACACGTTAAACCTTTTCCTCACATTTATTGTTTCTGAATGCTTGTATACAGAATTCATTTCCCTGACTGCAGATTTATCAGTGCAAGCTTCATATTTATAATACTTCACCTAAAAAGGTCATCAATTCCTCACCCACATGTTGTTCCAAACCTGTATGACTGTCTGTCTTTCTTCTGTGAAGCACAAAAGGAGAGATTTAGTAGAAAGTTCACGCTGCACTTTTCCATTCAATTTTAATGTATAGATAAAACGTCATCAAAATGATTCCAGTTCATACGGATCCATGGAAACGACAAAAAATTATTATGCAAGTCATTTCCCAATGTCACTTTGTAAAGAAAGATTATGCGCCTGCGCACATACATATTCAAACACACATATCTAAACACGTCTTGAAAGTTTACACAGAGATAATACTGTTTGTTTGTTTTTTTTCAAAACTTGTACCTTCACTCTTAGAAGAAACGGTTCTATATAGAACCTTAAAAGGTTCTATCAGCGCTACGTATTTGGAACCCCTAAAAGGTTCTATACACTCTTAAAAAAAGGGTTCCTCTGGGTTCTATATAGAACCCTGGGGTTCTTGGCCAATAGAACCTTTTACCAAAAAAAAATGGTTCTATATAGAACCATTTCGGAGTTCCATATGAAGCAGGGGATGGAACCATTTCTGGTTCTGAATAGACCTATTTCTTCTAAGAGTGTTGTTTCAAAGTTTGTGTTCTCGAGCACCAAACGCTGTTGTGTGCAAATAAACGGCCAGAACACATTAAAGTTTCGGTAACACTTTACTTGAAGGGGTGTGCATAAGACTAACATGACACCATAATCATGACATGACATATGTTATGAATATGAAGGAAGTGTTTTGCATGTTTATGACAACTGTCATGTTTGGAGTACCGGTTGTTCACTTTTGAAAAAACTTTTGCTGATAATTTACTCACCCCCATGTCATCCAAGATGTCCACGTCTTTCTTTCTTCAGTCGAAAAGAAATTAAGGTTTTTGATGAAAACATTCCAGGATTTTCTCCATATAATGGACTTCAACGGGAACCAAACGGTTCAAGGTCCAAAAGACAGTTTCAGTACAAACTGCAAACTGTCCAAAGGGCTTTAAACGATTCCAGACGATGAATAAGGGTCTTATCAAGCGAAACGATCGCTCATTTAATAAATAAATAACAAAGTTTAAGTTTTATAAGCTCAAATGTTCGCCTTGTGATGCGCGTTCGTGACTCTACTGTTCAAACTCGTTCATCAAAATGGACGAATCTTTTGCCTAGTCAATTCATTGAATGAACCAAATGACTCGGAAAAAAGATTTGTTCATTTTAAATGGTTAAATGCTATTGTGTTAGCGGCCCCTAAGTTAATAACGAATGATCTTTAGCTGGACAATAACTTTAGCTGCTGTAAAGCCCAAACTATCTCTGTTACTGTAAGCTCCTATTATCCCTGTAAAGCTGCTTTGAAAGAACTGTATTGTTAAAGCGCTGTATAAATGAAGGCCACTAGAATCAATGCAAGCAGAAACTGTAAATAAAATACACATCGCTTTGATGCTTTGTGAGGAAACAGGTCTAATTGCTGTTTGATTCTGGTAATCTTCGACTCATGAACACACACTTTGTGTGTGTGTGTGTGTGTGTGTGCGTTTGTGTGTGGGCATGAGATTCAGAGCCACGGTGGAAGAAGTGTGAGTACATGATGACCGAATTCTCTTTTTTTGGGGTGAACTATTCCTGTAAGTGCTTGTTTTGGTTTGATAGCTTGTGTGTGTTTGGCTACAGGACCTGTGTGAGTTTACAGGATCTTCATTTCATCCTCCGTAACCCGTTCGGCCCCTGAACATCAGTAATGGAAATGTGTTCTGCTGTTCACAACACGGGGACAGAGGACAGAGTTGAGTTCGGCTGTCTGTTGCCCATTTTCATATATTCATGTGATTTTCCATTCTGCAACCATTAAAAGTAAAAATATATATATATATATAATTTAGCACACAATAAAATGAAATCAAATACTTCTAATACCAAGTAATCTAAACTTTACTTATACACACGATCATATTTTTGTAAATATTTTTAATTTAATTCAATATTTTCTGTTTTAATTTTAAAGTTTGTTGTCATTTTTATTAGTATTTTAAAAATATGTCTATATAGTTTTTTTAGGTTTTAGCTTTAGTTTATTTAGTTTGTTATTTTAGTACTTCAAATTAAACTAAATGAAAACGAATATATATATATATCAACTGTCTTGTTCATAGTTTTGTCTATTTTGTTGGCCAAATCATCAGTACTGTACATTAATAGTAAACATAAGAAGCGTATCAGCACTCTTAAGCATAACCTTCTCTTACTGTATGTACACAATACGGTTGTGTCTCGTGACGGCGACATGTTGCGTTTATTTAAAGGCCTTCAAACATGCCAGTAAAGAGAGTTTGTTTCATGTTTACTTTGGTTATTCGAAATCATTAAATCCATAATCCTTCCTGCGGGGTTTTCAATCAGGTCTTTCTTATTGCGTAGCTTTTTGCATTATAAATAATAAATGTCAGAGCAGACCTCGCTTCTTCGTAATGATTGTGACATTTGAAAATCAAAACGAGTGCACTTCACTTGCTGAAGAGTCAAATTTTCCCTCAACAAAAGACTTGACTCGAAGCCAACAAAATGACTAAGATCAGCACTTTGGTTATCATCAGACGCTCTGTCATTTTTATGTTGCTTTTCATGCACTCAACTCTACAATCCGCTCTGTCGACTCCAGAAAGAACAGGCTGAGATTGAAAGGCCCTGTTTGCTCAAACATATTCCTAGTAATAGATGCACACCTGTCTCTCTGTTTCTCATTCTCAGCAAATGCAGTGTATACAGAGCACTAAATATATCATTTTATGATGTATTTTAGCACTACACTCTTGAAAATAAAGGTTCTTTAGTGGCATTCATTGCATGAAGAACCTCTAACATGCATAGGCACAAACAATTCTTAAGATTCAAAAGATCCTAGAGTGGAAAAATATATTTAGATTATTAAAATGTTTTTACTACTTGGAAAAAAAAAAAAATATATATATATATATATATATAGCCTATATTTTAATATACCCCTGTAGTCAGTAATTGTATCCCTCAAAACTAATATTTGATCATCAAAATGACAAATGTTCATTAATTTCAGCAAATTCAACTTATATATATATATATATATACCTATATTATATAGACTCGCAAAGTGAGATATTTCAAGCCTTTATTTGTTATAATTTTGATGATTTTCACTTATGGCTTATGAAAACCCCAAATTCAGAATTAGAATATTGTGAAAAGGTTTTCACAACCTTACTGTGCATGTCAAAAGATCAACGACATTTTGATTTCTCAATTCATGACCCCTTTCATTTTAGGGGATTTTCGTAGCAATGCCATAGAAGAACTATTTTGGTTCCCCAAATAACCTTTAAACGTCCCATATTATGCCCCTTTTCACCAGACGTAAAATACGTCTCTGATGTCCCCAGAATGTGTATGTGAAGTTTCAGCTCAATATACCCAACAGATCATTTTTTACAGCATGTTTAAAATTGTCATTTTTGGGGGCTCAGAACAACACGTTGTTTCAGTGTGTGCCCTTTAAATGCAAATGAGCTGCTGCTGCTGCCGGCATAGGGGGCGGAGCTTCATGAGCTCGCGCTCAGTCTCTCAGGAAGAAATGATCATAATATCAGAGACTCTCAGTAACGGAGTTCATTTCGAGTCGGACAATAATGCCTACTGAGTCAGAGTGTATAGAGATGGAACAGGTATAGTTTAGTAGTTTAAGTACGGTTATTATAACGTATTTGTCACCTGCTTGTATGTAACTTATCCATTATTTATTAATAGCCTACAAGTCTGCTGTTTCGGACCAGGTCCGAATGATGATCAAACATGTCATATACTGATGAGTTTAATAAAGTTTATTGTAGTTTTACTTCAGAAAATCACCGTAAGAGCTGAGTAAACAAAGTATTTATATTGAGGGAGTTGAGAGAGCGTTCCTGTGGGCGGACGTTTGTGAAAAATCGTTTTACTGACGTCATTTAAGAAGGAAGTAGAGGGATAGTCCAAACGGGCCGTTCGATGTAGGCTACTTCTGTTAAATAAAATATCTCGCTTCAGTCGCTTGGCACTGAACTTTGAGCTTTATAATTTTACATATATTATTTATACTCTAACAACAACATTACACACTAACTAAAGTTTGAAACATGGGATCACGAAGACCCTTAAAGGTGCCCTCTGGGATTTAAAATCAAATCATACAACATGTTCCATACCAGATGGGGGCAGTATACCTCCAGAAATACCTCCACGGCCACGCGCTCTCTCATGTCTTCAAACAATATGGGCGAGTGCTGTGTTGCTCTGTCTCCCTCGTGCATATTAATCAAATCAATTGACACGATAGTAAAAGGTTGGAAGACCGCAGTTTCACGTGGAGCATTTGGAGATTTTCAGAGATTAGAGACTAAATGAACAACATCTCAATACTAAATTATAAGGGCCGTCTCATAGACAAGTCGGTGCATTTCGACGATATGGGAAAATTAAAGCCCAGGCTATTATTTCTAGTTTTATGATATTCGATTTGTTCATATTACATTTTTTATCATTAGTTTGAATTAATTTGACAGACAGCATTCCCTGATGTGGACCACGCTAGCGTCTTTCAGAGCTGCCAACTCTCACAACACTTTTCACACACTCTCACGCCACACATCAATTTTGTCATGCACAGAAAAGGACACGGAGACCGATCTCAGCTCTCAGATTCTGTTCATTTTATTATGCAATTCAAACAATAAATACAGTATTGGCGCTTTACACGACAGATCCCTAGCACACGTGAACCGATCATCTCTACTAGCTAATGGTAAAAGAACACGAACACTGTTAAAAGATAAAGTATGCTACAACTTACCAAAATGTATTCCTCATGCATAATATCGACCAATTATTGTTTTTTAACTCTTCTCTGAACTGAAATGTAGTAGTGGGCTGTATTTTCCACACGACTGGCGTCAGGTTCAAGTAAACACAAGCTGGCGCGAGCTCGACTCACTCGTGTACTGCAGTTTGGCTGGTGCTAACGTTGCCCGCCCGCATACCGCCTCCCATGGTCGAAACTGGTATTACGACACCTGCCGGGCCGGGGCTAGTAATTTAGCATGCTAATTCAGATTAATATCTCGGCAGCACTATAACGTGTCAGTTTTTTAATGACATCATCAACCTTATTTCTTCTCAATCTTTTGATGCGTGTAGCTCATTTTTGGGATATTTTAACCTCAATTTTTACAGATGGCACCTTTAAAGTGAACAGTTAAAGTCCCCCTGTGGTGAAAATCCAGTTTTTAATGTTGTTTATTATGTCTATGTGTTGTTTTTATGAAGACAAACCACGTGTAAATTCATAAGTCGACAGCATCGCTGAGTATTTTCTGCTTAAAACTGCAGTGAACCAAAGACAGTCAAAAACACGCTGGTGTTTCTGACGTCACAAATGACCTTGTAACCAATCAGATCAACATGTGATGGTCAACCAGTGGATTTCTGAGCTGAGTGAGTGGAGGCGGGGCTCATATGCATATTCATAGAACCGCGCATACTAAATGAGGCAAGGTTGTCGAGTTACAGTTAAGATATTTTAAGGCATGAAGAATCTTTTTTTTACGCTTAAATGTCATTTTGGTGATCAAGGATCATTTTTAGGGATGAAATGTGACTTTAAATTACTGAGTGGTTTTTGCCATGAAATGCATTTCTCTTTGGTTGCTAAGATGTTCTGAGTGGTGTTTGCTGTGTTCCCATGTGGTTTGAATCACTAACATGCCTTAAACACGGATAATAAGACAAAACCAAAATGAAACACAAACAACACACTCTAGTTTCGTGTGTGTGTGTGTGTGAGTGCGTCCTGTAAATCTAGTGTTTTACAGGCACTCTGTGTGATTGACAAACTTCATCTGATCTGTCAATGGCTCTCGGGTTTCTGAGAGTAACGTGAGTACAGGTTCAATCCCTCACATTGTCGGGACGACTCGTGCGATTGGAGATGTTTGGGCAACAATCCACAATAGCTTTATTCATAATGCACTGACCGGCTTTGCTAAGAGACACAATCTAGACTTAGTCCTGCAGCGCATTATAATGAGCTCGTCATAATTACACATAATTGCAGTGTACTCACATCCCAACAACAGGTTTGAAGTAAGTACACAGTTACCAAAGACAGTTTGCTAGAACAATAGCTGGTGAATTTTGATTGTTATTATTAGCGCATCAGTCTTTCGATAATTGCAAGTCGGCGAAAACAGCGCTTCTCGACTGGTTTTGTTTCACGACCCAAATTTTGCATTAGACATCAAGTGCTTCCACAATTGTTTATCATATAAGAGTCAACAAAAAAGCATTGAAACTGCAATGTTTCATGCTCTAATAATTATTGGCTGCTGAAAGCATGAAACCATTGAAATTACAGAGACACTTGTATCCAAATACCTAATGACATTGCATGATTATTCTCATTTTTTTTCGCATGCATAATGATTTTGAACAGACATGTGACCCATTTTAAGGATCTGAATCCACCAGTTGAGATTCACTCACATGCAACTGAAATAGAAAATGACTGTTTACATGTGCAGCAAATAATGCAATTATTTCCAATGATCAAAGTAAGATGTTTGCAAAACTTTTCACTCCCTTTTACATGCAATTTTCAGTATTCTGATTATTGTGCTTATTATTAACTGCCATTACTCGTATAATCCAATGCACAAATGATGGCCAAGCTCTTCCAGATTTCTTCACCGCTCATTTTTCCGAAGACATGGCCAAAATGTTCAATGTTTTCAACATTAATGTACTTCATTATATTCATGTCAACATGAACAGCAGCCAAAAATAAACACACATTTTGATCAAAGTGATCTGTGATTGTGATTAAAATCGGCATATCATACTATGATCATTGTTGCTGATCATGAGCTTAATCTCATCGGTGTTTACATGAGGTAAGGTTTAATCGCACTATTGTCTATATATCATTATAATAGCCTTACAATGGTGCATGTACACAAGTCATTGAGAGTTTTAAAAAAATAACGATAGACATTCATAAAGTTAATGTGATGTTTATGATTTAAAAGTAAAAAGAAATGTCCTCAACATTGTTTCTAAAGATATATTTCATATTAGTAATGATTCGCTGCTGAAAGCATGAAACCTATTGGAATTAAAGAGGCTTTTGTGACAAAATACCAACTGAAAAAATGAATGCATTACTTATTTTGCAATCAAATTTAAGCATTTATGTCATTAATGTCACGTTTTGTCATTTTCGTGTTTGTCATGTGATCCTGCCATGTGTCTTGTCATTGGTTAACTGTCTGATCATTGTTCACAGGTGCGTCCCTTGTCTTGTAATTAGTCGGTGTATTTGAGCCAAGTTTCCTGTAGATCACTGTTGTGTAAGTCTATCGAGCCCGTTCTCATCCTTTGGCGTCATTTATGTGACGCCATATGACATTTCGTCGAAATACTACGCACATGGCATCCTTTAGCGTCAATATGAGACGCAGACCCTACCCCAAACCTAACCTACCCAACAGTGCATGTTATATTGACGCTAAAGGGTGCTATGTGCGTAGTATTTCGTCGAAATGCCATATGGCATAACCTATATGATGCCAAAGGCTGAGAATGTGTTGGTCTATGTTCATGTTTTCACCGGCAGGTATACGGACATAAAACTTAGGCGGTGGTGCTTATAAAGTCCCCCTGTCGTCAGTTTTATCCCCCAAAATTAATCTTTGATCACCAAAATGATCACCATATTTATAAAATATTACATTTACATTACATTTATTCGTTTATTGGTGGAAAAGGGGTATCTGGGATTGGGTGATGGGGAGCCTGACTGACCCCTGAACGTGTGCAAAGTGACCCAAATTTTGTTTTTGACCACTGAAAATGTGTACTTGAGTTGATTATTAACTCACAGTGTCGCATTAAGGTCTCCATATGTGTGTGACTGAACCTTAAAATGAAGACATATTTGTTAAAAAACTAAATCTGAAAGGATATTAAGATGTACTTCTTTTGTTACAGGCATGCAAACTTAAGGGCAAAAAACATAAGGGCTTTTTCCCATTTTTGAACTATCTATAATGCAAAGAAATATTGCTAAAGTCAACCGATTATAGACTGTGTAAAAATAAAATAATGATTCTGTCATCCATCCAAAGTCATTTTTACCCCACTGTTATTTTGCTCCAAATCTCATGTGAAAATTGTCATTTTGACCCCCTCGAAAAAACATCGGGTTACTCAGTAAATATGCAGCCATTTTGGCTTTCAGCAATTTGTCTTTCTTCAGAAAAAATATGACATTAATGAAACATTTGGAAGTTTTGACATGGAATGACCCATTTTTTACATGCATTTGTTTAGGCCGATGACCCGTGTTCAGGACCTGATCCACCGGCTGAGATCCACTGACTTGCAAATCAAATGGAAAATGTGAGTTTTTAAAGACATCTATGAGCGCAGCCATATAAAGTCAGTGTGCTGAATGATACGAGGATAATGCTCTCTCAGCATGTGCACATCGAGCATCCAGCAGAAGATCATGTGACTCTGCAAGCGCTCGCATCGCTTAGTAAAACGCATATAGATGATATTATAAACTGTCAGTCCCTACAAGAGAATAGAAACAAAAAACGTTAATAAGTAATCATAAACCTCATCATGATGATTTGGCCTTTCCACGTTTTTGACAGCATCACGGACACGTTACGATCCACACTGACGAATCACAACAAGTGTGACCTTTACCAAACATGGAGAATGAAAGAGAAAAGGTCACATGAGGAGGAGGAGGAGGAGGGAAAACAAGAAGTCTAGATAATACACTAGCAATCTGCAAACTGATGACATCACAATTTGATCTTTGGTTGGCCAATCAGCGAAAAGGGGCGCTTCATTCCCGCCCACATGTAGAGATCGAACGTTCAAGCTGTTTTTATTTTATTTTCTATCGTGAGCGTAAAAATGAAAAATCAAGCTGAATTCTTTACTTTTTTTAAAGAAAAAAAGGCGCAGTTTTGTAATTTTTCTACTTTCAAAGCTATAACAAATGAACGAACGATACACCGATTTTTTTACACGTCTATTTAGATTACATATATTTCAGCATTAGTTTTAGTCATTTTAGTACTTCAACTTATTTTAATTCAGTTAGTTTGCCTAACTTTTCATCTAATATTTGTAAATAAATAAAAATTCTGCTTTATTTCAATTAACAAAATTATTTAAATTTTAGAAAAATAATTATTTCTAAGTCATTGCGAGGCATTTATTTATTTTTTTATATGCTATTATTAATTACTATTTAGAATTTAAATTTTAGTTTAAGTTTTAGTCATTTTGCTTTTTGCTTTTGTCATTTTTATTGGTTTTATTTATTTCAGAGTTAGTTCATTTTAGTACTTCAACTTATTTTATTTCGGTTAGTTTGCCATGGCAACATTTCTAACTTTTCATCTAATATTTGTAAATAAATAAAAAAAAATCTGCTTTATTTCAATTAACAAAATGATTTAAAATTTTGAAAAATAATTATTTTCATGGTGTTTCTAAGTCATTGTGAGGCATTTATTTATTTTTTATATGCTATTATAGTATTTATTACTATTTAAAATTTTAGAATTTAAACTTTAGTTTAAGTTTTGGTAATTTTGCTATTTGCTTTTGTCATTTTTATTGGTTTTATTGAAGAGTCATTTTTTAGTCATTTTAGTACTTAATTTATTTTAGTTAGTGGCCAATGCAACATTTCAAATTTTCATTTAATTCTTTCATAATATTTATATTTGTATTTTTTCAGCTTTGTTTCAACTATCAAAATGATTTTTAATACTTTTAGTTAACCTAACTACATTAATTTATACCAATAATATTACGTGTTAATGGGTTAAAACAGGTGGAATGGCACTATAAGGTGAGATTTTCAGGTTGCCACATTAGTACCACGTCAGTACCATGGTATATGATGCAATATCATGGTGTACACACCAAAATACCATGGTATTGTCATCTGATCTTTATCATTTTAGCTCCACAGTGTATTTTTGTGCAGGTGGGCTGTTCAAAAACCCCTGTTTGAGTGTGATTGTGATCTAAGCTTCACTCTCTTAAACGCAGTGAACATCAGGCTTCTGCTGAAACTAAAAGCAAGATAAATATCTGACGTGGCCTTTGTTGAAATGACAATACATGCTGTGACTTAATGAAGTCAACATCTTTGAATTTGTCCCGTAAAACTGACTTTGAGACCAACAGAAAATTAGAGTTGTGATATTTGTAATTGCATTATGGCAGGAACGCACAGGACTCTCCGGGATTCAATCGAATTAAACACAGATATCTCCGATTGGATTGCTGCTATAAATTAGATTTCTGGCTACCAAAAAGCAAGGAATGTAATCTCATTCTGGCCCTGAAAAATATCAAGAAAAAACAAACCGATGCAGGTCTAATCTAAATCCATCAGATATATTAAAACACAAGAAAAATATACCGACGGAGAACATAACGTTTGAAGACAAACGCTGCCAGAATCAGTCTGGATAAAACATCCTGTGGGAATTCTACCATATATTGATTACTAAAAATAAAGCTATAAAAGCATTTCATTTTTCATTTTAATTTGTGCTTTTGTCAATCTATTTAGCTTTATTTATGGATGAATGAATGGCTTTAGATTTATTTTCAGTGTTAGTTTTAGTCATTTTAGTAGTACTTCATAATTCTTTTTTTTTTCATTTACTTGCCATTCCTCATTTTAATTTCTAATATTTATATTTGATTTTATTTAAGTTTTTTTTAAGTTTAGGTTTAAGGTTATTATAGTTAACTAAAACTAAAGCTATTTAAACTAATTTTTGTTCATTAAAATAAAGCTGAAATTATAACACACACACAGATTTTTAAACAAAAAACACAAGATTTTTAAAAAGTGTAGAAATGTTAGAAATGTTGCCTTAGCAACTATAAAAAGCAATGACAGAAAATAAATAAAATAGTTCGACGGAACTAAACCAAAAGAAACCTAAATTGTAATATATATTTATTTTAAATGGCCAAGGCACAGAATAAAACCTCAAAAAAAATCTCAAAATTTACAAAAGAAAACTTAAAATATAAATATAAAAGCTTATTCAAACTAATAATAAAACTATTAATTGCATATAAATAATGCTTAAATAACCCTGGCTGAGATGAGATCTTGTGTGTGATGTCATGTGAACATGATGGCGCTCAGGTAAACGTATTATTACAGCAACGACATTATTCAACAGTAATGCATTCAGAATCTAAACCTAAAAATATTATTTAATATGAAAATCGACCCAATATTTATGTGTTGAGCACATTTTTATGCTTAAGAAAGTTACTTTTAATGCATTACAATATTGTAACTATTTGTGATCAACTTAATGCCGCCATGCTGAAGAAAAATATTATTATTATTTTTAAAAATGCTGACACTAAATTTTTCAGTAATAGTGTGTGTGTTAGTATTACAATCCACTGCCACAGTCTTTCTCATTTCACATGTGTTTGTGAAAACAGTTACAATTTCTCTCCAAACTTTCTCTTTATATAGATTTATTATAAAGATTCAAACCAAATTACAAGCACAAGCCACAGTCCAGCAGCTTCATGAGCTCAAGCGCTCTCGGCTCGTCTGAGGCTTGAAGGAATGCCGTCGGGTTATGTAACGCGTCGGCAATATTCCAGCAGTTCATCTATAGGAGAATAAAGAATGACAGGTTTATCTTGACAACATCACAATGTTCTCCAGAACCAAAGTTTGGAAAAATCTCTGATCTCATCCAATGCCCGGAAGAGGAAGAAACGCACACGTCTAAACCATATTTAACATTCTGCATCTGTTCAAATAGGAAATTAAAGGAATAATTCACCCCTCACCCATCTTATCGTTCCATACCTGTATATTTAATAGGGAAAAAAATATGATCAATAAGTCATGGACTGGTGGCAACAAATGTTTTAATTTGTTTTTTTTTCAAACTCACTGAAAAATGCTGCCTGTTTCAAAGCACTTCAGAGGGACTTCAAGGCTGTTTGGACTGGAAAACAAGATAAAAATACTAAGGAAGAACATCATTTTTTTGCAGTGTGTCTAGATATTTGAATATGTGCAACCTGAGAGCAGATTATCAGTAAATAACATCATAAAATTCAGACTATTCTGTGTTTATTGTATCCTTTTTGGAGCTTGACAGTTTCCGTACCAAATTGCATTTACTGGATGGATGGATGGATGGATGGATGGATGGACGGACGAACGAATAGATGGACGGACGAATAGATGGATGGATAGATGGATGGATGGATGGATGGATGGATTGATGGATGGATGTATGGATTGATGGATGGACGGACGAATAGATGAATGGATGGATGGACGGACGAACGAATAGATGGATGGATGGATGGATTGATGGATGGACGGACGAATAGATGGATGGATGGATGGATGGATGGATGGACGAATAGATGGATGGATGGATGGATGGACGGACGAACGAATAAATGGATGGATGGATGGATGGATGAATTGATGGATTGATGGATGGACGGACGAACGAATAGATGGATGGACGGATGGATGGACGGACGAACGAATAGATGGATGGATGGATGGATTGATGGATGGATGGACGGACGAATAGATGGATGGATGGATGGATGGATGGATGGATGGACGGACAAATAGATGGATGGATGGATGGATGGATGGATGGATGATGGATGGATGGATGGATGGATTGATGGATGGACGGACGAATAGATGGATGGATGGATGGATTGATGGATGGATGGATGGATGGATAGATTGATGGATGGATGGATGGACAGACAAATGGATGGATGGATAGATTGATGGATGGATGGATGGACGAATAGATGGATGGATGGATGGATGGATGGATTGATGGATGGATGGACAAATAGATGGATGATGGATGGATGGAAGGAATGAATAAGTGAATTTTCATTTTTAGATGAATTAAATGACACTCTTGATACTCTTTCACTGCTCACAGTGAGCAATCTGTGTTAGCGACTCAAACCGAATGACAGAATAAGACGAGGCAGAGCAAGCGAGTTGTTCTTTTGACGAGCGATGAGAAATATTTCTTTAGTGAGGCTGACAGAGCGCAGTCGCATTATCCAGAAACTGGACAACAGATTTTTGCCATCTAGTAAAGTTACATAAGCTACTTTCAGCTCATGACACACTTAAACAAGCAAAGGTTACACAAGCTCACTAACTGCACATCGTCTTTGAATAGCCCTGCGAACGAAGGAGGTGTGCAGGAATTTACAAGAGCGATGAGAAAACATCACGCCGGATTCCTGCCTTTGTTTGGAGCGTTGCACATTAAAACATGTTTTTGCATTAGAAATATAGTCCAGCTGGATGGTATTTCCTCTCTAACGACTGACTCGCAGGAAGTAAGAAGAGGAATATGAAAAACATAAACTCAAACACAGTACAGGATTGAAAAGAGAAGGTTGAAAAACACGAGACACACAAAGCCATCAGTTGTTTTAGAGAGAGAGAGAGAGAGAGAGAGAGAGAGAGAGATGTTTTTTACCCTATTATGTGAGCGGCTCCCGCTTATGGATTCAGAAAGGAGGGTGTTGGGAAAGTGTTGGAAGCTTTCATTGAGGCATTAATGTTTTAAAAGTAACATGGCTTTTTTATCAGAAGTACATTTTTCCCATTTCTCTCTCGCCTCTTGATGTAAGCTGTGTGTTACTGTGCATAACAGGATTTTCCTTTTATCTCACATGATTATGTTACGCACTGGTCTCTCTCTCTCTCTCTCTCTCTCTCTCTCTCTCTCTCTCTCTCTCTCTCTCTCTCTCTCTCATTGTGGTCTCTGTGTTTCTTGGATTTAGGACCAGCGCCAACATTAGCAACAAACACTGGATAAACAGATGAGATATTTATTCCTGATGAAAAACATCTCTAATTTCATCGGTTTGTGAGTTCATAGTTCAGTTTTATCGTAGTTCCAGCATTTCTTTAAGGTTTTCACCATTTTGAATCTCTTTTGCCTGAGTTTTGAAGGACCTGGTAAAAGCAAACAAAGTGATCAGAAATGTTGGAAAACTTAAAGAGGTTAACTATCCAAAATTACTCAGAATATGAGTAAAATTTCCAGAATATGACATTGTAATGCAAACAGAATATGATCTGGATAGATGGATGGATGGATAGATGATAGATAGACAGATAGAAGATATATGGATGCATGGATGGATAGATAGATAGAAGATGGATGGATGGATGATAGATGGATAGATAGAAGATATATGGATGCATGGATGGATAGATAGAAGATGGATGGATGGATGGATGGATGGACGGACGGACGGACAGACAGACAGACAGACAGATAGATAGATAGATAGATAGATAGATAGATAGATAGATAGATAGATAGATAGATAGATAGATAGATAGAGAGAGATAGAGAGAGAGTTAGAGAGATAGATAGAGTGATAGAGAGAGATAGAGAGATATAGGGTTCTCTCAGTGTGCAAATGAACAGGCCTCTAAAAGAGCTACAATTAAATATTTATCACCAATAGCTATATTTATCATAAATATTCATAAGATACAGCTGTTATTTTTCAGCATGTGGAACATAACATTCAGCAATTACACTGCTGTCGAGTGTGAGGTGTTCAGCTTGAAAGCTTCTCCGTCTCCTTTAGTTTGGACGAGAGAATGCAGAATATGAACGACTGTTAGTTTGATTCATCACTGATAGAGACATTCAGTTATTCCACCACTGGATAATACAACACAGGAGGAGAACCTGGAAATATAACACACACACACACACACACACAAAGTCTCTACTTAAAGTAAATACATTAAAAACAGCACGATTTCTCTTCTGTATGACCAAATGCTTTCTAGCTAAGAGCACTCAGTGTGTGTGTGTGTGTGTGTGTGTGTGTGTGTGTGTGTGTGTCTGAGCTGATACTGAAGCTTCAGGCAACATGCAAACATAACTTAACTCTACAGCACTGGCTCTTAATGAGCAATATCAATTAGCAAACCATGACTCACAACAGCTCTGTCATTCAGAGGGAAAAGAGGAAAAATATGAAACAAACGTTCAGGTCTGCTGATATATAACATACATAGCCATTTTTTTATTATAAAAAAGTACCAAATGTTTTTTAATGTTAATAATCAGTCAGTTCTGCTGACTCGAAATGCATTTTGAAACTATTTTCTCATCTACAGTATATTATATGTATATAAAATAATGTTTTGCATATATATATATATATGCAAAACATGTATATATATATATATATATATATATATATACGTATATATATATATATATATATATATATATGCAAAACATAATTTAATATGTATATATATATATATATATATATATATATACATATTACATTATATATACTGTAAATGGACACTGTCCTCTCTTTCTATTCTCTTTCTCTCTCTCTCCTCTCTGATTACAGACTCTCCACGATTATCCAGAGCATCTGAATATCTGACATTCACTTATTGTTTACCACATCAGCAACACTTTACTCGAGTGAAATGCTACACTATAGATGAATTACCCGATCTGTGGTCTTATATAAGGCACTCTGGACATAAACACATGTACAGTATGTGCATGTAAACACCCTGAAACACTGTCACTGTGTGTGTGTGTGGGCACAGCTGTGTGTAACAGCCCCACCAGCTCTTTTATCTCCGTCTGTAATGTGCACAGGTGCTGCTTAATTCAATTGGAAAACGTTGCCATGGTTTTACATTAATATGTTTCTATGTTGCCGGCGCATCGGTTGTCATGGAGATGATGGGACTTATTTAAGCTTTGGTTGGAAGGAGATGGAAAAACCACAGCAGGAAAGCATAGAGAGAGAGAGATCTGTGTGTTTTCATCTCATTAGATTTAGATTTGTTTTTTAACCCACATGCAGTCAAAAAAAAAATTGTATCCTAGCCACGCAAGTCTTATTGTGTTTCATTAGAGAAAGTGAAACAAGCATTCAGACTAATTAAATGGCTTGCAGAGAGCAGCATTTTCTTTCATAACTCGTGATTGCTCTGCTGAGCTCTTCTGCAGCGTTTATTGTGTTTTGTTGAGGGTTTCGGGCAGGTTTCTATTTGCACGCTTCATCTGCACTCGCGCTTTAATTGTCTCGCAGTGAAATAAGCAATAGAGAAGCAGGCCGGTTAGATGAACTCAATGACTTCAGGTGGAGGAGAGAGTGTGTGTGTGTGTGTGTGTTAAACCACATCCACAACACACGTTCACTTCCATACCGTAATGCATGGAGGAAAACATGTAGCCATTGACTGGAGTTTAGACATCTGGAATGGACTTGATTGTGAAAAGCATTGCAAGAGTGTATGGAGACAGATTTGTGCAAACCATAATCAAAATAATAACAAACGGTGTGTTTTTGCTCACCCTTAAAAAGTGACAACTTTAACATGCTGTAACTAAACACTTCCCTAAAACTTCACACACACACACACACACACTGGGACATCAGAGACTTATTTTACGTCTTGTGAAAAGGGCATTATCCCACCGCTTTAATAGCTCATGCCAGTGTTGTAGTCGAGACCACCTCACTCGAGTCCGAGTCTAGACCGAGACCAGAGAGAGTCGAGTCCGAGACCAGAGACGGTCGAGTCCAAGTTGAGACCGAGACCAGTGAGGGTTGATTACCTAATTTACTTTTATTTACTTAGAGAAATCCTTTTTTTTTTTTTTTACTGAATTTACTTAGAGTTTAAAAAATATGATCAGTTTAGGGTAAAAAGGCCACATAGTAGGTGGTGTTAAAAGTAATATTATTACAATTTGTCATGCGCAGTTGCGCACTAGAAAATCACCAATCACTGGGCGTGTCAATCAATTTAAAGAAATATTTTATTAACATACATTAATAATCATGAAAAATATTTTGAATTGAACACGAGTGGACTCGGGAATAAGTCCGAGTCCTAAAAAAAAAAAATGTTCGAGTACGAGTCAATTCCGAGTCCAAATGCACACGAGTCCATGACAAGACCAAGACCATTAAAATATGGTCTCGAGACCGAGTCCGAGACGAGTCCGAGTCTCGAGTACTACAACACTGGCTCATGCACAGACCCAGTACACTATTACACAACATGAATTGACTAAAGGAGAGCATCATGAACATTGTTCATCACTTCCGAAGACAGAAAGGTTTGGAACGACTTGTCATCTCGTATATTGGGTTTTCAGCTGCATCTGACAGATTGAAAACGAGCTTGATTTTCCTACTCCCCAAATGTGATGGAATCGGAAATGCTTTCAACATTACTCATGAAGTGGATTCTTGTATTGCGCACTAAGGGGTATAAAATAAGAATCAAATGAAGTTAGTTTTTCAGCAATTTATGACTATTCGAGTGTAACATAATCTTCCTGCATGACTGTCTTTGCATAATGATTATCAGAGATACAGAAGGAGGAAATCAACTCACAGATAACTTAACTTAGTGGACAATCCTATCAGTTCTGAGACAGACAGACATAGATCGATGGATGGATGGATGGATAGATGTGGATGGATGGATGGACGGATGGACGGACGGACAGACGGACAGATGGATGGATAGACGGACGGATGGATAGACGGACAGATGTATTGATGGATGGATGGATTGATGGATAGATAGATGATAGATGGATTGTTAGATGGATTGATAGATGGACGGATGGATTGATTAATAGATGAATGGATGGATAGATGGATGGACAGACAGATGGATGGATGGATTGATAGATGGACGGACGAATAGGTGGATGGATGGATGGATGGATGGATGGATGGATGGATGGATGGATGGATGGATGGACGGACGAATAGATGGATGGACAGATGAATAGATTGATGGATGGATAGATGGATGGATGGATGGATTGAATGGACGGACAGATTGGTGGATGGATGGATGGATGTATTGATGGATGGATTGATGGACGGATGGATTGATTAATAGATGAATGGATGGATAGATGGATGGACAGACAGATGGATGGATGGATTGATAGATGGACGGACGAATAGGTGGATGGATGGATGGATGGACGGACAAATAGATGGATGGACAGATGAATAGATTGATGGATGGATGGATGGATGGATTGAATGGACGGACAGATTGATGGATGGATGGATGGATGTATTGATGGATGGATTGATGGACGGATGTATGGATGTATGGATGGACGGACGAACGAATAGATGGATGGATGGATGGACAGATGGACGAATGGACGAATCGATGGATGGATGGACGGACAGATGGATGGATGGATTGAAAGATGGACGGACGAATAGGTGGATGGATGGATGGATGGACGGACGGATGGACGGACAAATAGATGGATGGACAGATGAATAGATTGATGGATGGATGGATAGATGGATGGATTGAATGAACGGACAGTTTGATGGATGGATGGATGTATGGATGGATGGATAGATTAATGGATGGATGGATGGATGGACGGACGGACAGACAGACGGATTGATGGGTGGATGGATTGATTTTTAGATGAATGGATGGATGGATGGACGGACAGATGGATGGATGGATGAATGGAGGGACGGACGAATAGATGGATGGATGGATGGATGGATGTATTGAATGGACAGACAGATTGATGGATGGATGGATGGATGGATGGATAGATTAATGGATGGATGGATGGATGGATGGATGGATAGATTAATGGATGGATGGATGGATGGATTGATTGAATGGACGGACAGATTGATGGATGGATGGATGGACGGACAAATAGATTGATGGATGGATGGATGGATGGATGGATGGATAGATTGATGGATGGACGGACAGATTAATGAATGGATGGTGGGACGGACGAATAGATTGATGGCTGGATGGATGATGGATAGATGGATGTATGGATAGATTGATGAATGTACGGACGGACGGATGGATAGATTGATGGATGGATAGCTAGAGTAAATACAGTATATAGCAACAATCAAATTACATACAATTAAATTACTTGATATTTTATCAGGATATGACACCAGCTGTATTAAACATAATGAGGTCATGTCACAATTACATTTGTCGTTACTGATGCAATTTGTTTAAAACAGTAGACCGCACACACACACAAACACGTAAAGTATGTAGAACACCAGCATATTATTCCTACTGTAATGTCACATCAACTAAAATGTTCTTTGCTGAATGTTTAGTAAGTGTGTGTGACGTCCTTATCAAGGTGTTGATCAGTGTGTGACGCTCCCAAAATAACCCATGTTGACCCGCAGCGTGTGTGTGTGTCCGAGGAGGAACATAACAATTAAGAAAATACAGCTATCTATCATCATCGTGAGCATTACTGAGAGACGACGAGCCTTACATAAACCTGACGTGACGTGCTTTACTCTCTCTCCACTGTGACAGTTCATTCTGTCGAAAACATTTATCCACACTTGACTGGAGTTAATTACGGCACAGCGACCGGGCGCTGATGGCATCCACTCCCAGAGAAAAATACATTTATAAAAATGTTTTTAGCTAGCGATCTAATTGACTTAATATCAAATATTAATGCAGACACAATTAGATTAACAATGTTTACACTCCTAAAAATAAAGATACGATGTGCTCATGTGTTTTGAGCTGGATTGGAAATTTTCCGAAATGCCACACTGTAAATATATGCACGTCTATAACTCCATGAAATGTCCTGAGCTATGAAAGAGCAACCTTTGAGCAATAATATTTTCCTCTGGTCTCTGAAAGAGGAAGTGATGTAACCACAATAACATGTTGGCAAAGGTCCAGTGAGGAACTATCTCTCTCTCTGATCGTTTCTCTTCTCTTTGCACTGATATGCAGGTGGTTTGGGACTGAAATGTCACAGAATCAAGAAGCAACCGTCAGAAACAGTTCAAAGTCTTCTGGTTAACTGTGAGTTATTTAAAGCAGCAGCACACAGCCAATGTGAACCAGATCAAGATGGACAAGTGTGTCTTTTCAAGAACATTTACAAAAGCAAAGTTGTTCCTGTGAGTGAGGTCAAGAGCACACTGTATCTAATTACTCAGAACTGAAAACGATACTGAGCTATTCATGTGCGTCCTGTTATTGTATGCATTGCAAAGTAATGGAAAGTGAATGCGTTTTTTCTTTTATAATGTAAGTTATACAACTTGCGTTGATAAGTCTACTTTTCACAACTGTGTGAATCAGAACATTTGTAGTAAATGAAGCAAAATATTAAATGAAATCTCTAGTTGCCAATGCAACATTTCTCATTGTTATTCAGTTTGACTTGATGATAACTAAACAAACTAAATACACTCAAACTAACTAATCAAAAAAAAATATGCAGGCATATTCTGAAAACGACAAAAACACACATCAAAATGACTTAAAATTAAAATAGAAAAATAAAACTGAATTGAATATATTAATAAAAATGATAATACTCTAAAAAATGCTGGGTTATTCAACCCAAATTTGGGTCAATTATGGACAAACACAAATGTTGGGTTAAAAATGTAATTAAAAAATGTACAGTTGAAAGTGAAAGTTGGGATAAAATTTTAAATTACATTTTTAACCCAACATTTGGGTTTGACCATGCATATTTTACCCAAATTTGGGTTAAAACAACCCAGCATTTTTTTTAAAGTGTAGGAGTTTGGGTCAAATATGGACAAACCCAAATGTTGGGTTAAAAATGTAATTTCAAATTTTAACCCAACTTCAACTTTCACATTCAACTGTACATTTTTAAATTGCATTTTCAACCCAACATTTGGGTTTGTCCATATTTGACCCAAATTTGGGTTAAAACAACCCAGCATTTTTTAGAGTGCAAGTTTATCAAGCGACGAAAAGACTTTTTGTGCACAAGAAACGACTTTATTCAACTATTCATTCCTTCTCTGTGGGCCTTAGTTCGCGTAACAGCGTAGCGCTTCTGGTTGTACGTCACACGTAGGCTCACTATTGGCTGATGCTGGTCATGTGTGTATGATGTGTGTGACATAAAACACAAAGCGCTGCGCTGTTACACTACGCGAACTAACTCACGGCCCATGAATAGTTGAGTAAAGTCGTTATTTACGTTTGATTTTTGCACACAAAAAGTGTTCTCGTCGCTTGATAAACTTAAGGTTGAGCCACTGTAGTCAATCGGACTATTTTAACGATGTCTTTAATAACTTTCTGGACCAGCCAGTTTTAATTCCTTTGAAGCCTATGGAGGAGTGATCCAGCTCTCAGATTTAATAAAAAAAATATCTTAGTTTGTGTCACGAAAAGATGAACGAAAGGGAGAGTAATTACTGACAGAATTTTCATTTTGGGGTGAACTAACCCTTTAAACCTGAGAAGAAATGACATACTGTGAGAAGGTACGTAAATATTAAGACCACGTGTATAATGTGTGTATATTCATATTTTCCAAGTCTGCAGTGAATTTAACTCGCTCAAGCCGTCAAAAATGATTCTACCCAATTCTTTGAGCATGTGGGCTTGTAGGAGTCTACCGATGCAAACAGATGATTTTTGACAGCGTATTCCTGTGCGTTTCAGCCCGAGCCGAGCTCTTCTCTTCTCTCCTCTCCCCCTCATTCTCTCTGTGAGCCGTAAGCAATGGAGGCAATTTAGCCAGAACTCCTGTGTATTGATCAAACCCCAGTCAAATAAATAAGCTGCCAGACTCGTGCCACTCACAGCTGACAGCTATGAGGAGCTGGACCCGTTCTCCATCTTACATCGCACAGCCATAAATAACAAGACAAATAAAGAAATACGCTCTGTTGCTTTCAGTCTCAGACAAAGGCTGGTCGAATGTACAGATCCAGTTATGAGTCTCATCTTTAATAAAAGATGTGCATTAATTGCTCATGCAAGAAGTTATATGATATCCTAATCAACTAATGCACTAGTTGAATGACTCTTACTCGAGTCATTAAAACTCATCTTTGATCACCGAAATTACATATTTAAATATGTTTTAAATATCTTGAATGTAACTCGACACCCTGGCCTCGTTTAGTATACGCAGTTCTATGATTATGCAAATGAGCCCTGCCTCCACTCACTCAGCTCAGAGATCCACTGGTTGACGATCACACATTGATCTAATTGGTTACAAGGTCGTTTGTGACGTCAGAAACACCAGCGTTTTTGAGACTGTCTTTGGTTAACTGTAGTTTTAAATGAGTAGTTCACTTTTAAAAAAAACTTTTGCTGATAATTAACTCACCCCCATGTCATCCAAGATGTCCATGTCGTTCTTTCTTCAGTCGAAAAGAAATTAAGGTTTTTGATGAAAACATTCCAGGATTTTTCTCCATATAATGGACTTCAATGGGGACCAAACGGTTCAAGGTCCAAAAGACAGTTTCAGTGCAAACTGCAAACTGTTCAAAGGGCTTTAAACGATTCCAGACGATGAATAAGGGTCTTATCAAGCGAAACGATCGTTCATTTAATAAATAAATAACAAAGTTTAAGTTTTATAAGCTCAAATGGTCGTCTTGCTTGTTCTATGATGCGCGTTTGTGATTCTCCTGTTCAAACTCGTTCATCAAAATTAACGAATCTTTTGCCGAGTAAATTCGTTCGTTCATTTATCAATTCGTTTGTTGAATGAACCAATTACACGGAAAAAGATTCGTTCATTTTGATGAACGAGTTCAAACAGGAGAGTCACGAACGCGCATCACAGAACAGAGCAAGGCGAGCATTTGAGCTTATAAAACTTAAACTTTGCTATTTATTTATTAAATGAGCGATCGTTTCGCTTGATAAGACCCTTATTCATCATCTGGAATTGTTTAAAGCCCTTTGAACAGTTTGCAGTTTGCACTGAAACTCTCATTTGGACCTTGAACCGTTTGGTTCCCACTGAAGTCCATTATATGGAGAAAATCCTGGAATGTTTTCATCAAAAACCTTAATTTCTTTTCGACTGAAGAAAGAAAGACATGGACATCTTGGATGACATGGGGGTGAGTAAATTATCAGCAAAAGTTTTTTTTAAAAGTGAACTACTCCTTTAAGGAGAAAATACTCAGCAATGCTGTTGACTTGTATACATGTGAATTTACATATTAAAAACATCACATAGACACATAAACAACATTCAAAGCTGTTTTCACCACAGAAGGACTTTTATGTGAACCTCCTTCCCCTCAATTGAATCTTTTGTTCAAAGGGGATGTTAAATGTTTTAATAAACCATCCAATAAAGAAGCTTCATTATTAATAGTGTAAGCTGTCAAATATGGTCTCGTTGACGAATCAACTTCTTCTCTGTGATAAAAAACTCTGACTTTGGATTGCAAACTTTGCAGATTTGAGACATCGTTGAGGTCTATTTCTCATGGGACTTGGCAAACACTTTAATTCAATCAAACCACAGCGAATCAATGATTTGAGTTTGAAAGATTTTCCTTCAAGGTTCACCTCCTATAATAACGTCCCAGTCTAAAGAATGTCAGTCCTTCTGCTTCAATCCTTTGACAAACTGATCAATTTTAAGTGCCAATGACAAAAAGGTCCAAGCGCAGTGCTTTACATCATCCTTTTCACCTCTCATCTGTATTTAAACTCTTCTCCTGCGTTTGTAGGTTTTTTCTGTATCGACGTGCCAGTTCCCTGCGTGAATGCGTCTGTCATTCCCACGCGTCGCGCCACAAAGACACACGGTCATTAGTATTATGGCGAGAACGCCCGGGATCCCATCTACCACCACCCTTGACTAATTCTTTCTTTCTATCAAAAAGAGGAGAGAAAAGGAAAACATGGCAAATTCCCCCGAGCACCAACAAGCTTCACGTCTCATTTGGCTATGCTAATTACCTTTTGCATGATTAATTGGACCAATTAGAATTAGTGGTGGAAGAAAACGATTCTTGGCAAGGTGCAAACTATTAATTAGTCATGAAAACATTATTAATGCGAGGCTTAAATCTGAGTGAATACGACAGAATTACAGGAATAATGGTTATGATGAGTCGCTCGCTGTGTGGCCTAGAAAAAACAACCTGGAAATAAACCACCTTTTATGATTTTTGAGAAATCTAATTATTAAAGAAAATTATTATTATTGATAACTGATTCAACTGATTTTTTTATATTTTATATTGATCCATTTATTATTTATCATTTATTATTTAATACTATTATTTACATGTATTTAATATTCTTGTTTTTTATTAATTGAAATTTATTTTATATAATATAATAATTTATTTTTAAAATGATTGTTTTATTTTAGTTTAAACTTCACATTAATTGATTAAATATTTAACACTATTATTTAATTGTATTGTTTAATTTAATAGTAATTTATTTTTATATAGGCCTAATATTATTTGATACTAGTGTTTTATTCAATATTGATTCATTTAATGTTTAAAAATATAATGTTTTATATTATTGTTTTATTTAATAGTTATTTATTATGTAATATTTAACACTATTATTTATGTTTATTTTTATATAAAAACATATATTAATCCATTTATTATTTTTAATGTATTATTTAATACTAATATTTACATTACTATTTAATATTCTTGTTTTATTTAATATTAATTGAATTTAGTTTATATAATATATTAATTTATTTTTAAATGATTGTTTTATTTTAGTTTAAACTTCATATTAATTGATTAAATATTTAATACTATTATTTAATATTATTGTTTTATTTAATAGTCATTTATTTTTATACAATATTATTTGATACTAGTGTGTTTTATTCAATATTGATTTATTTAATGTTTAAAAACAAGTTTATTGTTTTGTTTAATAGTAATTTATTATGTAATATTTATGTTACTAATTTTGTTTTATTTAATATGAAATACATTTATTTTATATATATTTAACAGTGTTATTTAATATAGATTTATATGAGTTTTTAATATTATATTTAAGGTTTTATAACCTTATTATATGAAATAATAATATAAATATAAATGCATATTACTAATTTAAAATATTTAAAGATTCTGTACTTTAATATTTAATCTACTGAAAAAGCGGTATTGTTGGTTTAGAGAAAAGCAGCGCACGGTTTCAATGAATGCGTCTGACGGTTCTGTGAAAAACAAAGCTCTGGTAAAAGCAGCTCCGCTGAGTGCAGTTTAGCACAGTTAGATGCAGTGATGCTGTCGCTGGTTTAATGCAGGTCACGCTGGACGTTATTGCTCAGTATGATGTAGTTGGGCTGTGATCTGAGAAGTTCTTGCAAGCGTTTACCACCACACGACATCTCGGAGGTTTTTGCAGAGGCGTCAGTTTTTGTCCGACCCTTCAAACCAGATTATACAAAAGAGCATAATAGCGAGCTGAAATTGGTGACAGTTTCGTTTCTTCACATGTGACCCTAAAAATCAACCTCCTGCTGCCCCCAAAATCTCATTTCTAACCTGTGAAGCTAAAAACTGAAATGCTGCTCCACATTATCAAACAAGATGTTTGCTAATGGTTTTTGTTCTTCAGGAAGTTGATAATGAGTGTCCAGTGGATCTCAGGGATCTCCTCATCTTGTTATTGTGAGATTGTCATAGAAATATAATGAAGTAAAGACTCTATTGAGAGCCGATTAAATGTATAATCCTAGCTGTATAAATCAATGTCAGGACCAGTCAATGATTGATAAAATGTTGCATATTCATGATCTACAATGATTTATGGTGCTTTTGTGTGATGCAATTAGCAAACGACATATAGCCACAACATAACAGGAACATTCTAACTTCTTAATAATTTTTCATTATTGAAATATTAGTGTTGTTCTTAAACTTGAACTGCCAACAGGCCTTATTAATAGGGGTTGTGCAAAATTCAGGATTAAAGGTGCCATATAACATCATAAATCAAATCCTACTCCATATTCCATAACAGATGGGGGCAGTATACCTCCAAAAAATGACTTGTGCTCCTACCATCGCGCATGTTACTCAAATCATTTGACATGATAGTAAAAGGTTGGAAGACCGCAGTTTCACGTGGAACATTTGGAGATTTTTAGAGATCAGAGGCTCAATGAACTAAACACTAGAGTGAACTAAACTAAACACTATGAATCTCAACACTAAATGATGAAGACCGCCTCATAGATCTCAAAAACAAGCTGGTGCATTTCGACGGTATGGGAAAATAAAAGCTTGGGCAATTATTTGAAGTTTATGGTATTCGTTTTGTTCATATTACACTTTTATTGTTAGTGAATTAATTTGACAGACAGCATTCGCTGATGTTGATCAAGCTAGCGCCGTGAATTCACCGTGAGACACACGCAATTGACACTTAGCAAGCAGGTTAGTTAAGCTCTCAAATTCTGTCAATTATATTACGCAATTCAAAGAATAAATACCGTTTTGGCGCTTGTACATGTTACACTACAGATCCCTAGCGCACGTGAACCGATCGTCTCTACTAGCTTGAAAAAGAACATGAACTCTGTTGAAAGATACAGTATGCTACAACTTACCAAAATGTATTCCTCATGCATAATGTCGACCAATCATTTTTTGAACTCTTCCCTGAACTGAAATGTAGTAATTGGCTGTATTTCCACACGACTGACATCAGGTTCAAGTACACACAAGCCGGCCGGCGCGAGCGCGACTCACTCGTCTATTGCAGTTTGGCTGGTGCTAACGTTGCCCGTCCGCATACCGCCTCCCATGGCCGGAACTGGTATTACGATACCTGCCGGGCCGGGGCTAGTAATTTAGCATGCTAATTCAGGTTAATATCTCGGCAGCACTATAACTTGTCCGTTTTTTAATGACATCTTTGCACTTATTTCTTCTCATTCTTTTGATGCGTGTAGCTCATTTTTCGTATATTGTTACCTCAATTATTACATATGCCACCTTTAAAGTATGGGTGTATTTCAATTGAATTCGCCACAAAACACAGGAAGTTGAATTGGAACGAGAGGAAGAATTTAGTGAATTATAATGCATTCTTGGAAAGGAAGTGTTCCTTGATCCATAAAAGTTAGTTTATATGTGATTAAACATATCTATAATGCATTAGTTCCCGCCCACTTTTTCAGCGGCGTTGGTTTTATTGCGTTCATTTCTGGATTTCCAAAAAGCCATATGGAACATGGACCAAGTCAACCAATCATAGCATCACAAATTTTGATTTGAGGCAAAAAAATTATTTGAAAATTGGACGAAAATACTACGAGAAAGAACAATCGCATTGCGAACCGATGGAGAAATATAAAACTGTTATATTTAAAAAAATCTTATGATCAACAAGTTATGACGATGACAACATACGGTTTCACTCATCAAAGATAAGCAATTTTAAACTTTTTATATAAGATTTAACTCATTTCTAATGTAATTTAAGTTGAAATGACTTAATTAGCTACAGTAAGTTGAATGTACTTAAAATATATAGTTTTTTATATAAAAAAGTTTTTTTTTGCAAAATATGCATATATATATATATATATATATAAATATGGAAGTACTTATGTTCATGGGTGTGGGCAGAGATAAAGAGCTTTTTTGGAAAGGTTTGCTTGTTTCGACTCTGATTGGAGGAGTGTTTTGTACAGCATCATGGGTAATGTAGTTTTTCACCACATATTCAGTTGTTAAACAGGATTGTTTTAAAACTAAGTTGAATAATGATGGATGATGGCTTCAACAGGATCAAATACCACCGATTAACACCCTCACAACACACAGTTTCTTTAAAGGATTATTCTTTTAAGTTATTGTTAAAATGTCCCTATATGGAGAAAATAAATAGTGTTTTTACTGTACTTCCTGTTACACTCTATGCCAATTTGTTATTGGAATTTTTTTTTTATTGGAACACAATAATGCATTCTGGGAAATAAAAAATATTCAACCCTGCAATTTTGAATCTACATATATAATTGGGAATGGTGTTTAGAAATGTAAGTTCAAAAGAATCAAATCAGACTTTATTTATAAAGCACTTTAAAACAATCGAAGTGGACCAATAAATCGGTTACCAATAAATAAACAAAATACATAAAGCATATAATACATATAAACAAAAAAAATCAAGAGACATAAAAGACAAATAAACAAAATGTCAACGTCAAGTGTCAAAGGCAAGGAGAAAATGTTTAGGAAAAACACGTTCACACATAAGCAGTTATTTGTGAATGTTTTGTGCTGAGCAACAGTGGCGTATTTACAATCCATTAACAAAAGACTATTTGGAATTAAAGTGCGGATCCGCAACGATTCACTCAACCTAAACTGGCAGGTCTACTTTGTGCATTCACAAATGTGACTTCATCTTAACCGTATAACAGGTGCAAACTGCGGCCGTCCAAACGAGGAGCTTAAAAAGCCTAAAAGAAGAGCTGTGAAAGCAACGGCTGCAGTGCGAAATGTCAAATACAGGCCTGGAAAAATGAACGTTGTCAACCTCATCTGGCTTCCAATCTGTTTCCCTTCACATCCAATGTCTTTTATGAAAAATCTCTGAAACAGAAATGATCTGGGGGAGCAATAATGTCCAGCACTAATTTAATACCTTATTACCATAAGCCTAGTGCGATGCATGCATAATAAATTTGTTGTATCGCACAAGGCTCAGGCATACGGTTGGAACAGGATTGCAGGTCCTGAGACAGCAAGCCACATTTGCATGATATGATGTGAGAGTTGAATGAATTGGAGGATTATGGGAAACACTGCCTCCCTGCCCAGGCTCATTGTACTGAAGAGAAGTATCACATACCCACAGATGCTTCGGAAATTGGAACAAACCAAAGAGAAAACCGTGGAAAAGAGAGGGAAAAAAAAAATATGTGCATGCTTTAAAAAAAGAGGAAGGAGAGGGGAAACGAGGGGAAAACATCAAAGACTGCATTTTTTATTTCTTTTTAAAGCGCAGGACACTATCTGCCGGATTTTCTTTTTAATTCAAGAGGGAATGTAGTTTTACTTTTTAAAGTACACTCAATTTCTTAGGAAAGGCTTATTTAAACAGATGCGCAGTCAAATAGTCTTTAAGGTAGAGAGAAATTAACATATTTTTTAAATGAACACCCACGTTATAGGTTCCACTTTACATGAATCTATTGGAAAATTTATTTCTGCAATGTTTTTAATCACATTTGAGCTTTATCTTAGGTTTTAATGTTCAAATATTCACATAATTCAGCAATTATTTTAAAAATGGATCTATAAAAGATATGAAAGAAGTTTAAAATGCTGTTTTAAAAGACTTTCAGATGTGTAAGAAATTAACATATTTTTAAATGAACACCCACATTATAGGTTTCACTTTACCTGAATGTATGAGAAAACTGTATATTTGAGGTTTGCACCATTTTTAATCACCTTGGAGGGTCCTTAAATTGATTTAAATGTTCAAATATTCACATAATTCAGCTATTATTTAAAAATGCATCCATAAAAAGTATGAAAGATGTATAAAATGCTGTTTTAAAAGACTTTCAGATGCGAGTCAAAAACTCTTTAAGGTATAGAAATTAAGATATTTTTTAAATTAACAGTAAATTATAGGTTCCACTTTACCTGAATCTATAAAAAAATATGTATATTTAAGGTTTTGCAGTGTTTTTTTTTTTTTTATTATTTTAAAAATGCATCCAAAAAAGTATGAATGTAGTATAAAATTCTGCTTTAAAAGCCTTTCAGATGTGCAGTCACAAACTTGTTAGGAATTAACATATTTTTAAATGAACACCCATAGGTTACACTTTACCTGAATGTATAAGAAAACGTGTATATTTGAGGTTTTGCACCATCTTTTAATCATCTTGGAGGGTCCTAAAATGTATCTAAATGTTCAAATATTCACATAATTCAGCTATTATTTAAAAATGCATCCATAAAAACTATGAAAGATGTATCAAATGCTGTTTTAAAAGACTTTCAGATGCAAGTCAAAAACTCTTTAAGGTAGAGAAACATATTTTAAATTAACAGTAGCCTACATTATAGGTTCCACTTTACCTGAATCTATAAGAAAATATGTATATTTAAGGTTTTGCAATGGTTTTAATCACATATGAGCTTTATCTTAGGTCCTAATTTGTTTTTAATGTTCAGTTATTCACATAATTCAGCTATTATTTTAAAAATGCATCCATAAAAAGTATGAAAGTAGTGTAAAATGCTGTTTTAAAAGCCTTTCAGATGTGCAGTCACAAACTTGTTTTAAATGAACACCCACATTATAGGTTTCACTTTACCTGAATATATAAGAAAACATGTTTTCTATATTTGAGGTTTTGCATCATTTTTAATCATCTTGGGGGGTCCTAAAATGTATCTAAATATTCAGCTATTATTTAAAAAAAAGTATGAGAAAAGTATAAAATGGCTTTTGGATGCAGTTTAGGCTGGCCAATGCTGTTTCTCTGACGCTGCGGTGTTCATAATGAAAGTTGTCATTCGTGAACCTCACCTTGTGCAGGTCTTACAGACATTAAAAGCAGCGGTGATATTTCTTGCATCATTTAGTTCACACCTCAGTGTTGTTCGGGCCTAAAAAAGAAATCACATGCCCATTTGGTTTTCACACCTGACGTCTGACTTTTACCATGCTCATCTGCTAATTTCAGTTTCGGGAGTCAGCGATGTTGCACGACAAAAACAAGATGCTGACATGTTTGGATTTAACGCTTGTTGGTTAGATACTAACTGTTGTGTTGGAAATGTAACTTTTGCCCCATAGAACTTGTTTTCATGTAAAAACATGAAAACGGCAAACACTTTTATCGATTCATTGAAAATGCAATTATGAAAATGATCTACAAACATCAAAAGTAGCTGTAAATAATCACAAGACAATAAAATGTCAATTATTATCATGAACAAAATGCCTCAAATCATCCTCTAACAGCATTTATCATCATTTAATCTGTTAAAAACCAGCAAAAGGTCATGATCCCACGTGCCACAAATACACAAGAGCTTAGCATACAGTATATGTCTCAGAATGAGGTTAAACGGCTGTTCAAAAGCTGCTTTGTTCGCTCATTTGTGAACTGAAACATGCTAATTGAACGTGACAGTTAGTTTAACCTTTATCCAGCACTGCCGTACATGAGATATGTCCGAGAGCACGCAAAGCTGGGGTTTTTCCACCGCGATGGGTTATTAGCATGATGCTAGTGCTGATTGACTACAGGACTGTGCAGAAGTTTAGCTAGTTAGCAACTTCAGTCTTTTCTTAAAGGTCATCATGGCTTTTGAACAACCACCAGTCAAGTTTCAATCTTACACATATTGCTAAATATGTCATTGACAAACCGAGACCACCTTTAGGCAGCACGTTTGCTTCACCGGCTAAGAGAAAAGTTTAAATGCTTGAAGTTACTTTGCGTTTCATAAGATCAACTGTGGTTTAAGACATGCATTTGTAATATTTACAGATGGTCGGATATCACATTGTGGTATCTGTCTTTGAGGCCGAGAACTGAAAAAAAGAGGAAGGATTTTTTTTTTCTGATTCGTTGCACAGAGTTATCGCTCTCTATCATCATAATTACCATATGTATACAGTACAATTAAGCCTCTTTCAAGTTTTTCCCACAGTAATCATCCAAACATGTGGCTCCATTTTCTGCAGAACATTCAGACATTTGCTCCATTATGCCACATTGTTCCACAGTACAAAAACAATGCATGCATTAGCATCGCAATTTGCCTCTTTATTAGGCTCTATTTGGCCTTGTTCGTACCTTTTTGTAAAAGAAGAAATGAAAGAAAAGAAAGAAAATATGCCTTTCAGTGGCATTTACATGTGTGCATATGCTTGAATCTTAACAGACATGAAGAAAGGTCTTTATCAAACCTTCTCAGAGGTTTTGTTTATAATGGAAACCGCGCTTCTCCCATGATTCTGAACAGACAACAAAACAAAATAACAATTTACTAGAGGTTCATTGCTGCAGTCTATTTAAAAATGTTTAAATATTCGATCTGAATGAAAGATTGAATGATTCATAGTTGTTTCATGATTACTGGATGAATCAATGTTTTTTGATCAAATCTCATTGACTCACTCATTAAAACACCACTTGTTTCGTTACAGGATGCACTCAAAAAAAAATGATTTCATTAATTAAAATTATGTCACAATCCTTCATAGAAATGATTCCAGCTTAATTTCATTCAATGTAATCTTTTAAAAATTTGGTTTACCAATATTTTTTTTAATTGAGTCAACATGAATATTTTTCGTTCGTCTTAAACTGATGTCACTCAATAAATGAATTTAGGCCTCTTGTTAAAATAATTAATTAAAATCAGCTTAAGTAACATGATTGTTTAACATGGTCACAACTTAATTTAATTGTGTTCAATCAACCTGATTCATTTGTGTGAAATCTACGTGAATCATTGTTGTTGACATCTAAGTGGGCAGTGGATCTGTAGTTCCCAGCATGCTTTGCAAGGGACTGCATTATTTTATGTGTTTTTCAGTTAATGTTAGTGTTTAATGTTCAGTTATGTTAGACACTTATAGTACTTTCTGTAATGTTTTTGAATTTTGTGGTTACCATTATGCAGAAGAGTGGTGACTGCGTTTAGGTCAGTATGTTAAATCTCAATGTTATATTATATGTGCTTTAAACTTCCTGTTGTTCAGGCTGTGGGCTCTCAGTCTGCATGTGTAAACCTCACTTGCAGTCCTGCACAAGTAATATTATAATAATATGTAAAAAATGGTGTAATGTCAATTGAACACTGTGTCTATTAAAAGTGCCCATAGAGTCAAAATAACTAAAATTATAATGTTGTTGAATTAAGGCAGGACAAAAACTAAATGTAGTTAACCTGACAAAACTTTATCTAGTAGGAATGACTAAATTAATTTAAATTCATACAACAAATTATTTCAAACTAATTTGAATTTGTTGGAAAAATGTAATTCAATTTCGTGGAAAACCTTTCCTTAATTTAATTAAGTTTGTTCAACAGTCAGTGTTTTTGATCAAATCTCTTAAATTAATGATTCAATGACTCACTTATTAAAAAAATCACTTGTTTTGTTACTGGATGAATCAGTGTTTTTGATCAAATCTCTTGAATGAATGATTCAATGACTCGCTCATTAAAACGTCCCCTGTTTCATGACTGGATGAGTCAGTGTTTTTGAATTAATCTCTTAAAAATGAAAGATTCATTGACTCACTCATTTAAACATCACTTGTTTCGTTACTGGATGAATCAATGTTTTTGAATGAATCTCTTGAATGAATGATTCATTGACTCACTCATTTAAACATCACTTGTTTCGTTACTGGATGAATCAGTGTTTTTGATCAAATCTCTTGAATGAATGATTCAATGACTCACTCATTTAAACATCACTTGTTTCGTTACTGGATGAATCAGTGTTTTTGATCAAATCTCTTGAATGAATGATTCAATGACTCGCTCATTAAAACGTCCCCTGTTTCATGACTGGATGAGTCAGTGTTTTTGAATTAATCTCTTAAAAATGAAAGATTCATTGACTCACTCATTTAAACATCACTTGTTTCGTTACTGGATGAATCAATGTTTTTGAATGAATCTCTTGAATGAATGATTCATTGACTCACTCATTTAAACATCACTTGTTTCGTTACTGGATGAATCAGTGTTTTTGATCAAATCTCTTGAATGAATGATTCAATGACTCACTCATTAAAAACGTCACTTGTTTCGTTACTAGATGAATCAGTGTTTTTGATCAAATCTCTTGAAAGAATGATTTAATGACTCACTCATAAAGGCTTCACTTGTTTCATTACTGGATGAATCAGTGTTTTTGATCAAATCTCTTGAAAGAATGATTTAATGACTCACTCATTAAAAACGTCACTTGTTTCGTTACTAGATGAATCAGTGTTTTTGATCAAATCTCTTGAAAGAATGATTCAATGACTCACTCATAAAGGCTTCACTTGTTTTATTACTGGATGAATCAGTGTTTTTAAATGAACGATTCAATGATAAAGAAGTCACTTGTCGCCACCTACTGGCATAACAATGCAATCGATACAATCTTTATTTAAAAAGCATCAAGTTACATTCATCTGAACTAAAAATCTTTATCCCAGTACTTCTATGATAATCAGAAACGTGTAACACAGAAATAATGAGACTATGTGGATGAAAAGACTGATTGTGAAGCTGTTTGATATCTATACAAGGCAACTGCTCTCTCTGGATCAGAGCCGAATCACTGTCATTTAGTAGTATGATCATGTGGTTGTCTGAATCGAGATTGCCGTCTTTGAACGATTAATCGTGTTATTTTTGCTTATTTTCACGTCTATGCAGTAAAATTGTGAGGAAAATCCCTGAAAAATAGTTAAGAAGTTAGACACGTGAAGAAGTTACCCATACATAATAGTGATGCTTGCAAATGATTTTTCCGATTGAATGCATGTTGCAAAGATGCTCTGAAGTCCAGGCCCATTCCATCACAATCCAGCTCACGTCAGTTTGTGTCATATTTATCTAATTGTCTGTTTCAAAGCCAATCAAGTTAGAAGCGCACAGCAGCTAAAATTACACGAGGATGACTCACATCTGAAATCATCTAAAGGTTACCTGATTCTAAAGAGCTGTAATTGCACTGGAAAGACTATTAGCTGAGATAAAGTTCAGGAAAAAAAGGACATTCTCGTGTTGTTTTCGTGTGTTGTTATGCTCAGACACAATGCATGCGAGTGCCATAAGCAATAACTTCATGCACTGTAATCCGACGGCTTATGAAGTAATGTGGTTTGGCACTAGTGATCCTAAACATGGAGACAAATGGGTTAGTTAGACTTAAAGTAATAAATGAGGTTCTGACTAAATGTTAATTTGCTTAAGTCCATTTAAAAGAGTATTTAATTTGCAAAAATCTGAGTGAATTGTTCAATGACTCATATTACTGGATGAATCAGAGTTTTTGAACGAATCTCTTGAATAAATGATTCAATGACACATGTTTTAAATCACTTGTCGCCAACTACTGGTGTAATGGGGTAATTGAGACATCATTTATTCTTTATTTGAATAGTCAAATTACTTTAAAAAGGTGATTTACACTATTTTGATCAGGATAAATGAATTTTGAACCAATTTCAGGTTTTGATTATACTGTAGTTGATGGCACCATACAAACTTTTTTTTCATTCACTTTTCATTTTCTTTCATTATTTACTTAAAAAGAAATGAGATAGGAATTTAAAACAATGTTAAAATCATTTACATTTTTACTGCACAAACAATTACATTTTTTTACTGCATTTATTGATTTGGGTTTTTTTTTCAGTTAAAATACTATTGTTGTATATATATATATATATATATATATATATATAGAGTTCAGATGCAAAAGCCTCTAAATGCCATTTGACATTTTTTATGAAGCTTGTATATTTAAGTTCAGTAATTTCACTTAAATGACAATTAATAGGTAATCTTCATTGCCATTTAAGTGAAATGACTGAACTTAAATATACAAGCTTGATAAAAATTATCATTTTAGAAGAAAATTTCAAATGGCACTTAGAGGCTTTTGCATCTGAAGTCTTCATATATATATATATATATATATATATATATATATATATATATATATTCATGTTCATTCATAATAGCCAACATTAACTCAAGTTAATTATATAACTTTAACTAAACTATGAAATGTTGAAATGCATTAAGTAAATTTATAAATTAACATGAACATATACATAAATGCTCCAAAAATATTGTTTAAAGGTTGGATAGCAATCATTTGGCGAAAGTCATAATGATTGTATGCAGTAAAAAAAAAATTGGAGAATGGAGAATGTTTTATAGAAAATACTAGTACTCTCAAATCGATTAATCGCAATTACTCGCATCCTACAAATATTTAATTATAATATATATATATATATATATATAAATAAATAAAAAAACATACACACAAGTAACTATATACAAACGTTTATGTTGGATGCGATTAATCGCAATTAATCGATTTGACAGCACTGGAAAATGCTTTTCAGTTTTTCTACTTAAAAATATCATATTTAATTCATTTTGATACTTGACGTTTCTTTGTAGAGTAACTAATTGTGTAATTTACAAGCAATTTCTGAGTGAAAATTGTTTCTACGGATGTCTGCTGCTGCTGTCTGCTGCAATATTAGTAAATAAATAAGAAAAACCGGCTGCAGTTCACCAATTCATCACAGTTTCCTCAGGTAAACATCATTCAATATTCTCCACCATGGGAATACAACAACAGAAGTCAAAAGTCAGCATTTGTATTTCGAAGTTTATTCCAAAAAGCCAGTCCCATCATATGAAACTACCATTTTATGATGCGCAAATCCCATTCCCTAAAACACCACAACGGCTCCTTATCGGAGGCTGAGGAGATATCAGGAGCAATCGTGTTTTTCATCAGTCTCAGCCGGCGCTCCGGTTTATTGTCACGGAAAATGAGAAGCTTGTGGGTGAGGAGGAGGATTCCGGCTTCCAGAATAAAAGTACGTTGAACACAGCGATGCATAATGCAGGAGCCGCGGCATGTTTGTACGTGCTGATGATTTGCTCTGCGCAGAATGAGACGAGCCCCAGAAAACGCTCTTTATCAGAGATTTCAACTGTTTGTGTGAACACAGAAGAAGAGAGCCATGCACTTAACAAGAACTCATATTTAGATAGCAAACCTAGAGCTAGTCACTGTGACTAGAGCTCATGCTAGCTTTAGAGTTGCAGACATTAAAGAAGGATTCTGTTTCTGTACGTATTTCTTATAAACATCAAAGAAACACCCTAGCAACCACTCTTAGCACCCTAGCAACATTTTCACCTGCTGGACCAGAAAATCCCAGAACCACAACCATCTCTAGATAGTTTCATAGCAACTACTCTGAACACTATAGGATCTTTGTGTAGTCGAGAGGTCCTGGCAACCACCCAGAACACCCTGGCAACCCACCTAGCAACTGCTTGTCTCAGAATACCTTATAAACATCAAAGGAATGCCCACCCTCAGCACCCTAGCAACTACTCAACACAACTTATATAGTTTACATAAATAACAACCACTTAGAACATACAGTATATAATAGATATAACAACCACTTTAGAAGCTTAGTGGAAATGCCCTGGAAACCACCCACTGCACCCTAGCAACCACCTAGCACCTAGAACACCTTAGAAACTTTGTGGAAATGCCCTAACAACCACCCACAGCACCATAGAAACCACCTAGCGACTAGAACACTGTATAAACTTTGTAGAAATGCCCTAGCAACCACCCACAGCACCATAGAAAGCACCTAGCAACTAGAACACTGTAAAAAGCTTTGTAGAAATGCCTTAGAAACCACCATCAGCACCCTAGCAACTACTCAACACTATTTATATAGTTTATATAAATAACAACCACTTAGAACATACAGTATAGATATAACAACCACTTTAGAAGCTTAGTGGAAATGCCCTGGAAACCACCCACTGCACCCTAGCAACCACCTAGCACCTAGAACACCTTAGAAACTTTGTGGAAATGCCCTAACAACCACTCACTGCACCATAGCAACCACCTAGCAACTAGAACACCTTAGAAACTTTGTGGAAATGCCCTAACAACCACCCACAGCACCATAGAAACCACCTAGCGACTAGAACACTGTATAAACTTTGTAGAAATGCCCTAGCAACCACCCAATGCACCCTAGAAACCACCTAGTAACTAGAACACTGTAAAAAGCTTTGTAGAAATGCCCTAGAAACCACCATCAGAACCCTAGCAACTATACTCAACACTATTTATATAGTTTATATAAATAACAACCACTTAGAACATACAGTATATAATAGAAATAACAACCACTTTAGAGCGAAGCTTAGTAGAAATGCCCTAGAAAACACACACAGGACCCTAACTACAACACATTGGAATCTTTGTATAAATGCCCTAGCAACTTCCCATAGCACCCTAGCAACCACCTAGCAACTAGAACACCTTAGAAACTTTGTATAAATGCCTTAGCAACCTCCCACAGCACCCTAGCAACCACCTAGAAACAAGAACACCTTAGAAATTTTGTAGCAATGTCCTAGCAACCACTCACAGCACCTTAGCAACTAAAACATCTTAGAAACTTTGTAGAAATGTCCTAGCAACCACACCCACCACCCTAGCAACTAAAACACCTTAGAAACTTTGTAGAAATGCCCTAGTGACCACACACAGCACCCTATCAACTTAAACACAGATGAAATGTCCTAGCAACCACACACAGCCCCCTAACAACTAAAACACCTTAGAAACGTAATAAAAATGTCCTAACAACCACACACATCACCCTAGCAACTAGAACACCTTAAAAACTTGGTAAAAATCTCCTGGCAACCTTCCACAGCACCCTAGCAACTAGAACACCTTAGAAACTTAGTAAAAATGTCCTAGCAACCACACACATCCCCCTAGCATCGAAGTGGTCAAGCATCACTCGCATTTTCTTGACAAATGTGGAAATGTAGTTACTGTTAAGAGTGCCTAGTAAATGGGCCTAGTTCATGAAAACCCCTCATGTGGTTGCCGAGCCATCAACTATGATGCCTTATGTAAAGGTTAGTTTCATTTATAGAGAACAGAGAGCTGGACCGTCCATCACCGCTGTATGTGTGAAGGAACAATACATTTTTCCACAACCACTATGACATTTACAAGAGACTCGAGAGAAAGAGAGAGAGAGAGATGGTGTATTTTAAAGAGAAAAGGTGGTTCGAGACGTTCAGAAAGTTGGTGTTTGGTGAGAAATGAGAGAGGGAGGGGTTTCCCCAGGTGAGAGTGAGTGAGTAAGAGCGAGAGAGATACAGAATATGATGGTGAGAGAGAAGCCGTGCTTTCATAATACTTCTGTGATGGAGATCTGCATGTTGAGTATCTAAAGGGGAAATATATCATAAATTGTATCATATAATTTTAAGTGAGAGCTTCCTGCAACAAAAACAGTTTTATAATTTTTTTTTTATCAAATATTAAAAAAAAACATATATATATATATATATATATATATATATATAGTTTAAGAATATTTTTTCATATTCTTGCCTCTTGTTTTTTTGCCGCAGTGCTTTTAAGACTAATATGAAAACGCCCTGTTCTCTTTGCTGGTTTTCTTTTGGTAAAAAATACTGCTCTTATCCTTCAATAACAGTCTGTATGTAAAGCATAAAAACAATCTTCACTGAAATGCGCCACTCTATTTGTTCACTTTACAGCTTATTCTGCCCAAAGACTGCCATGTAAAATGGTTTATGTACCATTTAGAGACAATCTGAAATCTCAAAATAAACATTGAAAATATAGTCCAGCAAACAATGCACAAGAAATAAGTGACACAGATTGCAATTAGAATTTCTGATCATCCAAGAAATAATTTTATTTAACAACAACAACAAAGCAGAATATCCTCCTGTTTTTTTAATGTAAATCAATTTATTTAGCTGTACAAAAACAGTCCATTTTGCTGCTTGAAGTGGCTAAATTTGTTATTATTTTATTGTAATCATCACAATCAAGCCTTGCAGCTTTGAAAAATAATGTTCATATAGTTCTTCTCATGGGTACCGTCAGTAATTTACTTGCTACTAAACGTATTAAACAAAATTATGTGGAATGAGTCACCATTAGTTACTTCTCAGAAAGAATGATAAAACATAAAATCAACCTGGTAACTTTTAAACACAATTTGATACCTGCTGATTGATGATGACCCTGAATGAATTAGGATAATTTGCATTTCTCATGTTTTTTCCCTTATTGTGCGCAATCCACATCAACAAACAGACTTTGGGTGCCATTTAAGGTTATTTAATTAAGTACCAATTTTGATATTGGTATATTTTTTCTGGTGATTGAGAAAAAATTGTATTCTAGCTAACAGGGAACGTCATCAGAAAGTTCTGCATTAATGTTCTCTCAAAGTTATGAACAAACAAAGTTATTATTTAATAACTTACTCAAATCGTTAGCACAAAAACGTTATTTATATCGTTCATGGAATGTTTTTCTGAAATGTTTTAGTTGGACGATCATTTTTTAAATGTTCAAACTCCCTTGTAACCAATCAGATCAACGTGTGATCATCAACCGGTGGATCTCTGAGCTGAGTGAGTGAAGGGGCGGGGCTCATTTGCATATTCATAGAACCGCGCATTCTAAATGAGGCAAGGGTGTCGAGTTACATTCAAGATATTTTAAGCCATGAAGAAAAGAAATTCAAGGAAAAAATATTTAAATGTGTCACTGGTGATCAAAGATGACTTTTAAGGGATACAATTATTGACTACAGGGGAACTTTTAAACGTTTCTTAATAATTCACTAATAATGTTTTCATAACTTATGGGAGCGATAGCATTACATTCTTTGTAAGCTGGGATCTATCATGCTTCTCTCAAAGTGAATGGGTGGGCCAAATTCCTGAAGACCAAACTGGCCTAGATGACATGTAAATGTGTTCATCCTCACTTTAAAATGAGCCATTTTTCCTGCATGCCGTCTAATACTTTGTTCATTGTGATGTTAAAACGTAACGTACCTGCCATTTGCTCTTTGAATAATGAAATTGGTTGGTAAAAGCAGTCACAGCTTGTATAACTTATTTAAAAGCACATTAGCAATCAGCAAAACCAGCAAGTTAGTGCCTTATGGAGGAAAGTGTTTACAAAGGACCTCTAATGAAGTCTTAATTATGTTTAATCACGTTGCCAACCTCATTGTTGTTTTGATATGGAATAGTGACTGAACAGAATATGCAAATGTTTAGTGAGCTAATGGTTGACGTGCAGCTGTGAACGCAGTCGTTTCTTAACTCATTCCACATGATGACCTTTTAAGTGGAGCAAAAAGAGCGAAAGTGACAATACTGATGAATAATGGATGATTAAAAAGGCTTTCGAAAAGCTTAATGGTGGAATTAAATTTACTATAATAACAGATTTGCATGGGGCCCGTCATTCCACTAATATTTAAAGTGGAAGTTTAAATATAGCTTTATGGCATGGCATTGAGAGATATGATAAAACGCATTGTATGCATTATGCACAGCTCGCAGACTTCAACATCCTGCTGTATTCGAGCAGACTCACTTTATAATTCAAGGTCAGCAGAATCTCAGTTTATTCCTCATATTCAGAAGAAAAATCAAGACCTAAACATGGCAGTTACCGTTTTTCATTAATATGCATTTATAGTTTTAAATAATGTTCAGTTATAAACTTTAACACTTAAACTCTTGGATGCACTATATATCAGCCACCATATCGGTATCGGCCGATATATGTTAATTTATAATGTTTTCGTTATCGGCCCGATAAGAAAATGTGGCCGATATATTACAGCCAATAAACAATGGATTATTTCCTTCAGCTGAGACATTTCAGATGCGCACTGTTCAACATGATGGTTTTGAATTACTTGAAATATGATTGGAATAATATAAAAAAAGGAAAATACAGTTAAGTGCAAAAGTTAAGCCTGTCATTTAGGCTTCATAAAGTTATATTGAGAACATTATAATTGTGCGTTTGGAACATGACTTTTAATGGTGAGACTTGTTTTTATAAGCAGGCTCTCAAAAATTGCATACAAATTTGGATTAAGATTTATCAGCCAATATATCGGTTATCGGCTTTCAAATATAACGAATTATCGGTTATCGGTATCGGCCCAAATTTTCATATCGGTGCATCTCCAGTTCTATTTGGAACTCTGACTCAACTTTAAAGAACCTTTATGCCAAAAAATACAAGGAGAAATGTCTTGACTGATTGCATAATACTTCGATGTTTAATGGGTTATTAAATTTTTTTCATGCGATAAGGTATGTTTACAAGCTGTTTAATTCGTAACCTTTAATACAAATGAATAATTAATTAAAACTAAATCATGATGATATAATTTGAAAAGGTTCTATATATGAAGCAACTGATGGAACACTTTAAAGTCCCTGTGAAATCAAAATTGACCCTATTTACTTTGTTAGCGCATATTAGTCTTGTGGTGAACAATTAATCTGTGCAAGTAAATATATATATATATATATAAAAAGGCTTCATAAAGTTATATTGAGAACATTATAATTGTGCGTTTGGAACATGGCCTTTAATGGTGAGACTTGTTTTTATAATCAGGCTCTCAAAAATTGCATAAAAATTTGGATTAAGATTTATCGGCCAATATATCGGTTATCGGCTTTCAAATATAAAGAATTATCGGTTATCTGTATCGCCAAACTTTTCATATCGATGCATCTCCAGTTCTATTTAGAACTCTGACTCAACTTTAAAGCACCTTTATGCTAAAAAAAGTTCTATATAAGGAGAAATGTCTAGAATGATTGCATAATACTTTGATGTTTAATGGGTTATTCAATTTTTTTCACACTGTAAAAAAATATTGATGGTTTAACTTAAAAAAGTAAGTAACCTTGTTGCCTTAAAATTTTAAGTTCATTGAACTGGAAAAAGTGAGTTAATACAATGAAGGAGATTAATTTAACCATCAGAAACTCAAAATTATATGTTATCTGAACTAAATAAATTATTTAAGTTGATTTGACAAAAGAAAAAATGTTGTGATTACTACACTGTAAAAAAATATTGTTGGTTTAACTTAAAAAAGTAAGTAACCTGGGTTGCCTTAAAAATTTAAGCTGATTGAACTGGAAAAAGTGAGTTAATACAATGAAGTAGATTAATTTAACCATCAGAAACTCAAAATAATAAGTTATCTCAACTAAATAAATTATTATAAAGTTGATTTGACAAAAGAAAATATGTTGTGATAACAAATCTTGAAAATATTTTTTACAGTGAATAGTGATAGTGAAAAGTGAACACTACCAGCCCTTCAGTCCTTCAGTGTTTCACCGACTGTAAATGCGTTTATTTTCATTTGGCTGTCTCTAAACGAGTGTAGCGTTGTATTATTCATCTCCCCCAGAGCTATGACTTTATCTGTGTCCTCGTGCTCACCGTCCTGCCGCTGCCAAGACAACAGCAATGGATCTAAAACAACACAGGCAATTAATGAGGAACGAGTGGCGTTCTGCAGTGTTTTAAGAGCGATCGAAGCACTTTCAGTGGCCTTGGACGTGGAGTGTCGGTGTGGGAGTCCAAAGAGTCACTTCTTCGTCTGTGTTTCTACACTCGCCGGATATTTAACCTCTATTGCTGATGGCTGTCATTAAAACACAAAACCACTGACTCCCCCTTAAAGGGAGTGCACCCTGAAATGAAAGTTGAGTCCTCATTTACTCACCCTGGTGTTGTTCTAATGCCATTCGCCCTACTGTCTTTTTTGAACCACTAAAGGGGAAGATTCATAAGCAAATGTCCCACTCACGATCGTCCGTACAATGGCAGTCAATAGCGACCAGCATCAAGCTTTGTATCACAGAACGATCCAATGCGACACGTTTCGTATATTTACGTAATTTTATCACTTAAAATAATACATTTATCCCTTAAAACTAATATTTTTACATATTCATGTTGAAAAAAAATCTTCATGCCTTAAAATATCTTGAATGTAACTCGAAACCTTTGCCTCATTTAGTGTATGTGGTTCTATGAATATGCAAATGAGCCCTGCCTCCACTCACTCAGCTCAGAGATCCACTGGTTGACAATCACACGTTGACTTGATTGGTTACACGCTGGATTTTTACCACTGGGGGACTTTTAACTTTAAACTTTGAAACATAAAATAGAATCCATGTACTTTATTCTCTGAGGTGACAATACCAGTTGTTTTCACAAAAAAACAAAAAAGTTATCGTGTTCATTCACATCTGTATCAGTCTGGAGATATTCAACTATATACAACTGTATTTCATGTAGCATATTTATTATTATTATTACCAACAGCCAAGGTGTGGATTTTCGTTAAATAATACATACAACTTAGGTTTGTTTTTCACCAAACCCAATCGTAACCCTCAGAACAATTGGAATATACGACACATGTAACACCAGATCTGTGATACTTTTGAGTCTTATTTATAAAAACCTTGAAGCTGGTCGCCATTAACTGCCATTATATGAAAGAGCGTGAGCAGGACATAAAAAATCCCCTTCTGTGGTCCAAAAAAAAAAAAAACTCTACCGCATATTGCATTAGAAAAACACCAGGGTGAGTAAATGATAACTTAACTTTCATTTTAGGGTGACTATCCCTTTAAAGGTAAAATGCGTAATTTTGTTAGAATGCTGTCTCCCATCCTATATATATATATATCACTTTCAAAATGTAGTGTACACTCTTAAAAATGTACTTTCCAAAAGGGTTTTTTGCATTGATGCCATTGCTGTAGAAGAACCATTTTTGGTTCCCCAAAGAACGAGAGTGATCAGTCAATAAAAATAACCTCTTTATCAAGTACAGAACATTTTTAAATAATCTAAAGAACCTTTTGGGCAGTAAAAATATTCTGTGGATGTTAAATGTTATATGGAACCATTGATGTCAATAAAGAACCTTTACTTTTTGTATTTTAAAATAAGACATAATTTTCAACAATAAATAAATATATTTTGGTTTTAAAATAATACATTTTCTCATATTTAGGATTAGCGAGTGTACTATATTTATAAGCCTAAATATTAAATATAGTTGTGTAACTTGTTTTGCTGACCCAGAATACCCCAGAAACGGCATAGCGTAATTTTCTTCATTTTTGCAATTACATTTGATGATGCTTCTGGTGCAGAAATGACAGACTTCACCTTTAATAAACAGAGCATATTGCACACATACACACATCTCTCTCACACACGCCGCCCTCTCCAGACCCGTAAACAAAGCCAAACATTAATATGAAATAAATAAATGTTCGGCAGTCTACATTGAAAGTGAGGCTCAGTTTTCGGAAAAAAATACATAAAAATCAGCCTTATTATATCTCACTGTGATTTGGTTAAAGGATTTTCAATAACAGCGTTAAGTGCCTAAACACAGCCTTTAGTATTCATGTGTTTTCTAGCAATCAGCCGCTATACTGTACAAAGCACAGCCGCATTATTACACTACAAGAGACACTATAGCGTGATTTCACATGTAAATGATTTGTTTCTAAAGGCAGGAACACAAACACAGAGGTTGTGTTTAAATGAGGGGGTCGGTTTCCGTGAAAAGAAGAAACTCGCTGTTAGATTGCAATCAAGGATTTTTCCACAGAAAAGAAGCATGATCATATACTTCTCTCTGCACACTAAACTAGAGAAAACACTTCTCTTCAACGGTTGTATAGCTCATTTAGTCAGTGAGCGAGCACAACAATCCTCATGCATTATTGCTCCTCTATTTTATTTTACTCTCTACATATTCTCACCATGTTGTATTTGATCTAGTCATGCTGAGAAAGCAAATAATTGCTGCACCTGCAGTCAGGGACGCTGTATAAATCCACAGGCCCGGGACAACATGTTTATGGGTGGATCCCTCAATGCAAGGCAACGGCTCTGTCTGAAGCTGCATTCACAGAACGCATGTGTTTACAATGATAACTTGCTGCCATCTAGTGCACTGCACTGCACACTACACACTACTGCGCACTACACACTACTGCACACTACACACTGCACACTAACTACTGCACACTGGACACTGCACACTACAGACAGCACAAACGCTGCAAAGGTCTGATAGATATAAACTAAATGTCAAATTTAGAGACGCCATAATATATATTTTTAAAAATGTATATATACTGTATATATCATATATTATCATATAATTTATCATATATATATATATATATATATATATATATATGAATGAAGACTTCAGATGCAAAAACCTCTAAGTCCGTCTGACATTTTTTCTTTTATAATAAAATTATATACACACACATATAGCATAAAAGTTTATATATATATATATATATACATACATACATACACACATATAATGTTTAAAAAACTTTAATGTTTTGGTGTGACTAATTGCGACTAATCGATTTGACAGCACTAATAATATATTTATTTATTATTTTAAATTAAAGCCTGTCCCAACTATTCAAACCAAACCTAAAACTAAGTTAGATCTAATTGTATTGTTTGGTTTTAATATAAATTTTATTACAATATAATATTATAATATATTTCATATGAAACATTTTTTAAACCTTATGAACCTAACAAACCAAACAGAGAAGCACAATAATATTGTAGACAATCAAACCACACACAATATATATATATATATATATATACACACACACACACACACTTTATATATATAAATCATACATCAGACAGACCATGTTTTCGGGATTATTTTAGGTGGTTATACAACAGACAGATGTGCACTTTCCTGATGCAGTAAATACTCTCCTCTTGAATAATTGATATCAACTGTCTGTCCGGGTTTCTATATTAAGTGTTGGAACGATTGCAACGTCTAAAGGGCCCTTTTTACGAATGCTGAATCACGCTGACAAGGTTCAATGAGGCCATGAAACAGGGGTTGAGAACAATTTTCACTACAGTAATTGCCAACAAAATCTCACATGGTAAATAATGTCTGACAAAAAATACTATAGTTGCAGAAATTGTCGCTACAGTCAAATGTAGCTACTTTAGTCATAAAAAATAAATAAACAAGAAACTAAACACTGAATGTAAACATAAAAGACAACACTGAATGTATTGTGAATTTTACAGTGACAACCGCAGTTAATAATAATTCAAAAGTTATGTTGACTTATAGTTGCATAAACTGCTAAGATTTTTTTCTTTAAGACTTTTTAAAGTCAGTTACATGAAAATGTAGATTGTTCTAATCTAATATCAAAACATAAGACTTATTGCACATTGACTATACCGCTGGTCATACTGTACAGTGGCCTACTAGTGCAGTCGTTACAACATAATGGCTATGTTAGCAACTGGTTTGTGAGGGCTAGGCCTACTATATAACTTCATGATGCCGTTATTAACCCAATTATATTGTGTTGCTTATTCACAGATCGTCTTTAAAAAAATAAAGATTTGCTTTTAATTGAGAATGAAAAGTCATTATAATAGCATGCAGGGTTTTTCTTTGGTCTGCCAAAACATGCTCTGACTCGAAGCTGAAAGACAATGAGTTGGTAGAAAACAGGGCGCATTAGATGATTTCTTCCAAACGATGGCGCTGTTTTTAACATTTCTCATAAAAGAGAACAGCGACTCAAATACACAAAACAATCCCAAAACACTTTATCATTTGCAACTGCGTCCCATTCAAAACCTGCCCTAAAAATATTTCTCGTAAAATACGTTTTTTCGCTTTTTTGCGCACCCGGAGAGGAGGAGAATAGCGAAGTCAGATGATTCATTTGAATGAATCGATTCGTTAGGATGCTTTGTTTTAATGAACCGTCTTAATACAAACGATTCACCAAACTAACGCTCACAGAAAATGTACAGTTTTAAATCTTAAATTAAGATCAATGTTCTGAATAAGATTAAAAGTCAAACATACATGATTTTGAGTTTAACCATGTTTAACGATGTTGAAACATAACATCGCCGTGGGTAAACTTCTATAGCAGTGAATGAGACTAGGCTGTATTTTTTTTGTTCTCTCTTGCTCAAATAACAAGAGAAAAACTCCACAACAGTGTTTTCACAACTTTCAAAAAGAGGAAACAAATAGAGAGAGATTGATAACGACAGTCAGAACAGAAAGAAACAGAAAGATGTCCACTACTTTACATCATTCATAATTACCCTCTAGTTCTTGTCATTTGATGCAAAGGTAAGCTATAGTGTTATAAACGTACATTTAAAAAAAATGTAAATATAAAACTTTGCAGGATTTACGATGCCCGTTAAAATCTACGGTCAAAAGGCTTCATTACGATCTGTGAAAAGGGTCTCCAAAAAAAAAAAAAAAAACACGCTATTTTTATTTATTTATTTATTTATTTTGTCATTGGATGCAATGGTGATGTTATAAATGTACATACGTTTTTTAAGTGATAATATTTAAAAAAACTAAAAAAAAAAAAACATTGCATGATTTACGATGCTGATGACCGTTAAAACGCATCATCACAGTCAATTGACAAAATAAACTAACTTTAGGGATTTTGATACTTTTTGATGTTGGCGCCGTGATTAAGACCCATTATTGTTTTTCTTACCTGACGGACAATTGTATAAAAATGTTGTGGCGCTGTTTATGTTTTCAATATCAATCCACACGCGTGTTGGGCGTGTACTACAGTGGACGAGTGATGCGAATCTGTGCGATTGAATCATTGGAAAGAACCGGTTCAAATTAACGATTCATTCGCGAATCGGACATCGCCGCTCACATCAACCACTGCAAGCCAGCCAAACCCCCGCCGTCCGTGATGGAGGAGCGGATCTGATCTCATCGGATCTACTGCCGACAAACATGCTCGATCAAACCCGTTTCCCCGGTTAAATTACCAGAAGGGGCGACTGATTGATATGTGAATCGAATCAGGTAACGCTGTATATTCATATATGTCTGTGTTGCGTTTGTGTGTCCGCTCCGGACAACTGTCACATGGGCCGTTTTCAAAATCTAGTGAGCTGCCTACATAAACAGCACGTTTGAGCACTCTATTATCAAATCCAAGTGTGCTGCTTGCTTAGCCAGTATTCCGAGGCAAAGTAGACACGGAAAATTGTTAGCTACCTTCTTAGCAGCACTCAAATAGATTTTTGAAACCAAGTGCGCTATCTAGTTAGCAAGCTTTATATATTTTAATACACAGCCACAATCCCGCAGTGCGGCCTGCTTCTTTATATACAAAGCTATTTAATACTACATTAGTTTTAAAGGTTAATGTCTTTGATGAAGGGGCGATCAGCAGTGACCGATGATTGATGGCTGTCGTTTGTTTGTTTGTTTTGAAGCGCTCGTGAGACTGGAATCAGCTGTCAAACAAACATGTATCAGATTGATTCGCGCCAAAGCTTGAGAAAACGTCAAAGACTAGAGAATATTTTATGTGTTGTCTGGTTTATTTAAGAGCTGGGAAGGTAATTCTGTTTTGTTTTGTTTTTTTTTTGCTCATCTCTAGCGAAAAATTCGTGGTATTCATCCCAGTCACCATTGGAAATCAGTCTGTTAGCTTAGCTTAGCTCGCGAGCTGCTAATAGTCTAGCGTTTCAAACTCTTTGATTAAATGAGTGTTTTTTCCATTTAAATAGTCTAAGGGCGTAAAATGAATATATAAATATGAATTTGGAAGTTTGTGTTGCGATTTAAAGCTTCACTGACTCGTAACCGTTCGGTTAACACACAGAAGCTAACACACATCGGCTACGGAAGTTGAATAGAAAACATCTCATGATTTTTAGGAAGGTTCATTCAGAGGTGGTTTGTATAAAATCAAATACGCTAAAAAGTAGATATCATGGTGTTGTTTAACATTTAAATTCCTGGTATATGAATATTTTAAACGTACCATTTAGGTATTATGGTATATGAATCAAACAGCACAAAAACATGTACTTCCACTTCTTTTTAATTATACTAAAAGAACTCCACCTTTTCTACATGAACAATGGCATTCTTCTGCTTGACAGTGCCATTTAAAGTCAATGGTATTGATTTCAAATTACCATGGAATTATATGGTATATTACCATATACACACACACACACACATATGCAGAAATGCATATGTATATATAATGCTGTAATGATTTAGTCTAGAGAAACCTCATGTAGGCTAATGAATATGGATTGGTAAACTTTAGGGATGGGCAACGATTAATCGCGATTAATCGCATCCAAAATAAAAGTTTGTGTTTACATAATATATGTGTGTGTAGTGTGTATAACTAATTTGTACAGTATATATAAATACCCACACATGCATGTATATATTTAAGAAATATGTGCATGTATATATTTTATATATATTTATTCACAATTAATAAATATAAATATTTGATATATTAATAACACATTTTTCTTAAATATATACATGCATGTATGGGTATTTATATATACAAATTAATTATACACACTACACACACATATATATTATGTAAACACAAACTTTTATTTTGCTAGCGATTAATCGTTGCCCATCCCTAGTAAACTTCACTTGTGCTGTGTGATATACATTTTAGTCTTTAATCTGTACAAGATTAAGTTATTCAGTGTTATTCCTGAGGCTTTGAGATTTGTCGCCACTCCATGTTTAAAGTTTACATTCTAATATTAGCAGGCCGCTCAGATTGTGTCCAGATTAGTGAAGAAAACGAGACTCGTGGGCAGTGTCTGGATCATATCAGAGCTGGCAGGTCTTATATTCATGTTCACTAGTCTTCTGTTCAGTGAGAACTAACTGTGGCTGATGGTTCAAATCACAGTTCCCCGTGTCAGATGACAGCCCTGGATCTGGCGGTCAACACGGGACGTTCTGTGGTGTTGTCAAAACAGCGTCCTGCATAGTTTGTCATCACTTCTGTATGTGAAAACAGACCCTGGTGTCTGATAAGAGGAAACTTGTTATGAAACAGGACGGGTGGAATGACCAACACTAGTCATTTTTATATAATAGATTATTCACAGTAATAATGGGATGTATATAATGTTGTGTGTGTGTGATCTTAATATTGTTGTGATAATGTTGCGATAAAATGTAGTTATTTTAGTAGAAGTGATGCAACTTCTACTGATGTTTGGCAACTTGCTGAAATTTGATTTTGATTTCGTTCAGTTAACATTTATTTTGAGTAACAAAGTTAATTTTTATGGTCTTAATTTTAGCCAGCTGATTGATACACTGCTAAAGATTATTTAAGACACTCACTGTTATTAAACTGTGTTAATTTGTGTGTTAAAAACATCTTTCTGCTATTTGTTTCCATTGATTTCTATTATGTACCACTATCTCAATTTATTTTTATTGTTTCTATGTAAATGTTATTTTGTACTTTATTTTAAAGCGACCTTGAGTATTCTGAAAGGCACTATGCTATATAAAATAAACATATTATTATTATTTGATCTACTTAGTTATATTATTATTATTTACTTTTTATTTATTTATATATATATATATGTATATACTATAACTAAATATCTCTCAACCTTCAAATCTCTAAACATGCGTGTCATGTGTGTTCTCGTCAGGTCGCAGTGAGATCCAGCAGAAGTCGTGGTCATGTACTCTGAGTGGCGATCGCTACACCTGGTGGTCCAGAGTGACCAGGGTCACCTGAGTGTGTTGCACACTTACCCAGCCGGCGTGGGTCGGGACGTGGCAAACGCTGTGGTGCGACCCCTGGGAAACAGCCTCGGCGGAGCACCGGCTGAGTGCCTCCTCAAGACTGACAAGGAGGTAAGAAGTGTGTGTTTGTGTGTGTGTACATGTTTTGCTACTTGTGAGGACCAAATATTCCCACAAGGATAGTAAAACTTGAGATTCCCTTCTTTGTAAGGACTTTTTGCTGGTCCTCACAAAGAACATTGATTAATAAACATAATGTTTCATATAAAATACACTAAGTTTTGTGTGGTACGTAGGTTTAGGTGTGTGTGTGTGTGATGGGTAGGTTTAGGGGTCTATGTGTGATGGTTAGGTTTAGGTGTGTGTTTGATGGGTAGGTTTAGGGTTAGTGTGTGTGAGGGGTAGGTTTAGGGTTAGTGTGTGAGTGAGATGAATAGGTTTAGGGTGTGTGTGTGTCATAACATCTCACATCTGTAAAGAGTCTTGAATTTAAACCCGAGGCTGCGGCAGGAAGAATTCAAGGTTGACTTACTGGGTGGCATGTTTGAATTAATTCAGACGTACAACCTGTTAACTGTTAACCTGTGCTGAGGTCTGTGGGTGGAAAAGTTTTTCCTCAGAGCGATTCATGTGCAGTCTGTCTCCTATAGACCATTTCACAAGATGTAAACAACACTGGTCCAGAAGCACTTCCTGTTTCAGTTTTTTAACACTACATAAATGCTGGGATAAAATACAACCAACAGAACATTTAAAACTGAATCAAAAAGTTAAACAAACATCTTTAAGATGTTTTCTTTGTATGTGAAATAAAGAAAACAGTTACAAACTGAAACAGGAAGTGTTTCTGGACCAGTGTTGTTTACATCTTGTGAAATGGTCTATATTTGATATGGTTCACTTTTTAACACACCTGCCAATGACAGGATAATTGAGAATGTTTAAATATCTATTAAATAAATAATTCAATATTTCTTGCTGATAATGCAACTGGTTTGCATTATTTTACCCTTCATCATGTCCTTTTATCTAATGTATATCTAAACTAAGTCATTTCATAATAGTTCTATTTTTTTAATGCCATTTTACCTCTTTTTATTTAATTTTTTTAATTTGAATTTTGAATTACCAGTGTATGAAATGTGCTCTATAATTAAATTCTTGCCTAAAAAAAATCCATATCCGTATCATATGCACCATATGAGCATATTTTATATATTTACTTGCTTAATGTGTTGAATATTCCACAAGAAAAGACATTTGAGATGATAATTTTTCATGCAGGTCATAAATGTTTTCTTTAGTAGACATGAACGGTTTATATCTCTTTATGTAATGTTAACCACTGATGTTTTTTATAAATCCTTTAACTCATTGTGAATTAGCCCTCCAGATTGGCTTACAAATTGACAATATGAGCTCTATGCTGCAGTTCCTTATAAAGTTAGTATATTAGGAAGTTAAAGAACAGTGCTGTGTTGTTTCCTCAGTTGCTCATTTGCATAATTTGGTTAGAAACAAAACACTGCTCAAGTTACTTATTGACCTAAAATGGAAGATGTGCCATGATGTTATTAGTGTAAATGTTTAAGTGTGTTTCTAGTTCTCTCTGTTGTTTGTGTCATCCAGTGCTAGTTACTAACGTGTGTGTGCTCGTGTGTGTGTGTGCTCATTGACTTCCATTGCATTGTACATGGTTCCTGTAGGCTTCTGTGTACTGTGATAAGAAGAGAGGATATCCTGCCAATTCCCTCTTTGCCCCTGATTTTTTTCCTGACCTCTGGTCCATCTCATTGCTCGTCCATGGTAACCGCTGCTCTTTGGAATATAATTGTGCAAAAACCCAGGTCTAGTTGAATGCACCGCTGTTCTAGTTTCAGTGTGTTTTTACCAAGCCGGCAACCTTCTCAATTCTCTCTCTTGAATGCAACACGCAATTGACTTAAACTGCAATTCATAGTCTGGCCACTAGAGACAGGCTGCAAAAGAAAGTCAATCCCATAGACCCCCATGTTACAGCAGAAAAAAAATGTGTTTACATCCTGGTACAAAAAGTGGTTTTGGTCTCTATAGCTAATTTTGCTCTTCACGACGACTGTGAGGGGGATGTATTTTTTTTTTATATAACTCATCCATTTAAATTATATTAAGCCTTAAAGTTCTGCATAATTAAGGGAGTGGCCGCTCGAGTTATAACTCGTCCATTTAAATTATATTAAGCCTTAAAGTTCTGCATTAATTAAGGGCGTGGCCACTTAAGTGACGGGTGGATTGCTGCTGATGTCACTACTAGCCGTTAGTCTGCTCTCTGTTAGCGTCACGTCACCTCAGCTAATCTGCCTTGTTTATCCGGGATTGATGCACTGACAAGATGGCTTTTTTTGTATTCAATTTTTTTTTTTTTTTTACTCAAAAACATGCATCAAACTTTTTTCTTCTCAAACTCAAGGATTGTTGATCCATCTCAAAACGGTTTAGTTGCTTATTTATCCATCCAATGCTGTCCTTGTCCTCCTCAGGTGAAATGGACCATGGAGGTGCTGTGTTACGGCCTGACGCTCCCCCTGGATGGAGAAACGGTTAAGTTGTGTGTGGACGTCTACACTGACTGGATAATGGCCCTAGTGTCTCCAAGAGACTCGATACCACAGCCCATCATTAAAGAGCCCAACCTCTACGTCCAAACCATCCTGAAACACTTGCACAACCTTTTCCTTCCCAGGTGTGTTTGGACTATGAGTTTAATTGGCCATGATGTACAATATAGTCAAAGCAAAAATTATTCAGACTCCGTTTTACTAGTGTGTGTGCGGGACACTATAGGTAAGTGAGGACTGCAAAATAAAGTAAACTGTGACATATTATACCCAATAATTCTTCCAACCAGTAAAAGTTGTACAAATTTGGGACCAAAAATGATTCAGACACTTAAAGCTGATCATGTTTTCTCTTCAGTGTGTTTTGTGTAATTGCTAATGTTATTTTGACACACAGACTGAACAACATGAAGCATTGCTTGGTCACTGGTTGAGCTAAACTGGTATTATCTAATTGTGTAGTTAAATTTAACAGCGGACAGATATTCAACATAATTCATGTGTGAGTCTAACTTAAGGATGGACAAAACCAGTCAAATATCAACTGTCATGATATTTTATCAACATTTTCTAAACTGTGATAATATAAGAAATGTTGAAGGTGTCTGAATAAATTTTGGTTTGACTGTTGCATGCATTTAAAACAACTCGGACTAGAACATTTCAGCATTCAAACTGTTAATAATTGTAGCACTTCCTGTTTGTGTTTTATGATTTTGATTGGATATGAATGTTTCTTTCTTCCAGACCAGAGCACTTCAGCTTGCTGCACTTTAAATTGTGTCAGCAAGTGTTGTCTGCAGTGCAGAAGTTGGCACGCGACTCGTCCGGCATGGCCAGAGAGACCTGGGAAGTGCTTCTCCTCTTTCTCCTGCGCATCAATGACACGCTACTGGCCCCGCCCACTGTTGGAGGTCCGTATGATGCCATGGACAAACACAATGTTGTTTACCCTCCAAAATAGACCAAAATTCTTTATTGAACTAGGACATACATTGACTGACAAACAAATGAGAGAAGGTGCATGTTTTGCATGCACCTATGCAAACTGCTTTTTGTGTGTCGTTTGCAAATTAACCTCTCGTGAAATGTGTAATGTTGCTTTGCTTTCTTTTCCACAATCAAAAATCATGTTTGTTTTAAATGAACTTTAGCTGTCAAGATCACATCTAAATGAGAGTTTATTAATGGGGTCATACTTTGTATGTTTTGTATAATGTCTAATAAAAAAAAAAAAATAAAAAAAATTAATGGGGTCATACTATGCACTTTTGTAGCATTTTAATGAAATATTATGTTGTCAGGTTTTAATTTAGTTTTTATATTTTGATTGGTTAATGATTTTGCATATGAAAACTACCAGCACAAGGAAAGAAGATTTTTTTTTTTTTCAGCTCAAACACATTTTTAACTAAATATTTCAGCAAAAACATGCAGCACATTTCTGTGTATTTCCCAGTTGTCTAAAAGTGTCGTAATGTAACCACAGTTGATTTAAAGTCCCCCTGTAGTTAATAATTTTAGCACTTTAAACTCATGTTTGATCACCAAAATGACCTATTTAAGCATTTTTTCCCCTTAAAATAGCTTGAATTTAACTCTACAGGCTTTCACTTAAAATAGGATGTAGAATGAGCATCAAACAGAAGTAATCCGGCACACAGCTCTTAAAAGGGCCACACATTATTTCCACTCGTTATTTACGACAGTACAAGTACTCCACAGCGACTCTAGGGGTCGCTGTTTGACAAAAACAGAATTCCTACATAGTGTACCTTTAAAAACACCACATAGACATATAAAAAAGCTTGATTTTCACCACATTTTCATCCTGTAGGTGGTATAGCAGAGAAGCTGGCAGAGAAGTTGATCAGCGTGCTGTTTGAGGTTTGGTTCCTGGCCTGTACGCGCTGTTTCCCCACGCCGCCATACTGGAAAACCGCCCGAGAGATGCTGGCCAACTGGAGACATCATCCTCCGGTGGTGGAGCAGTGGAGTAAAGTGATCGCAGCTCTCACTTCCAGGTACTGTACGGTCTCGTGTTCAGACAGACGGCAGAAGGCCTTTGCCGGTTGCATGCCGTACTGTTTGTAAAGTAGACATTCTTTTCACTGATGTCGAAGCTTTTATTTGTTTGACCTTCTTTGTTTTGTTGTCCACACAGGCTGCTGCGCTTCATGTACGGCCCGTCGTTTCCTCCGTTTAAAGTGCCAGAGGAAGACGCCAGCCTCATCCCCGCTGAGATGGACAACGACTGTGTGTCTCAGACGTGGTATCGCTTTCTACACATGCTCAGGTCTGCTGTGAAACTGACTTTCTGTGATTAATAGGTTGATTTTCCCCTGATTCCCGCTTCAGAAACCAAATCAAGCTCTGATTGTTTAAATGACATATCAACATGTCCATTCTGGCCATAGATACTAACACAAGTTGTTCAATTATCTCTCTCCCCTTCAGTAACCCTGTGGACCTTAGCAATCCCGTCATAGTGAGTTCCACCCCAAAGTTTCAGGAGCAGTTGTTGGGGGGAAACGGCGTTCCTCACGAGGTCATTCAGCACCCCTGCCTCAAACAGCTTCCCCAGATCTTCTTCAGAGCTATGAGGGGCGTCAGCTGCCTCGTGGACGCGTTCCTCGGTAAGATCCGTGAATATCTACATCATTCAGGGCTCTTTTATGAAATGCATTGGTTTTTGAATGCTACTGTGTTGGCATTACTATGAAATAGCATGTAAATCATAGACTGTAAAAAATATGAACAAAGCGTCTGTGACGTCACCCATAGACTCTCTGAAGAACGCTTTTGAGGCTGTTTATGGGGGGTATGGGCGGCACCATACTGGAAAATCTTGTGAAATAAAAAATACAAAAGTTTCAAAAAGGATACAGTCTTATGATGTGTTGTCAGATCATGGCCGAGACGTCAAATTCACTCAGCGCAGCCCGTTATCAGCTGTCAATCAAAGTTAACCGCCCCTATTTGTCATAAATTTTATATCTAAATATGATCTAAACTAACGAGTTAGAAAAAAATTCACCCCCCTCACAGTTGTCAGGGATGCGTAACATATTGAAGATTACAATAAAAGTCCATGGGACCAAACTGTAAACATATTAATTTATGCTGTGAAATGGATATTTTAACATGACGTCTATGGAGATTTGCTCCCTTTTGGGACCGGCTTCTAGCGGATTTGAGATGTCCGGGTATACTTCATCTTTCGGATTAGAATGTTGCCGCTTGGTGTAAATTAATATGGTGGTCAAATTCCTTTTTTTTTTATTCTCTGATGTATCGTGATTTGTCTTTTCCAGCAATTGTGAATCGATTTTGAGCTTCTTCTTTTTTTTTAACCACATATGCATGATGGTACTTGTGTGCATTTGAGTTGTATTCTTTTTGCTTCCAGTTACACACAAACATACAAAACCATCAAACATACAGTATAAATCAGTTTTCCCGACAGATTGTCAGGTGTGCCGTGGAAAATGATCAAATTCCAAAAAATAGATGCTACAAATAAGAACCATTTATTGCGCTGTTGGGCCGAAACATTTAATCTCTAAATATTTTGTCATTGTTTTATAAAATTTCATTATTAGTCATGTGACTTTATTTATTTATTCAAGAAACACAATGTCCATAAAGGCTAGTGTTTTTTGTATTTGTAAAGCGGAAAATAGTCCATCTAGTCTAGAGGCAAATATAGTGTTTTAAATATCATCTTTTGCATCATAAGATCATCAGATTTCAACAACAAGAAAACTGAGCACCCAAATAAAGCAACAATACACTTTATATCCTGTACGTTGATGAAAACGTAATGCGATGTAGTGCCTCGGGTGTGGCTGTTCCAGTGACAGACAAACTATATCCGTCATTCGCTGGTCAAAAAGCTCAATTTGAGCTAGATTTTCATTAAATGTTAATATTATAAGATGTGCAAGTGTCTGACCACAGCTATATAAAGCCACAATACCAGCTTAGACGACAGTGTTTAATTAGATACAACGTGTCCACCCTACTGTGCCGATATGTAAATCATAGCCTACCAATTGTGTTCTTGGCTTACTTAAGCACACATTTCACATCAAATGTGAGTACTACTTTTAATATAGCCTAATATCTAGATTTATATGCCAAACACAGATGCATAAGTTTTATAGTTGAAGTGACATACAAGGAAGATCACAGGCGCATTGCACATCATATACGGTAAGTGTAATCAGTAATCGGATTATGATTCCCAGTCGGATCATAATCGGATTGTGAGGTGACTAGAGATTCACACCTAATGGTTTGTTCTACAAGGCCTCTGCATATTATAAGGCTTTCCAATCATTATTTATTGCACTTCATTCTAATCTCAGATGTTGTTTTAGTCTCTGTGGGTTTGATGCTTCTGATTATTGTTTGAATCTCAGTCGCAGTGTCTTCTTATTTCTAGGTGTTGCTGTTTCTAAGAAACTCGAGTGTCGTGAAACTCTGCCTCCTTCTGGTACTCATACAACTGACTTTATTCAACCTATTTTAATTCCTAATCCATCTGAAATTAATTAATTTACAATTATCACATGTAATTGCTGTGATTTTTTACATGGTACATAATACATTTAAAGGAACTAGCCAGTTAGTCATCAGAAACATGACTTTGGATGTTAAAATATGTTCTCTAAACTAGGAGTAAGACTTGTGAATAACAATTGCAGTGTGTTTGTTTGACTATGAAACATTACAGTGGAAAGGTATATTGTATCTAAGTCTATTTTTAAAGTAAAGCACAGTCTGGTTTAATTAGTACGTTCAGGCATTTAAAATTAGGCTTAAGCTGAATAGAAATATGGATTTGGTTAATTTGTTCGCACAGATAGTATTCAAGATGCCCCTGTCTGCAGCTATTAATAAGTGAATATATTCAATTGAAATTTGTTCCAAGAATGAACAAAGAGTGAAATGTCTGACCTCATTGTCTCAGTATAGTTAGTTAGATTAATCTTAACGACACGTGCTAAGTGGTTTGTCGCTCTTAGCTCACTATGGCCTGACGTGTTGTGTCCTTCTCAGTTTCTAACATTTCTTTAGAGGTCTTGTTTTATGTTTCCTCAGGAGTCACAGTGTCTAGGAGCAATATTCGAGACAGACTTCCCTCTATAGGTACACTAAACCTGTCCAAACCCAATCAGTTAGTGACTAACAGTGGGTTTATCTACCCAACACACTGATTCTGTTCATGGAGGTGTTTGGATGCAATAGAAGGGCTGTGACTGTAATCACATCAGAAATAACGAGTTTTTTTCAAATTATGGTTATAAATTATGTTGTAATTCTTCCTTTTTGAGGTTACTGTTTCTTTGTGTGTATAATCCCATTTTTTCCTCCAGGTGTTGCTGTTTCTCGGAACAATTTACGAGACAGGCTCCCATCTTATGGTATTTGTTAACGCGCCTCTGACTAATCAAGAGGGAGTTTGATGAGGACTGTAGATTTCGCGAGGTGTTTTGTGCAAACGCAAGCACTTTTAGATCAAAAATCCCTGTGTGTTGTGGAAATCAGTTATACATCATTAATTATCTTGATTACCTTGTTTTTGCTCCCATGTGAGAGTAAAGGCAAGTTCAAACTAAGGATGATAACGAGAAAGATATAGTTGCTAAAATAATAGCAGACCACAATAACATCACAGAGAAATGATATCATTGGAAATTATTTTCAGATTGTTTTTTTTTTTTTTTTTCTGCTGATGAATGATATAAAATATTGACCGCAAGCATTTAAAGTGACGGACGACAATACTAAATCGTGTGCTTTAAATAAACAGGACGCTAATATAGTTATCGCTGTCTTTATAGTTATCAATCTTGGTGTGAACTGGCCTTAAATCGGAATAAATGTGAGCATACTTATTGGTTGGTATCATGTCTGCCTCCATATGTCTTGTTGAGAAACAAACTCAAACTGATTTTAGACCCCAATTCTGTTTAAAGACCCCATGAAATAAGAATATTGTGTTTTTTTTAGTCATTATCTGTATTTTTATAAGATCGTCTAAATCATTGGTTATGCCAAAAAACACAGATATGCATATTTAATATGTAAATTAAATGACAACGTCATGAATATTACCTGCAAATTGTTGTTCCTTCAGTGTGTACTTCATTTACATTCTCAACCATCTAGAATTTATTACATTTTAATCAGTCCACACTGTTAAAAATGAATATGCTTTATCTAATCAATAAAATTGTGGCAACAGATTACAAGCAATGTTATTAATTAAATTCAACAAATTAGAATTGAGTAATAATTAATCAAATTAAGTTAACCATTTAAAATGAGTAAAGTGTACACACAAAAATATCTGAATAACAGACAGACGTCAAAAATAAATTATGAACTATTTATATTATATTGCCAAAATTGAAGACACCTGATGTTAACAAGCCGAATCACTGAAGGAGGAAACCGTAATTTTAAAACAAACACCGATCACCATAATGGTGACTTAAATGTACGTTGTTTTGGTTTGTTTGTTGTTGTAAGTTTTACTCATTTTAAATGGTTAACTTTTAAGGAATTAATTTGATTAATTATTACTCAATTCTAATTTGTTAAATTGAATTAATAATTTTGTTTGTAATCTTTTGCCACAATTTTTTTGATTAGATAAAGCGTATTCGTTTTTACAGTGGTCCAGTTGCTATTTTGCAAGGATTTGTAAGCTAAAGGCTATTGGATATTTGGAAAAAAAGCAGATGAGGCCTTTGATGTCCTCCTCCAACTTCATGTTTCTTTAATATGGGGTCTTTAACGTCCACTGTGAGGTGACAGAGGTGGAGGTATACATAATGAAATGGCTCTGAAATATCAGCTTTCCTCTTACAATAAACTGCCGGTTTGAATCTGTCTGTGGATCTTTCAGGAGAATAGGATGTCAAGGAGGGAGATCTGCTTATTTTGCTGACCAATCAGTATGAGCACGGAGGGTTTAGGCAAATAACCAGATTTGAATGCAGGGGTTACCAGCATTTTCGGCCAATCATCTGCTGAGCTGGGATGCTGTATGGAAATGCATCAGTGATGATCTGACATCTTTATTGGAACGAGTAGCAGGGTTGCATTTGATTGCATGAACATGAGAACAGGTTTCTCTCGCGTTATAAGCATGACTAAACGAATGAGTTGTAATTAAGAACTTGTCATACAAAAGGATCGCCCTTTTTCCTACCTTGTCATCAAATATAATTTGCAAAGGACAAATCAAATTATACAAAATCATTGCATACAGGTGATACTCGAAAAATTTGAATATCATGCAAAAGTTGATTTATTTCAGTAATTCAACGTAAAAGGTGAAACTAATATATTATATAGACTCATTACATCCAAAGTGAGATATTTCAAGCCTTTATTTGTTATAATTTTGATGGTTATGGATTACAGATATGAAAACCCCATAAAGTCTTGAAATATCTCACTTTGCATGTAATGAGTCTATATAATATATTAGTTTCACCTTTTAAGTTGATCTACTGAGCTTTTGCATGATATGCTATTTTTTTCAAGTTTCACCTGTATTTCTTTCTTTTATTCAGACTAACTAAGAAATCAGTGAAATGAAGGCTAGTAATGCGAGGGACATCCATGTTTGAGTTCAAGATTATAGTGTGTGGATTAAAGGAATAATTCACCCAACAATGCTAATCATTTACTCTTCATCACGTCAATTCAAACCCATATGACTGTCTTTTCTGAGTGTCTTTTGGGGTTTTTTAGGAGAACGTTTACACTGCTCTTTTACCTTCTGTGAAAGCTGACGGTGGTCAGGACAAAAAAATCATCACGGTAGTGGACTACATTTAATTTGTCATCCACTGGCAGTCTTGACTTCTTAGCTGGTGAGAACCAATGGCATTCGACGAGATAAATGTTGACAGAATTAAGCATTTGGGGTGAATTATGCCTTTAAAGTTGGTGAATCTCACACTACTGACCCAATCAGTACTCACCATGAAGTAATATGGATAAACATGTTACATTTTACACATAAAATACTTTTACACAACAAATGTGCTGAAAATATCTATTCTACAGCATGTATCCTGATTTGCATTATTGTTTTGTCATAGAGCTGAATTGTTTGGCCTTGCTGATGACCTGGCCAAATTCAAGAAGCATCAAATGTCACGATATCCAGAAAGACTTTACGTTTTTCTTATTTTAGGGCTGAAATGGATATCCTGCGATATTGTCCTGCAATTCAATAAACATTAGGCATGTTGGCAAGAGCTTTATGGCAGATTATGCGTCAAGACGTGATCTCTCAAGTGTTCTCGGTCTTCTTTTCCGTTTCATACATTAGGTTTTAATTCTTTGGTTTTCTTGCTTCTCTACCTGATTCGTTTGTCTCACAGGTATTTCCCGCCCCCGATCGGACAGTGCTCCGCCCACACCTGTCAATAGGCTCAGTATGCCGCTGGCCCCAATAACAACCAACACCACACCCCCCCACAACCGCAGGCACCGCCCCACCGCTGTTGCGAAGACCACCAGCAAAGCCTCAACGGTAGGAGCATCTAATCAGTGCATCATGACTGTAACCCCTTCAGCCGTTACTTATTGTATTGCGTTGTGTTTTTAATTAATTATATTGTTTTGTCTTGTTATGTTTTTATTGTGCAGCACATTGGTCAAGCTTCTAGTGAAACTCGAAAAATTTGAATATCTTGAATAATTCAACTTAAAAGGTGAAACTAATGTATATAGACTCATTACATGCAAAGTGAGATATTTCAAGTCTTTATTTGTCATAATTTTGATGATTATGGCTTACAGCTTATGAAAACCCCAAATTCAAAATGAATATATTGTGAAAAGCTTTTCATAAGCTGTAAGTCATAATCATCAAAATAATAACAAATAAAGGCGTAAAATGTAATGAGTCTATATGATACCTTAGTTGTTTTTTTTTGCACGATATACTAATTTTCCGAGTTTCACCTGTAGGTTGTGATTAAAGGTGTTCTATGAATAAAATTGACATTGACATTAATTTACTCTCCACTCCACAGACTGGCCAGACCAAAGTGTCGCACCAGCCGTCTTCCACATCCCCTCTCTCCAGCCCAAACCAGACGAGCTCCGAGCCCCGACCGCTCCCGGCGCCGACCCGGCCCAAGGTCAACAGCGTGCTGAACCTGTTTGGCCAGTGGCTATTTGACGCTGCGCTGGTTCACTGTAAACTCCACTCCGGCCTGAGCAGAGACAGCAGCATGACCGGTATGACTGTAATACCCGTTATAATCAATCCTGCGGTCACCCGTTTTCCTTTGTTTTCATTTCTCTACTTATTTTACCTGTTGAGGGTGTTTTTCTTTTTCTTTTACAAAATATTCCTACCTGCAAGATTCACAGGGTTGCTTTTACACTAGCGTAGATTCTGTGAAACAATCGATTAGAATTTCGAGATGTTCTGGATTTTATGAATGTTTGTAGGTGAACATCTTATAAAAATAAAGTCTATTTAAAATACAATTAAATGACCGCAAATTGTATTTCTGTAGCTCAAGCTCAAAAGGTATATCCTATCATTGGTTCGATTCCTAGGAATGCATGAACTGATAAAAATGTGTTCCTTAATGCAATGTAAGGGTGTGTTCATACTTGGTAGGTTTGCTTCAATTAAATTGAATTATGGTGCGTATTGAATAAGTGGCATCCGAACCGAAACAAGCTGTCCGCTTGCAAACAAACCCTAATGCGGTTCGACTGAAATATGAGTGCAACATGGACCAAACTGACAAAACAGGAAGTGATGTAGTGTCGCCCAATGCAGTTCAGTACAGGGATCAGAGCCACGTGTTCTTGCAGCAGATCTTGCTGCATTTTGCATTGCTTTAGACGTTCGGTAAGTTGTCCGTCATAAAAGCCATTTTTGTATCTTTAGGTTCGGTGTTAAAAATGTCTGAACGCTAAGCACAAGCAGGACTAAATGTATAATTTAGGGCTGTGCAAAAATTAATTGCGATTAATCGCATCCAAAATAAAAGTCTGTGTTTACATAATATATTTGTGTGCGCTGTATATAATTATTTTGTATATATTAATACCTATGCATGCATGTATATATGTAAGAATTATTTGCGCTTAAATTCTGTATATATATATATATATATATATATATATATAAATACAAAATCTATATTATATAAATATAAATATTTTATATATGAATAACACATTTTCTTAAATATATACATTCATGTTTGTGTATTTATATGTACAAAATAATTATATACAGCACACACAAATATATTATAAACACAGACTTTTATTTTGGATGCGATTAATCGCAATTAATCGCACAGCCCTAGTATAATTTAAATGTTTGCTCCGGACCAAAAGAACCGAACTACAAGTGTGAACACACCCTAAGTCAGTTTGGATTAAATAATAGAAATAGAAAAACATGCATTGATCAATCTGTCAATAGATAATGAAACTGATACAATTGGACATGACAGATATTAGCCGATTAATTGACTCCATTGAAATTGGTTTATTGCTATTTTTACATGTATGTTAATAAGTTAAACTAGATTTATGACTCATGAAAAGTTCTGTTGTTTGAATAAATTACCAGATAGGCATTTAATTTGATGAGAAAGTGTGTTTTATGTAGTTGATAGCGTTGCATACATCTTTTCTTTTCTTGCATTTGTTTTGGTTCAGTTTTAATTTGTGCATGATTGGTCATTTTTAATGGTCTCCCTGTGTCTGTAAAACCACAAAAACAGAACAATAGTTTACTGAACTCTACTATTACTGCTGTTCTTTGATTTGTTTCCATTTTATCTCTGTTATCTTGCAGCAACATTTTTCCAAATTCTTCTTTCTTATAAATCTTGTAAGTAGGAACACAAGCTTTACCAGTTGCAGTTATTTGGTTCATTTCAGTTTGTTTACTTCAATCTTTTTCTTTCGTTACACTGTCACTCGTTCATTGTTGCAGTACTTGTTTTCTTGGGGCAAGAGACTTGCGCATAAACTGCTTGAGTTAAAGGTCTGGGAGTGTTTTGACTGCTGCCCAAATCTCATTGGCTCAACTGCAACAAATATTCAGGATCCTAAGGTGGGACGTTGGCCTCGCGAGTGTCCGCCGAGACCCGAGAATGTTTGTTGCGCTTGATCCTTCTCCTTGATTCAACTTACCCGCCATCATTAAAACTAGTTCCTACCCATATCATCTCCTGAAGGACCTCTACTAACTGATCTTCTCCAAAGAAACACACACCCAATGTTATTTTGAGTTTTTGCCCAGCATTTATTTCAAAGCTTTTTGTTTGACATTAGCGTTTGATTCATTTCTTTCAGTTTTCATTTGTTCCTTTTTATGTTTTGTATGGATATTTCTGCATGTCGTGGTTGTTGGTGCAATTTGTTTCAGCCATATTGTGCCTTAATGTCTTAATTTAGGATGCTGGATTATAAAAAATTGGCCTTTTAATCAACGTTTGTCTGACATGAAATCCAACTGACATGCTCTGATAACAGGGATACTGACCAGGAGATGTAGAAGAGTCTCGAGTCGCTCAAACACGATTGCACATTATGGCACGACAATGAGATTTTGTGTAATCTGAATAAGACCGAGTCCTCCAAATAGACACAAACGTGCCGGTGTCGCAAAAGTCTCATTAGATTAGTACTCGCTTCCTACTGCAAATTAAATTATGCCTGTCAAACAAATTTAAACACAGTGACTATCAATGGACCTCTTTCACTGAGTATTTTAATATATGAATTACCTGTCAGAAGTTTGGAATAATTATAAAAAATAATTAATTTTGTTTCTTGAGTAGTAAAATTCGTATATTAGAATGATTTCTAAGTAATGATGCAGAAAATTCAGATTTGATCACAAGAATGACTTTTTTTACTATATATTCACAAGTTATTTTAAATTGTAAATATTTTTTGTATTTATATATATTTTTATAGTTTAATATGACTGTTTTTGCTGTTCTTGTACAGACATGAACTTAATTCCAAACTTTTCATTCTAAAACTATCTATTTTAATAATTATTAGAATATTTATAATGTTGACAGTGTCATTTGCATTTTGAAGTTGCGTTGTCTATATGCATCCACATATTTTGCCCGTTTAATAATACATTATGCAATTTGTCTTATACTTGGCAGTGCATCAAAAGATCAAGTTAGAATAGTTGAAATTGTTTCCATTACAGCTCTTGAACTTTGTGCAGTGCTGTAGTTTGATGCTTTGCTCCTTATAAAGTTTAATGCACCTTAAGGTGAATATGTTTGTTTATCATTATTAGATTTTTTTAAAATGCCACTAAATCCAGCATTAATATTTATCTGATTATGAATTAAGTCAAACATATTTATATAGCACTTTTCACAATACACATTGTACAGAAAATCATGATGTTAATGTTTAAAATCTTAATATATATTAATGCCTTATTGTCGCATTTAGCAGATTAGAGCAAATTAGTCGCCGTTTTTTTATTTCTCTACCTGTAAAATCTCTTTGTCGGTAATCCCTGTCATGGCCTCCTGCAATACGCATGAGAAAAGTGTCACTTAGTGTTTGCGTTTCTCTCTCTCTCTCTCTCTTTCTCTCTCACTCAGCCCTGGCGACTCAAGCTGGAGTTGAACTGAGACGTAAAGGGTCTCAGATGTCCACGGACACCATGGTCTCCAACCCCATGTTTGACGCCAACGAGTTTCCTGATAATTACGAATCTGGTCGAGCCGAAGCGTGTGGGACGCTGTGCAGGATCTTTTGCAGTAAGAAGACTGGAGAGGAGATACTTCCAGTGTACCTGTCCAGGTAATCACTAGTTGTTCTCAAGGAATCACCTCTTCAGTGTTGCTCCGAATTTAGTTTTTGAGTCTCTTATATAATAGGTTTACATGCATCAGGCTAATTTTTATTTATTATAAATGTTATATCACTGTCTTCGATAAAGTTTTGTCTATCCATTTATGGTGTTTTTTTTTATTTTATTTTGGGGGTAGTTTTGAATATATTTACTTCAAAAAGTACCATATTTTTAATGTAAATTATTTCTATGTAAATGAATTACTATGTAGTTTTATTTTTTTAACTACATTAAAATATCATTCCAATAAGTTCTTAGAGCTAAAACCTAAAGATGAAGTGACTTTGCGGTCACCTGGTGTGTTATTTTGGCATAATTTTAGAATGCTCTAAATTACAGTTTTTCCCATTCATTTCTACGGGTGCCCATTTTTGACCCAAATACAAGATTAAGGGGTTTTTTTTTCACCCACTTAACATTGTAGAATTGAGTCAAAAAAAATGTGTGTGTTCAGGAGGCAAACTTAGGAAAAGTTGCCAAGTCTTGTACCGCTCAGATCAAGGGAAGTATTTATTAAAAATAAATCAAAACTATTTTGCCCACATTTGTCCAGAATACGGTTTAAGGGTTAATGTGATCATAATATACATTTCAGCAGCTGCTCTTTTCTCGCTGTGTCTGAAACGATTCAGTCTCTCTAACTCCTTTCTGAGAGCGGCTCTGCTCTGATTGGTCAGTCGGCACAGTCTGTTGGGATTGGTTGACCGTCGAAAACCATTAGCATATCTACATTTCAGCACTTGATGCACAGTAATTCATGTCGTTTTTAACATCTCAGTCTCATCAAATTGGATTTGCTTTAGCACAAACCAAACTCTTCCAGTCTCAGATACAACTACAATAATAATAATATGTTTAATTTATATAGCGCCTTTTCCAAGCGCAAGGACGCTTCACAATAACAGTAAAGAACAAACAATCAGTTCATAGATAATAAATGGATAATAGACAGTAGCCCAGTCCTAGAAATGAGCAAATGCAGTTGCATAATCCAATCGACAACAACACTATAGTGTTTGAGAGCGGGGCTAAGTAGACATTGTTTGCAGGAAGCCAATGAAAACAATAGGCTGATATTACAAACCAACGTAAGCTCGAGCGAGACTGGCCTTTTTGGGGAGACAATAACTTAATTTACCCACATTTGGATCTTTGAAACTTTGCAAACTGCTGTATTAGAGTACATTAAAAAGCACGTTAACTAAAAAAATGAACTTTTTTGTTCTGTCAGGTTCTACATGGTCCTGATCCAGGGTCTTCAGATATCAGACTTCATTTGTAGGCCAGTTCTAGCCAGCATCATCCTGAACTCTTCGGCTCTGTTCTGCTCCGATCTCAAAGGGATCAATGTTGTGGTTCCATACTTCATATCTGCACTGGAGACCATCTTACCTGATCGGTGAAAATGTTTTCTCATCTAGTGGTGGGCGATATTGATAAAAAGTGATATCAGTATTTTCTGGGATTTTGTCGATAATCATAACCTTTGGCTGTTTTGCACATCAGACTACCAAAGCTTGACATATTTCTGTGTGTTTTTTGGTTTACAGCAGTGTTTGCAATTATTAGGGGAAATAATTAAAAATTGATATCAGGGGCATTTCTTTCTAACATTATGAGATGTACGTATCCCAAATATTTTATGTCCAATTCTTACATTAACTTTACATTCAATTGGAATAATAATTCACTATAGGTGTTTAAATTAGTGTCAGCAAAATATGTTTTAGAAGCTACATCTAAAGCAGCTTTTAGATGTATTTGCACTGCAAGTACAACTGCATGAATAATGCTATGAGATATATATAATATTTTGAATATTGCAATATGAAAAAACTAGTTTAGTTGGCGAAATAGCCCCAAAACAGACATTGTTGTTTCTAAAATGTAAGTCACAATATTAACTTCTTGTTTATTAAACATTTTGTATTTTGTCATTTTTTTTATAAACCATTTTGTATTGGTTTATAAAACAGTGTCACATTTGCAAGATGATATTCAGGAAAAAAGCGCTCGTGCTCGTAATATATTGATTAATTATAGGATATAGAAATGCAAGATAAGGACTATCTTGTTAATGCATGTGAATTTTGATGCATTTATTTGTGTTTATTTTGCTCCATCAGAGAGTTGTCCAAGTTTAAGTCATACGTGAACCCTACTGAGCTGAGAAGAGCTTCCATCCATATCTTGTTATCCATGCTTCCTCTTCCTCACCACTTTGGCAACGTCAAATCGGAGGTAAAAAGGGGTTTATTATCTAGTAATCTTCTTGGGATCTATGTAACTTAATTTTCTGAGGAATTTAATTGGCTGTGATTTTCTAATTACCTTTGCAGATTCTGTTGGAAGGGAAATTTAGCAATGATGAAAACTCACTCCATGAGAAGGCGGTCACCTTCCTCTCCCTGAAGCTGCGATTGGTCAATGTTTTGATTGGCGCCTTGCAAACAGAGACCGACTCGATCAATACACAGATGATACTCGGTATGGCTGCCTGTTCAATGGGTCCATTTACTGTTTTGTCAAGTGAAATATTATAAAACCACCTGTAGGTACATGAGTACTATTTGTATTATTATATTAAAATAATAACTATATTAATATTAATGTTTTAAAAGTAATAAGTATGTAGGGATTACCGAAGGGAAAAGTGTAAGTCCTTAGCATTAGAGTTAAACCATTAAAGTTTAATTTCCAAAATACAGTATTTAATCACAGTTTTTAATTTATAGTATGCATTATCTCAGGAAAAAAAAAGTGAACAGCAAATGTCCAATATTCCTATATGGAAGTACCGGTAATTGTTTTTATTGTGTGTTTGTTATAGGTTTATACTGTTCTTTTTTTATTATTATTATTTTACTGTTCCTTCTCATTGTCTATTTATTTTGTGTGGTTTTGTTAGTTCCTCTTTTATGTTGACTTTAGCAATGAGCTGTTACAAAAATTCCTTTGTTCTTCTACTTGTATGGTTACAAATTTAAAATAAAACTTGAATCAAATCAAATTTAATTAAAATTAATAAAATTTTATTCAAATGAAATTGATCTCGAGTATCTAAAAAAAAAGTGATGGTTAAAGGAAATGAAGTAGCCTTAAAAGATTTTCAGTCAGAAGAATTATTTTTTGCTTTTATCTTTGTGAGTGTCGATAATAATTTAATGTGTGTGTGTGTGTGTGTGTTTTTCCAGCGGCGATGCTGAATATCGTCCAGGATTCGGCTCTGTTGGAGTCTGTCGGTGCCCAAGCTGAAGTGGTACGCGTTATGCTCTCTGCTTGTTATTTATAGAGCTTGAACTGGATTTGAAGAGTCTGCAAGATGATACAATTACAATTCCCCAATTAAAAATGTTTTGTAGGGCAGTGTGGATGGAAGCCATTCTCTGGCTAAGAGCCACAGTCGCAATAACAGTGGCATCAGCAATGCTAGCGCTGGCAGCTCCGAAGCCACGACTCCTGACAGCGATCGACCCGCTCAAGCCCTGCTGAGGGACTACGGTAAGAGGCCAAGCACTGCATTCGAGGCATTTGAGCTTTCCACTGTTTGACTTTCGTTCTTATCCATTTAGCAAGTTTAGATGACGGGTTTCACTTCACTGTGACAAAAATCATAATTGTCGATTATTGCCTTGAAATTGTAATTGTGATTTATTAATTACTAGGGCTGGGTATTGAGACAAAATTCAACAATTCGATTTCGATTCACAAGCTTGCAATTCGATTCGATTTCGATTCAATATCGATTATTTTGGATATCAGTGACAATAAATGGCCGTTTTTCTCAAGGAAATCAAATCTCTTAACTAATGCTGTAAACTATGTGAGTCTAGTTGCAGCCAATAGGCTTCATTAGCCTAATATGAAGGTAATAATGAACTTTTTTTGTAGCTATACAAACACTTAAATTACACTTTTATTTATTTTTATAATAAGAAGATTAAATGAAATATAAACATTTAAATTGTGGCTGTTATAAAAACTTGCCAGATTTATTCAAATATGCATTAAATATTGAAGAACATTAAGATTATAATGCATATGTAATATGGTGTATATATTTAGCAAAATGCTCCTCTCTGGAGTTATTTTTTCGAGTTTATGTGGGTTTTCTGAGGTAAATATGACGATGACATTGATTACAAGCTGTTTAACTGACGTCTTTCCACGGATGAAACGCTGATTGAGCGAATCAATGTGACATGATACAGATTTCGATAAGTTGTACTCTATCTTTAACACACTTTCAGATGCTCATTCATGTTTATTTCGCGCTGTAACTGGTATTATTAAGCCGGAAGAGAGATCAGCGCTGCTGCTTCTCTTGAGCCACAGCACCAAAACACTATTTATGTTGTTGAATTTCTAAAGAAAATGGACGTAATTTGAAAATTGAGACTTTGTTTCTTATCAATAGTAACAAACGACAAAGATTATTGCGATTTTTTTTGGATGCGCGCAGCCGCAATACAATGTCCCATTCATTCAAATGAAACAGGATGACTAATCGATTCTTGAGATTTAAGAATTGATATCGGTTCGTAAAAATGAGAATCGATTAATATCGAGATATCAACATTTATTACCCAGCCCTATTAATTACGATTATCACATTTTACATTGAATGGTGTTTTGAATAGGGCTGTCACTTTTGTGAAATAAATCCTGTTCGATTTTTGAGACACAATTGTTTATTGATTTGATTGTAAAACCGATTGGTCCTCTCGAAAGCATTCGTAAGATGCATCCCAGGAATGCGAAGTAATGCATCTCTGCATGTTTGTAGAAGTTGCATGGTGTCCGTCAAACACGTTGGTGCATTTTAAATGCAGATATTTCTTTAAACTCAAAGCTGTTGATATGTAAAACATCTTTAACCAGTTTTGTTTTGTATAATGAATGCTTTTTATTTACGTTCAAAGCATGACGTCAAATGACGCCTAACGCGACTTATGATTTGGCTGGACTGGAGGATCATCATTGTCTGTAACTAGCGAGCGATAACTTGTTCTTGTGCTCGTCTGTGTTCATGTGTATGGTTCATCATTGCCGTCACATGTCTTAGTGCCTGGCTTGCGTTTTGTGCACGTGTTTGTGTTACTAACCCGCTGTCTGTGGCGTGCTGTGTGTTATATCCCAGCTCTCCACACAGACACGGCGGCCGGGCTGCTGATCCGAAGCATTCACTTGCTCACACAGAGACTCAACTCCCAGTGGAGACTCGACATGAGCATCTCACTGGCCGCCCTCGAGCTGCTGGCCGGCCTCGCCAAGGTACGTTGACAGATTCATCTCTACATTTATTAGCTGCTGTGTGTGTATACATGTGTGTTTGTGTTTATTTGTATTTATGTATTTCTTAACTTATGAAAACCCCAAATTCAAAATCCCAGAAAAATTAAATATATTACACGAAATCAATAAAAAAAAGCATTTTTAAATACAGAAATGTCTGCCCTGTGAAAAGTATAATCATGCATATATAGTTATATATACTAAATATATTAGTTTCACCTTTTAATTTGCATTTCTGAAGTACATGAACTTTTGCACGATGTTCTAATTTTGCGAGTTTCACCTGTATCTATTACTTATTTCATAAAATGTATTACGTAGTAGAAATGTGTTTTTTTTTCTGCACATAGGATTATTGTTTAAGTAGGAGATTGATTTTTTGGGCTGAATAGGATTGCATATAATTTCGTAATTACAAATAATTAATAATATCTAATACAGTTAATTGCTATAGCCTAGGTCTATATATATATATATATATATATATATATATATATACTGTATATATATATATATATATATATACAAGTGTATATGTATGTACACTAACAGTACACTAATAATTATGATTTTAATATTGTTAAAATAAGGTTCTTATCCTCACCAAGGCTGCATTTATTTGATCAAAAATACAGTAAAAATTATGCAATTTTCATGTGATCAAAGCTGAATTTTCAGCATCATTACTCCAGTTTTCAGTGTCACATGATCCTTCAGAAATCACTCTAATGTAATGATTTGATCCTCAAGAAAAATTTCTGAGCTACTTCATATTTTTGTGGAAACCTCTGATGCACTATCGTTTCAAAAAAATTATTAAATTAATACTTTTATTCAGCAAGAAGTATTAAATTGGTTAAAAGTGACATAAAATAAATGTATAATGTTATAAAACATTTCTACTTCATATAAATGCTGTTCTTTACAACTTTCTATTCAAAGATTCTGTTTTATTGATAATGATCAGAAATATTTCTTGAGGATCAAATCATCATATTAGAGTGATTTCTAAAGGATCATGTGACACTAAATTCAGCTTTGATCACAGTAATGATTGCAATATTTATTCACAATATTACTGTTTTTAGTGCATTTTTAATCAAATAGATCCAGTCTTGGTGAGCAGAAGAGATCGTAATTGTTTAACCGTTCATGTACAACACGAGTTAAATGCGTGTTTGTTTTGCGTCCAGGTGAAGGTGAGTGTGGACTCGTCTGATCGCAAGCGTGCGGTCAGCTCTGTGTGCAGTTACATCGTGTATCAGTGCAGTCGGCCCGCTCCGCTGCACTCCCGAGACCTGCACTCCATGATCGTCGCCGCCTTCCACTGCCTGTGTGTGTGGCTCACCGAACACCCCGAGATGCTCAACGAGAAGGTACGGCCAGTCCAACCTCAACTTCCACTGGTTTGAGGTCACGAATGCTGAAACTTGAGCACCAGAAGCAAAAACAAAGCAGTCAAACAAGCCACTTCTCTATCGTAAACTTCCTGTTCGTGTTCAACCTAGATAGATAGATAGATAGATAGATAGATAGATAGATAGATAGATAGATAGATAGATAGATAGATAGATAGATAGATAGATAGATAGATAGATAGATAGATAGATAGATAGATAGATAGATAGATAGATCGATTGATTGCTTTTTATTATGCTGTTTACAGAAGCATTTAAAAGTTTGGGATCAGTAACCGAATCTTAAATAGAAAATAAATTATTATAAATATTAAATCTTATTTTAAATATAATAAATCTTTTGTAACAATTATAAATGTCTTTATTGTCACTTTCGGTTCATTTTAAAGGGTCCTTGTTGAATAAAAGTATTAATTTGTTTAAAAAAATTCTTACTGACACCAAACTTTTGAATGGTATCATACTTTTATATTGGCTCATATAAATAAAAAGAATACTGTATAATAATACAATAATACAATAAAAATACTGAAAAGTATGGAAATCAGCAGTACCAAAAACCACAATTCCTTTTATAGAAAAAAATTATAATTTTAATTCATTGTAGAGAAAATGCATAAATATCAAGATGTTAATTGAATTCATTGAGAGTTTTTTGGGGAGGGGGTTATGCCATGTGTGTTTTTAGCTGTAAGATTGAATATGTTTGTATACTCTTGTGTTGTGGTTAAGGATTGTCTGATCGAGGTGTTGGAAATTGTCGAGCTTGGCATCTCGGGCAGCAAGTCCAAAACCGGCGAACAAGAAGTGAAGTACAAAGGAGACAAAGAGCACAACCCGGCGTCTATGAGGGTGAAAGACGCCGCCGAGGCCACGTTATCATGGTGAGCGTCTTTCAACACACACTTTGATTTCTCTCCTACTATATGTACACCTTTCTTGGGCTACGTCTACATGAATCCGGATACATTTGAAAACGGCGTTTTCGCTTAAAAACGCTTTCCGTCCACACTAGTGTTGCTTTCGTCAACGAAAATTATGACTAAATATCATCGTCAACGAACCTTTATCACGTGACGAAAACGAGACGAGACGCAACGTAAATGCTGGTCGTGTGACGATGACTATAACTAAATGTATAATGCAATATCGTTGACGAATAAAAACGAGACTAAATGTGGTTTACAAAAATTAAAACTATAGCTAAAATGTCTCTTCATTTTCGTTGACCAAAACGAGACGAGACGAAATGTTAACGTTATCTCGTCTCGCTTAGCCTACTTACATTATTACTATGCAGCATTTCTGTTTCCTGTGTCACTTAAGGGGCTGCATTAGATCGCACTGTGCAAACGCATGCGACTTCAGATCCTCAAGCCCCACTCGCAGCATTATTTAGAAGAAGCAGTTGCGTGAGTTACAGCTGTTTCACACACACTCCGTGTGTAGCGTGTATGCGGTGCGTGTTGCAGTATGCAGGAGCAGCGCGCGTTATTGCTTTCACATGTGCTGCGTTTGCAGTGCGCAACTGATCTACGGCTGTACCACAATCACAACATTTATCCTCTATTTTTTATTTCAAATAAGTATTTTAAATTAGCCTACATCCATTTTGTCGCGTTGTTGAGGTAGTGTGTAGATCTCTGCTCTGCTGTTATGCACGCACCGCTCCCAGAGCGCGCGGTATGAGCGCTAATCATAACTGTAACATGGGTGCGGGAAAAATACGCACTGCAAATGGGTATGTGTGAAACAGGCTTTAGCATAAATGACAACAAACAAAGTTAAGTCTGACAGAGAGAAAGGGATTCGTCTTTGGGAGAAAAAGAAAAAATGACATTTGGAAAAACTTTAATTTCATCATGTGTGTAGGCTACTAACATGTTTGGTTGGTAAAATAAATATGTTGTAAATTCAATTCAGAGCGTCTTCCTGGATGCATTCTTGAGTCTATAAGGTAACAATAATATAAGAAGATAACTATAATAAGATAAGATTGTTTGAAATGTGTTTGGCTAAAAGAAAAAAATTGGTTTCGTCTATAGGCTAGCCTACTACTAGGTAGGCTTCTTATATATTGACTGGATTAAATAGAATTGCCTACTAAAAAGAGACTAAAATACAGTTTTCATTGACTAAAACTAGACTATGTGTTTCGTCGACTAAAACTAGACTAAAATGTCATCGGTTTTCGTCGAATAAAACTAGACTAAAATGTCATCAGTTTTCGTCGACTAAAACTAGACTGGACTAAAAAGAGTATGGACATGACTAAAACTAACAAAAACTAAAATGTCAGCTTGACAGAAAGACTAGACTAAAACTAAAATTAAAACAGGCCGCCAAAAACAACACTAGTCCACACTAGCATTTCCCGACGTTTCAGTGCTGATGAGAAACTTTTGGAAAACGCATGAAAAAACACAAAATTCCCTTTTACTGCGCATGCGTAAACCCTCACAGAAGCTCACTGAGATGAGACCGATGGGAAAATAAATTATAATCCTGCAAGAAGAATTGAATCACACATAACAAGCACAATACCAGATATTGGTGCAATATGTGTCACATGACTAAACTTATATCATTGTTTTTAAATGCCTCAGTTTTGATAGTCCACACTACAACACAAAAACGGCATTTTCAAATTTATCCACTTTGGAGAGTTTTCAATGAATAAAAACGCAGTCTCGTGTGCAAGGAAGGCCAAAACGGAGAGAAAAAGATGCGTTTCAAGCGAAAGCGTATAAGTGTGGCCTTGATTTGTGTTGCTGTGTGTTCCAGTATAATGCAGGTGTTGGGGGCGTTCCCGTCTCCCAGTGGCCCCGCCTCTCCCTGCAGTCTCTTGAACGAGGACACACTGATCAAATATTCCCGACTCACCTCCACGTCTCACAGTAACTTCAGATACTTCGTCCTGGATAACTCTGTCATTCTCGCCATGCTGGAGCAGCCCCTGGGAAACGAACAAAGTGAGAAAAACACCCTTTCATTTCAATTTATGTTTATTTCATTTCACATCATTTCAAAGCAGCTTTACAGAAGTCCATATTACAATTTAGAGTGATATGGTATCAGAGGAAACTGTCTTAAGAAATGTACATAAACACAATCACAGTTAGCTAAAACTGTATTCATTTAAACCAGGTAATAATATACATTGAAAATATTACATTGTTTAAATTAATACAGTTATAATACAGCTCATTGAAGTAATGAACATTATATATGACATTTAGAAAATATAGCATTGGTGCATGTTGATTCGGAGAACATATTTCCTGTTAATATGTGTGTGCATGTGTCAGCAGACCCCTGCCCATCAGTCACCATGTTAATCAGAGGCATGTCTGGTCGACACGCATGGACAATGCAGCTCTTCCATCAGCCTCGAGGCGCAAGAGCCAATCAGAAGGTAAGACGCAACATCAACCACCAATCAGGGCAGAGATGTGCTTTAAGTAGCCAAACTTTCACAAATTTTCTCTATAGGGAAATTGATTTTAAAGATAACTTATAAACTTTTAAAGACTGCCCTGCTGTGAGTTCTGAGGTTGTTAATCAATGGTATTTGCTTCTGTTGAAGACATCATTATTTCAAATTATTTTTAAACTGATTGTTTAACAGGTAGTTTTTGTAAACGAGTCGGACTCGCGATGCTTTCAAAATACTTAAATGTGTATGTCTGTGTATATGCATATTTTACAATAAACTTAAAATATTGTATTTAAGTATATATACACATACAAACACATTTAAGTGTTTTAAAAGCATTGGGAGTCCAACTTTATGGTTCTGTAATTAACAACGGGTCTTTTTATATAACAATGAGTAGTTTTATATTTCTAAAAAAAAAAAATTGTGATTGTTCGCATTGCTTCATGGGATTGTAGTTCTTTTCCTCATAAAAGCCATTCATTCCCGAAGTCTTTTTGTCAGATTTACTTTTTTTTAGGGCTGTGCAAAGATTAATTGCGATTTAATAACATCCAAAATAAAAGTTTGTGTTTAGATAATATATGTGTGTGTGCTGTGTATAATTATTTTGTATATATAAATACACACACGGGTGTATGTATATATTTAAGAATTATTTGCATGTAAATACTGTATATATATATAAATACATATTTTATATATACATGCATGTGTGTGTATTTTACATATACAAATTAATTTTGCACAGCGCACACAAATATATTATCTAAACACAAACTTTTATTTTGGATGCGATTAATCTTTGCACAGCCCTTCTTTTTTTTTTTTTTTCAATTAAGTTCCTGATGTTGCGCTAATGCTCTCTATTAAAATTTCCTTCGAGAGAATATGGCTCAGATTTTGTATTTGGGAACAATTTTGAGCAGTGTTATGCTTGCACAGCCTCATTGAAATGTCCATCTCTCCTACAGCAAGTGTTTGTTCCTGAAAGCCGACCCACACCCAAAAACGATGTAGGGATTCGGTTTAACGTCAAGCACAGACCGTTCCCAGAAGAAGTGGATAAGATCCCGTTTGTGAAAGCCGACCTGAGCATCCCGGATCTCCATGACATTGTGGATAAGGAGGTATAAAAGCCTCCGAACATACTGTTGTCTTTAGCATTACACTCTTTACAATAAATGTGGAAACCTCACAGCTAGGCATGCCACGTTATCAAACTTTATTGAATCACATTATTGAATTAAGTTACAAAACCATTCACTGCTGGGCTTCAGGGATATAACCAGTTTAGATGAAAGGATCTCAAGCTGACTAGCTGAAGATGTTCAGCTTACAAATTGTACACTTCCAAACACACACAGGCGAGTGACACATGTATGCAATTTACTGCCAAAACATCCCGACAGGGATAATAAACACTTATAATAGTCTTACCATAGTGAATCAGGGCAAGACAAAAAAAAAAACATTTTGTAAGATGGATTTTATTGACTTAATTTTGAACTAAAAAAATTACATAGTATATCTATAAGTATGCGGTGTTGTGATAAACACAATAGTGAATACAAATATCTGAATGGCTGTTTGAAACATTTAAATATTGTTTGGCTTCCTTTCTTCTTCGTGACAAGCGGGTTTGGCGGCATAGAAAGAAACATTACAAAAATGCATACTTAAAATATAAATAATTGTAATATTTTGTGTTTATTAGAAAGTTGAACTCACAATAGTTTTATCAGAGTACATGTTATATTGCTCATCATTGTGTGTGTGTGCATGTGTGTGTGACATCACCTCTATCCATAGCCTATTTATTTATATATTCATGTGTTTTTTACTATTGTCGATGTTTGTATTGTCAGGTGAAACATAACAGGCTCTTTGTGATTATTTGGATGCTGTGTTTTAATCGGTATTGATCATTTCAAATAAAATAATCAAGTGTGTGTGTGTGTGTTTCAGTTGGAGCAGCAGCACGATAAGCTGCGAGCCGTGATGGGGAAGCAGATTGATTACGAGACCAAACTGGAGCACAACACGGAGGACTTGTGGAGGAATAAATCCTTCCCAGACCCACTGACAGACTGTAAACCACCAGCTCCTGCTCAAGAGTTTCAGACCGCCCGCCTCTTCCTCTCGCACTTCGGCTTTCTGTCACTAGAGGCGCTCAAGGTATGAGAATGCACAAGTTAGTGTAGTTAAAGGGATACTCCACCCAAAAATGAAAATTCTGTCATCATTTACTCACCCTCAAGTTGTTGCAAACCAGTATGAGTTTCTTTCTTCTGTCGAACACAAAGGAAGATATTTTGTAGAACGATTGGAACCAAACGGTTGTTTGGCACCATTGACTTCCATAGTAGGAAAAAAAAATACAATGAAAGTCAATGGTACCAAAGTTCCAATCGTTCTTCAAAATATCTTTCTTTGATTTTATTTAAAATAATGTTTCCAAAATCATTTCAGTGGTTTACAGGGGTGAAAGGCACTTCTGGATTCGCTTTGCGCTCCTGTATCTGCTATAACCACGCTATGTAAGATTGCCAGATCGGGTCGAGTTTCTGTAGTTCTAATGAGACATAAGAAAACTACAAATTTGACTTGCTTTACATCATGCGTTACAATAGTCATTATTTAATTTTTCTTCGTTTCTGATGTTGCAATACATCATTCTTTCATGAAATCATGCAACATACTCTACCTTGTCTGTGGACATTGTTCATTCCAAATCTGTGGTATGATAAATTATTTACGACAGCGGTAATGGACAATTCCACTTCCAACCTGTAGGGCGACCGCAGAGGAAAAGTTACTTGGTGTTGCTTTAAAGCTCTAGTGTGTAACTTTTTGGGGGGTTAAAAATCATCCAAAATAAATTAAAAGTATATATATATTTTTAGGGCTGTCAAACGATTAATCGCATCCTAAAATTAATGTTTGTGTTTACATAATATATGTGGGCGCACTGTGTATAATTATTGTGTGTGTGTGTGTGTGTGTATATATATATATATACACACACACACACATGCATGTATATTTAAGAAAAAAAATATTATTTATATATATAAATTATATATAAATCTATATACAGTATATACATGAAAATATTTCTTAAATATACAAGCGTGTGTGTATTTATATATATGAAATAATTATACACAGTGCACCCACATATTATGTAAACACAAACTTTTATTTTGGATGCGATTAATCGTTTGACAGCCCTTATATTTTTACCTTCTCTAGCTACTCTTAAATTAGAAAACAGTTATTTTACACATTAACAATTGTCTAATCTTCAAGTAGCTGGACTGCTCTAAATCGTGTGTGTGTGTGTCTCAGGAGCCTGGAAACAGTCGACTGCCTCCTCACCTCATCGCTCTCGACTCATCTGTGTCGGGCTTTTTCGATGACATCGGATACCTGGACCTGTTACCGTCCCGACCGTGTGACACCGTGTTTATCTTCTACATGAAAGCTGGACAGAAGAGCAGTCAAGAGGTGAAACCTCACACGTGCCCTGCTGCGAAACTGTGTGCATTCATCAGTTTTGTTGTACAGCTAATAGAATATTAAAGGGGTCATCGGAAGTTGTTATAATTAGGGTCTTCATGGAAAGTTTGTAACATACTTTAGTTAAAATTGCTCAATGGTTGTGTAAAACAACACCCTTTTAACTTCTCAAAAACAGCTCTGTTCACAGCGACCCGTTTCGGTGCATGTCTCTTTAAATGATAATGAGCTGCTCACCACACACACACATACACACACACACTCTTTCTTCCGTGGAGTGTGTCGACACAAGACATGTAAAGTGCGTCCTTGGCGGACAGTATCCAAATGGCTAAGGGCAGAAATATGCTAATACAGGACAGTCTGTCAGCGGTCGTGGGCGGAGCATGAGCATTATGACATCATATTGCTCAAATAAATCCAAACGGCTTGATTATTGAGGGTTTAGGCTTTTTAAAGATAAAAGAAGGAGTGAATGTATTTTCTTCATTGTATAGTGGTTGTGTCCACACATTGCAAAGACACATTTATATGCAAACATCGTATAAAAGTGAATTTTACATCCGATGACCCCCTTTAATGAGCTGGTGTGTGTAGATCTTGAGGAACGTGGAGTCATCGGCAAACGTGCAGCCACACTTTCTGGAGCTGCTGCTGTCTCTGGGATGGCCGGTGGAGGTCGGGCAACATCCAGGGTGGACAGGCAGTGTGTTTACCAGCTGGACCATCAACACATCCAACGGTGCTGAAACTCCAGGTACACACACACACACAGCATCTTCTCATGATCAGAGTATGGCTATGTCCAAATCCGATTATTTGTGTATCCGATTGGAATCTGATCTAATATTATTGGCATCCACACTGTGTATCGCATCAGCTCTTTCGTTTTCTGGAATGTCTGCAATGTTTACTATGGCAATGACATTGCGTTAGGAATACGCCAACAACCGCAACATGGAGGTGTTTGCAATAAAGATGTCTTAAAAATATATAAAAATATATATATATTTACAAAACATGTCTCCGTTATATTGTAATTTTCTGCTCGTCTGCCACTTTGCAACAACACAGCATTGTTTTGCCCGACTTTCAGCATGTTTCCTATAACAGAGTCTGGTTTTACGTGGAGTGAGAAAGTCACATAAACCACGCGAGATCAGTCAAGACTGAAACCCATCTCCAGAAATGCGATTTGAATAGGATTTCAAACCTGATTTGTAAAAAGCTGTTCACATTAGCTAATTCTGATCTGATTTCAATCGGTTATGCACAAAAATCGGATTTGGACTGGCATTCTGAATCTGAACGTAGCCTATAATGTAATAATAATGCAAGTATTTAAAATACATATTCCAAATATAATAATATATTCCATTTATTATATTCCAATAATAAATCTCGTCTTATCTGTTTAGACAGGCTTTTATGTGATCTGATGTTTGTTGGTGTACTGGTTTTATAGTTTAATGTCTTTGCTTTATGGATTTTGTAAGGTGAATGCTTGAATGCCATGAAAAAGGCATTTTTATAAATAAAAATGTATAATATGAAGATAAAACACTGAATGCCTTGGGTGTAGCTGGGGATGTGGTTTCATGTGTTTGTGTTTATGCAGATGATGCAGTGACTCTGGGCGACACTGGCGGTGGCGTGTTTAACGGAGAGAAGCGTGTGCTTTACTACGCGGACGCTCTGACAGAAATCGCGTTTGTCGTGCCGTCTCTCAGCGACTCATCTGGTAAATCCATTTCTACTCTACGCTGCTGCTGTGTTTTAGGTTTCATTATGTTTGCAGCTAAATAGTGTCAAATGAATCTAAATTAATTCTACAGGTAAAACTTGAAAAATTAGAATATGGTGCAAAAGTTCACTTATTTCAGTAATTCAACTTAAAAGGTGAAACTTATATATTATATAGACTCATTACATGCAAAGTGAGATATTTCAAGTATTTATTTGTTATAATTTTGATGATTATGGCGTATAGCTTATGAAAACCCCAAATTCTAAATGAAGACTATTGTGAAAAGGTTTTGTATTTAAATACATATACATAAAATATTTTGTATTTTTATGCCCATCTCTCTCTCTCGTGCATTTGAGGCAAAAAGTGCTGTTACGGCATATTGATTTCTCCATTAGTGCAACACGTTTAATGAATTAATAGTGATTATAGGGGTGTAAAAATATATTGTGTCACAATCTATCCTAATAAAAAAATATGTATTGTGTATAGTCCACCCAAAATGAGAATTAAAGTTTAGAGAGTTTTGAATATAGTCAATAATAATGCAATGAGGGAATATTTGTGGGTCCTGATAATGCCAAATATCTGATGTTACTAGAAAAAATGGCCTACATTATTTTAAATATATCTAATCAGTGACCGCACAAGCATATTCGTCTAAAATAATTCAATATTTTCAGCTTGAGAATCATGAATATTGTTATTCCGGTGTGTCTATTATCCTTGTGTTTTTGGTTTCAGCACCAAGCCTAAGACTATTCATTTACACACACACACTGTAACACCAAATTTTGCATTTTAATGAACAGTACATTTTGTTGTTAACCTTTTACCATGTGTCTTGGAGTATCGCAATAATACAGTATCGTGATGTATCTCGAATCTTGATCGTTAAACCCCTATTTATTTAACATCAAAAATGTTGCTTTCTCTCCTAACGCAGCGGAGTCGTCCGAGCACAGCTTCCCGACGGCAGACTCGGACTCGCAGATGGAGCTGCTACCCAGTTTACTGAAACAGCCCAACCTCACGCTGGAGCTCTTCCCGAACCACTCCGACAACATGGGACCCACGCAACGGGTAACTTCTCGCCTCATTCTCAGACCTGAGCTTCTCTAATGAGGCCGGTATATCAGTCTGTCAGGAGTTAGCAAGCCATGAAGCACACAAGACAGCGTTGCGAACTTCATCCATCTTGTTTAATCATTCACTTCTATTCTCACACACTCACTACGTCATACAACTCAAAAAAGTGTGCTCCTGGAGAAGAACTGTCACTCAAAACTTCTAAATCAATCCAATTTGCATTTATTTGTAAAGTGCTTTTTATAATACATATCGTTTCTAAATGGCTTTACAACACAAATTGAAATTATTAGGCCTAAGCCACCAGGGGCCTAATTTAGGAAGAACATGCAGAAGATAAAGGCATGTATGCAGATATTATTAATCACGTTATTGTAGGCTATGTAGTCTAATATCATAGTAGGCCAATGCCATCCTCAATCTGGTCCCCCATCTAACACACACTCACAGTGTTTGCTGTTGTCTTGCAGCTTTCAGAGCAGAAACCTAAGCTGCTGTTCTCAATGTTTTTCTGTTGTCTCCTTTCGCGTTCATATGTAAACTGTGCAAGCTTATTTTGTCCATTAGGCAAGGCAGGGCAAGTTTATTTATATAGCACATTTCATACACAGTGGCAATTCAAAGTGTTTTACATGGAAGAAATTAAAATAATCAAAAGAAATCAGAATAATTAAAACAGTTTAGAATAAAAAATCATAATAATAAAAATAAAATACAGTAAATAATTACAGTAAATAAAATACAAAAAACAATTTAGAATCAAAAATAAAATGAAGTACAGTAACAGTCGGACGAACAGTGGCACAGTGCTCATTCAGTAAATGCAATCAATATAAATAAAAACAGTTAAGAGTAAAAATAAAATAAAGTAATACCCCTATCTGAGATGGAAGAGATTGAGCTGGTTTACGGTGCTACTAGGCCTCCTCCAGCCCAGATCTTTCATTAGATTGAAAGATCTAAAAAAGCACATACATAGACACTCCCCTTGATGAAATAAGGACTGAAGTGGACAAAAGAGACGGATTAAACCACCATGTGTAAACGGGAATGTCTACTTGTGATCCGATCAACCAAAACGCATCTTATTAGCAGGTGGAAATGCTTTGGCCATACAAGCTAGAACCGCCACTGAACTCATCCTTACAGAATATAACTTCATTTCTTTTCTTTCTATTTGTAAATCTCACTTGCCTCAAGCTTCTGAAGGGTAGTGTATCACAGTTTCCACAAAAATATGACTTGTTTTCAACATTGATGATAATCCTAAATGTTTCTTGTGCATCAAATCATCATATTAGAGTGATTTCATCATGTGACACTGAAGACTGGAGTAATGATGCTGAAAATTCAGCTTTGATCACAGGAATACATTACATTTAAAATATATTCACGTAGAAAGTTTAATTGGTAATTATATTTTACAATATTACTGTTTTTACTGTATTTTAGATCAAATAAATGCAGCCTTGGTGAGCATAAGAGACTTCTTTCAAACACAAAAACAATCGTAATTACTCCAAACCTGTGAGCATTAGTGTATAATGTGTATTTCTTCAGTCCCCTACAGTGAAAAGCAAGAAGTTGCCGCCCGGAAGAACGATACCGCCATTAGGACCCGACACTAAAGTGCTGGTCGTGTGGGTCGAGCGATACGATGACATCGGTACAATGTCCTTCATATTCATTAAAAATCCTTGATTTCAGTTTAAGGTGTCATGCAACAAAAGTGATAAATAAACCTAGAAATCATGCATATAAAATACAGGTGAAACTCGAAAAAATTCAAGTTCATTTTTTTCAGGAATTCAACTTAAAAGGTGAAACTACTATATTATATAGACTCATTACATGCAAAGTGAGATATTTCAAGCCTTTATTGTTATAATTTTGATGATTATGGCTTACAGCTATGAAAACCCCAAATTCAAAATCTCAGAAAATTTGAATATTACATGAAATCTATAAAAGAAAAGGTTTATCATTTTCCGAGTTTCACCTGTATGTGTTATAGTTGTAAACACACAAGGCAGGTTGTGTGTGTGGGGGTCTGTCTATGAGAAATTAATCTACACTGTAAAAAAAAAAAAAAAAAGAAAGAAATTTTCTAAGTTGTGAATAGAAAAAGATTATTAGTTTTTCAAATTCAATGTGAATGTGTGTATTTGTGAAATTTACTTTTCTAAGTGAAAGTTGTTTTGAAGTAAACTTACACTATTATTCTTTCAATGTAGTTTTACTGGTTTTCTTTTAAAAACAATATAATAAAGGTCACACTTTAAAATAAGGTTAATTTGTTAGGTAATGTATTAACTAAAAATGAGCAATACATTTGTTACAGTATTTATGCATCTTTGTTCATGTTAGTTACCGTAATAAAAATACAGCTGTTCATTGTTTGTTCATGTTAGTTCACAGTGCATTAACTAATGTTAGCAAATACAATCTTTAATTTTAATAACGTAATAGTAAATGTGAATTAACTAATATTAATAAATGCTGAAGAAGGATTGTTCATCCTTCATGTTAATTAAGCTAGTTAATGTTAACTGATGAACCTTATTGTAAAGTGTTATAAAATAAAATTGAAAATTAAAACTTGTGTTCTTTTCTGGCAGAAAACTTCCCCGTGTCGGAGTTACTGGCGGAGACGAGCACCGGAGTGGAGACAGCTGTCAACAGCAGCGCTTCCAGGTAATAAGCCGTTAGTGAGACTCATTTCAGTCCCTGACATGATCTCATTCGCCCTCACCTGTTCTCACTCAGGTCCAGCTCTTCAGAGAAGGACGTCCCCATCGTTTTCATCCATCCGCTGAAGACCGGCCTGTTTCGGATCAAACTACATGGTGCTATGGGCAAATTCAACATGGTCATTCCTCTAGTGGACAACATGGTGGTTAGCAGGAGATCACTGGGTGAGTGAGTGAGTGAGTGAGAGAGAGAGAGAGAGAGTTTAAAGTCTGGAATCATGAAATTTTTCCAAATTTATATCTCACAGTTCTGAGAAAAAGAGATATAAACTTGCAATTGTGAGGTAAAAAGTCAGAATTGAGAGATAAAAAATTTGTAATAACTTTTTTAATCCTCTCCAATTGTCATTCTCTCCGCCTCTCCAGGATTCCTGGTGCGACAGACGGTAATAAACGCGTGTCGGAGGAAACGTCTGGAGAGTGACTCTTACAGCCCGCCACACGTGCGCCGGAAACAGAAGATTGCAGAAATCGTCAACCGTTATCGCAACAAACAGCTTGAGCCCGAGTTTTACACCTCGCTGTTCCTGGAGGTCGGGGAGACGAGCCTCAACCCATAAACATCTCGCAGACGAGGGTGGGATTAATCTGCGTTTGAGTAGAATTACGTTTTTAATGTTGATTGGCCAAATACTTGCTCAACTCGACCGCTACACGATCAGTGCCCGCCTGACACGACGATTATTGTTCCGTATCTTCAAACGGACACTTTATTTCTCCTGTGACTCACAAAAACCTGTCGAAGTTACATTTCACCCGCAAAATAAATTTGCTAAATATATATTTCTGTATTTTGCATAAAGAAAATAAGCCTGTTTTTTTTTAACAACTGTTTTTTATTACAACTTGAGACATTCTTTTCATAACATTTGAGCTCATTTCCCCCCAAATTTGCATTACATGTATTTTAAATAATAGTAATAAATGTATTTAAGAATGAATTTCATAAATAAAAATTATAAAGAACAATTTTAATTGTTCTCAAATGTGATACTCATTACCGTAACACCATAAAAATGAACCGTAACACTGAAATAAATGAACTTTTGCATGATATTCTATTCTTTCGAGTTTCACCTGTAAATTAAATTGGCGTAAATATAAAAGATTAAACCTGCATGATTTAAAAATACTTTAAATGGTACATCATAATTCTTTGCACATTACAGTAATGACAGACTTTTTGCATTAAGTTGATGAGAATGTCAATTAATATCAATGTAAATAAAAAACAGGCTTTATTTTTCTTCAAACGAAATCTGATTTATTTTTTGCTGTGAAATCTGACTCGTTGAGCAGGTTCATGAGATTCACCCGTTACTGTACTTCACAATGAGTGACGCTTTATTTGATCATGCCTATACTTTGAATGAAGGACTGCAACAGTAAACGTCCTCATGTGAAGCCGTTTGCTTCTAGAAATGAACACTAAGCTCCAGCAGCCACTGATGTGACGCCAGTATCTTCCTCATCATCTTCCTCTTCACATGTACAGTAGCTGACCTCAGCGCTGCTTGCTTTCTGAGAAGAGTCTCAGTCTGCAGGCGATGAGGAACATATGGAAGCCACTGAATGCAAACAAAAAAGGTAATTACGACTTTCTGTCTCATAATTCATACCTTTTTTTCTAGGGGTGAAACTCGAAAAATTTAAATATGGTGGAAAAGTTCATTTATTTCAGTAATTCAACTTAAAGGTGAAACTAATATATTATATAGACTCATTAGATGCAAAGTGAGATATTTCAAGCCTTTATTTGTTATAATTTTGATGATTATGGCTTACAGCTTATGAAAACCTTTTCACAATATTCTAATTTTGAATTTGGGGTTTTCATAGCTGTAAGCCACAATTATAACATATAAAGTCTTCAAATATCTCACTTTGCATGTAATGAGTCTATATAATATATTAGTGTCACATTTTAAGTTGAATTACTGATATTAATGAACTTTTGCATGATATTCTAATCTGAGTTTCACCTGTACCTCACAATTGTGAGGGGAAAAAATTGAGGGATATAAACTCACAAACTTTGAGTTTATATCTCGCAATTCAAACTTTATAACTCGCAGTTGCACATTTATATCTTGCTTTTCTGAATTTTTTTCTCATAATTGTGACTTGTAAAGTCAGAATTGTAAGATGTAAACTTGCAATTGTGAGAAAAGTCAGAATGGCAAGATATTAAAAAAGCTAACTGACAATTATGGCTTTTTTTTCCTCAATTTTGAGTTTATATCTCACAATTCTGACTATTTTTTACCCTCATAATTTCGAGTTTATATCTCACAATTCTGACTTTTTTTCCTCATAATTTCGAGCTTTTATCTCACAATTCTGACGTTTTTCCTCATAATTTCGAGTTTATATCTCACAATTCTGACTTTTTTTCCTCATAATTTCGAGTTTATATCTCACAATTCTGACGTTTTTCCTCATAATTTCGAGTTTATATCTCACAATTCTGACTATTTTTTTCCTCAGAATTTTGAGTTTATATCTCACAATTCTGACTTTTTTTCCTCATAATTTCGAGTTTATATCTCACAATTCTGACTATTTTTTCCCCTCATAATTTCGAGCTTATATCTCACAATTCGGACTTTTTTCGCAATTCTTGTTTATCTTGCTTCAACTTTATATCACAATTCTCATACAAAAAGTCAGAGAAGTCGTAATTACTGTTTTAATTCAGTGGCGCTTTGATAGGAACGACTGAGATACAGATATTCGGTCATTAGACATTTTGATGCCATAAATTGCCAACAAACTACTGAGTGTGTAGTGATTTAAACCGGACACGTCCTTATTGGCTATAGATGCGACATTACTTCGACCCATAATGCATTTCAGTCGAAAGACATTATAAGGGCTTATCATTTATTTATTTATTTCTTTTACTTAGTGTTTTTCACATATTGTGGCAGTTCTTTTCCACTTTCCCATTCGCCAGGTTTCATTTACTCCACGTTTTTATCTTCAAATCGAGCTAGCGTCCCTCGTTCAGCTTAGCGGTTATATCTCCTTTCATATTCTAGAAAGCACTTTTAGATATGAAATATTACTGTTTCCGTCCTCACCCTTGATTTGTTTCTGTTTTCATTATAAAAATGCCTTTATATACGGTGATCTCCTCTCGTGTCGTAGAATAACGAGGCCTCACCCAAACACAACACCAGTTTTGATCTCGCGTTATTCTTAATATCAATTCTGGAAGAGAATTACACGTCCCGGTTTGTGCTCAGAAGCTCGTTAACGCAACGTTTCTTTTTGTAAGAACGAACTGAAATTAGGGCGTCTCTTTTTCCGTGTGTAAATATTGACGGCATGGACTTTGTATAAAGTTTGACTTTCTATGTAAATATGCGGGTGTGAAGTTCTGCTCACTCATCTTATACTATTGATTAGGGACGGCACAACGGATGAACGATTGTTTGTATTTATGCCATCATCATATATGTGTCCAAGAGATGCATTGGATATTGAATGTAACACATGTAATGAAATAAAGATTTTAATTAAATTCTTATCAGTGTGTACAACAAGTTATTACCCAATAATCATCCTTCTGGTGTGTGTGTGGGGGAGATAAACACCAAGTTATTACCCAACAATCATCTTTCATGCCTGTTTCCATGAATAGGGTACAAAATAGAGTTTGAAAATGAAGTTTGGTTTTGTTCTTATTCAACTAAAGGTCAGTGAATAGAATGCAGAACATGTTGACATCAGAAGGTCGAACTACACAATAGGAGCGTGAGTTTAATTTGAAATGCAGTTTGTGGTTCATGAATTACTGCAAAACTGATAAAAAAAAGTGTCAAATTCAACTTTCAGCAACAAACGCCTCCATTGTGGTCTTGAGTTTCTTCCGGGAACACGTCACAATATTCCTATATAGATTACTCGACCTACTTTTTAATATAATTAATATGCAGAATAAAGGGGTTAGTAGTGTGTTAAACTGGTGGTTATGAAAAGGGGCGGGGCTTTTCTCAAACACGCTCGAAGCGCTCGACCAATCACAACACACTGCGCCAGCCGACCAATCAGAGCACAGTGTGCTTTTCGGGAGGAGGGGCTTAACCAAGGCGGGAAGTAAACAGAGCGTTACTGACAGAATGGGAAGAGAGGAACCGCAACAATGAAGAATATGTGGAGATTAATCAACATTCAAGCGGGAAAACTTGTTCTAGTAGAGCCTGAAAACAACATCAAGACTGTAAAAGCATGGGGATTTACAAATCTAGATAATTCTGATCCAGATTAAACTTTTTGAACATTGTTCACCTGTTCTATGGTAAAACGGAGCTGTCTGGGCTGCAGTGCTTCTTCCGGTGGCAAGATGGCGCTGTTCCCTTCGTAGAGCTCAGGGCCAGTGAACTCAGAAAAAGAGGTTAAGAGGCGGAGCTCAAGATCTTAAAGACAGTTTATGATGAAACTGTAACAGTATTGTGTATAACCAATTTAAAAATGAAACTGGAAGGCTGAAATGCTCCCCTTTAACCTCTAAGGTACAAACTAACACTTAATTATTGTACAAATGCATATTTATTTATTAAGTTATATGATATTTTATTTAAACTGATAAGATTAAATAATGCATAAGCAGCTGCAACTGTGTGACTTAAGGGCATGACGTCACTCCAGTGGGTTTATTACGCACACACACTTACCATCCTGTCAGAGATGTGGGTCAGAGGAGTGCACATGCTCCTGAGGGATGTGTGTGTGTGCTGAATGTGACTCAAACTAAACAGAAGGCAACACAGGAAACTGTCTCACTGTGAAACAAATGCATAGGTCAAGGATACATCACCAGATGAACACACAAAGGAAAGTACAGAATGAAAGTGCACTGCTGATCTCCTTTATGAGTTTTCCCCTGATGCAATCGCCCCTGCCAGAACACGGGATAATAGAAGCGAAGATTTTACACTATTGTGGTATGTATTGCCCATTTAAATCCTACCCTACTCTTTTACCATGTTGCTATGTGTTGAATAAAGTGTTCTGGGTGGTTGCCAGGGTGTTGCCATGCAGCTGCTACGGTCTGAGTGCTTTTTAAAATGTTTGTCTGCAGTTACTAGGATGTACTGGTTGGTTGCCAGGGCATTGCTATGCAGTTCTTAGGGTATTTTGAGCATTTTTAGCGTGTTGCTATGCCATTACTAAGATGGTGGTTACCAGTGCATTGCTATACAGATGCAAAGGTATACTAGTGTGTTGCAATGTGGTGCCTTATGTTATGTTCTGAGCAATTGCCAGGGTTTGAGCATTTTGTGGTGGTTCTGAGTGTTTTTAGTGTGTTGCTATGGAGTTACTAGAATGTTCTGAGTGGTTACCAGGGCGTTGCTATGCAGCTGTTAAGTTCTGAGTGCTTTGGTTACCAGGGTGTTGCAGCTGCTAAGGTATTCCAGTGTGTTGTGATGTGACTGCAAGGTTTTCAGAATGTTTTTTAAATGTATACAGAGTTTCTGATGTGCAGTTTTCTGGCTCATCCCATATGATATTCTTATCTCTAGATTTGAAGGATTTCATTAAAGTCCCTAACCATAAGGTCTTACGGGTTTGGGACAACATGAGGGTGAGTAATTAATTGACGGAAATATTTTTTTGTGTGTGTGTGTATGAACTATCCTTTTAATCATTTTTTAACATAGTGTAATGTAACTAAATAAGACGTTTCAACATTTGTCTTTACTTTTGTTCAGTCCCTTTTGTGCAATGCAATAACTATGCCAAATTGTCACCAGCTGGTCAATGAACAGTTAACTCAAACTTGTGCGGTTTTGTCAGGGACTGATTACCCAGAACGACTCTCAAAGATCATGTGATAATGCCCTCGGGAACCTCTGACATCACTCCAAAAGAAAAATAGAAACATGATCTGTAATGCAAGATTGGTAGTGTGGATATTTCAGCTATTTTTTCTTATGCTCATGCTGATTAATTATGTATAAATAGTACATGTAGTTACTAAAACTGAAGTCTGCTTCAAGAGTTGCATTGCAACATGATGTATTTTAAAATTGCATACTACAAGTCAAGTCAAGTCACATTTATTTATATAGCGCTTTTCACAATACAGATTGTATCAAAGCAGCTTCACTGTGATAACATGAAAGTAGTACAACACAGATCAATAATATTGTTATTACAGACAGGAATGGTACCTAAAAAAAAGTTCAGGAGAGGGGTGTCATAACTTTTCCAAGTGATCAAATTTAATTTATCAGAAAATTTGGAGAAATCAGCAAAAAAAAAAAAAATCAATAGACATTTTGAAGAAATATCAGACACCATCCAGCAACCCCCAAAAGAATCAAAATTATCTATCTATCTATCTATCTATCTATCTATCTATCTATCTATCTATCTATCTATCTATCTGTCTGTCTGTCTGTCTGTCTGTCTGTCTTATTTGCCTTTTTTTTTTTTTTTAATTTTAACTTTTGCAAAACTTTTAATCAAGGCTTTGCATAAAAGAGTGTATAATCTTGGCAGAAAATGTAAAACTCAATGTCGTATCAGGACCGTCTTGCACAAACAATGTTACAACAGAAATCCCTGCTGGAACATCTTGAAAAGTTTTTTCTCAATTATTTTAAGTGTAAATGAAAAATGTGCAAGGATTGCTTTGAAATTTACCACTCTTGTCCAATCATACACTTGCAAAGCAGGTGAAAAGCCTCTGACGATATAGCAAGTAGCTTTCATTGTGTCTTTATTTCACAATAATGTCGCTGCACAGAGATGGGGAAGTGAACAGAACTTTGGATCCCTTCGCGGCTTCAGCGTTCCGTTGCACAGGATGACATCAGTGTGGTGGGACTCTGGGACTGTAATGGCTCCTGCGGGAGAGGCCGTGTCCTTCAGCTGCTGGCGCCAAGCAGGCGATTCGACCCCGCAGCGTTACCCCAGCCCTCCAGTAACACGCCTATGACAGTTCCCCAGCAGCCGTTGAAAATTGATTGAAAAAAGTTCGCATTTATTTATAAAGCGCTTTTTACAATACAGATTGTTTCAAAGCAGCTTTACAGAGATAACAGGAAAATAATGCAACAAAATTTGTTTCCAGAAGAAAATAGCGTCACAGTCCAGCTTAAGTAAGTTCAGTGATGTTTCATTTTTGTTTAAAAAAAGTTTAGTTTTAGTTTTTATAACCACTCTGGAGTAAACCACGATGTCATAGGCCAGCTCAGCCCAGCTCGGGTCTTGATACGGCCCAGATCCGGCTGACTACATCATGCGTTGTGGTTGTGTCTAGGTGTAGGTCCTCCATCTGGTTTGGATACGGCCCGGATCTGGCTGACTACATCATGCGTTGTGGTTGTGTCTAGGTGCAGGTCCTCCATCTGGTCTGGATACGGCCCGGATCTGGCTGACGACATCATGAACTTTCTGTTCATCAAAGAATCATGAAAAGGTATCATTGTTGAAATTGCAATTGTGTGCCCCTTTTTCATCCTTATTAATACACAAATTTAACAGGATTACCAAATCAAATCTAAATAGCGCAGAACCCATCAACACACAGATCTTGTTTCATCAAGAGAAGTGGTTCTTTTTTTATTATATGCGTAATGCTGCTTTGCAGAAGCTGCACAGAAGTGTCTAGCACTCTTATAAATATATATTTTTTAATTGCCATTGATGGTTCCATGAAGATCCTTCAACATCAACGGAACCTTTTTCATTCCCAAAAAAATTCTTTAGATTATTCAAATGTTCTTCACACTATAAGAAAAAGGGTTCTTTTAAGAACTCTTCACTGAAAGGCTCTTTTTGGAACCCCAAATTTTTCTTCAGTGGCATCACTGTGAAAACACCCTTTTGGAAGCTTTCTTTTAATGCGTGGAGTTCAGAGCATCACTGGTTATTGAGAACGTTGGGATGTAGATTGTCCTCTTTCTACTCTGGTTCATGCTCCCTGTCTGAACTCCCAGAGCTGTCACTGTTGGCACATGCATTACCTCTGCCGCCCCCCTTACCCTGACCCACTGTCCGCACCGGCACCCTCCTCATGGGTACCAGCCCGACCCCCTTTCTCTCTCTCTCTCTCTCTCTCTCTCTCTCTCTCTCTCTCTCTCTCTCTCTCCACAGGCTCGTCTTCCTTTAGTTGCAGCCAGCCCTCTTCTTGAACCGCTGCCAACGGAGGCCGGCCCTGAACGCCACAGCTGAAAGTTTTACAAGCGATTGGGTCGGAAGGCAGGAAGACAGACTGAGAGATTTGTAAGGACAGCTTCTCTTTCTCTATTCACTTGTGCTCTTGTGCTTTATTTATATCCGTCCCTCTCCCTCTCTCTCTCTCTCTCCCAGTCAGGCGTCAAGAAATGGCTCTTTCTTTTACCCGAGAGAGCAAAAGTGGGAGAAAATGCAACATGGTAAGAAATAAATGGACAAATAACAAAAGGACGTAAGGAGGGTGCTGACGTCACACACTGTGCTGCCCATGACAATGCCTGAAAGAAGACAGGACGATTGCAACTCTTTCCCTCCCTCTCTCTCACCATCTCTGCCCCGTCAGGAAAGGGGTGGCACACTTTTTGGCAGGGTGACACTGGATTATTTCAGAGCGTTCTGCCTGGGACGCGGTTTCTCTACAGCTGAGCAGAGCAGCGTTACCACAAACTTTCAGCACAAGTGCTGTGACAAGTGACTGCCTTGCTCTCTTTGTCCTGGCGCCTCGGGTTGAACTTTCTCACTCCGTCCTCTCGCCTCAGCGCAGCAAGGACTCTTTGAGGACTCAGACTCTATTTTTTTGTCTGTTTTACCTGGAAAAGCTGACGACCGTGAACTTTCCTCACTCGAACCTTTGATTCGGTTTGAATATGCACATCGCAAAGGCACTAAAGTTGATGTGCACAAATGCCTATGATTAAATCTTAAAAAGCATACATGCATAAAAAATGCAGGCAATGGAAGGACAGCTAAAGATGCTTCCGAAAAAGAGGAATCGAAAGGCTTGTAATGCCTAGGACGGATGCCAAATGCTGACAAAAGACTTCTTTGGGGAGACTTTGCTCTATTTCAGGACGTGTGTCAGATCGTTGGGACTGAGTAAGTACATGTACCTCATGTCGAAACGCTCCTGAGGGATAGGTTGAGATTTGCTTATTTCGCTTGGTTTTGGACCAAGCTCCACTCCCCGCTTTCGGGCCCGAGCCAGGTGACGGTGTTTTGCGGTTCATGCCAACTCCCATTGAGGTCTTAAACGTGGAGGACTGACTGCTAACCCAACAACAACAACAGATGAACGGTGAAAGGTGGCAGCAAAAGTAGCCGCCTTGTTTTCTTTTCCTTTCTCATGCTGTTGTGACCTCTCTCTCCTTTTTTCTCTCGCTCGTTCTCGCTCTTTTGGCAGCGGGGCTGAAGTGGGCAGGCGGATAGGAGGGCATAGCTGAATCTGCTCAGCGTTGGCAAGGGCTCGTGTGAGAAGGGCTGTTCGCTCGTACACCTCTCTCTGCTTTTCCCCTTGTCTCGCGAGTGACATGGAAACGGTCTCTCCTCTTCTTTCTTCCTCCCTGCTGGTTTTTGTTGCATTTTTCGATCGTCGTAGAGTTGTACTTTACCCCATCGGGAGCGTCCTGCGACAAAAAAACAAATCTCTTTACTCAGGTACTTCCAGAATTTGATTTTTGTTTGAATGTCCATCTTGCAATTTTGACTTTCTCGTGTTGCAATAACGTCATTTTCTAGGACTTTCGCCTCTCCTCATCCTCATCTTCCTCTAGCACATGTCTTTTATCTGTTGCCGCCATTATTAAGTATATCTTTCATTTCTTTTGGATGAGACATTCAACACATTTTTTGTTTAACTATTGTTAGATAAACCACAAATATATCGGGCGACTAGTGATTTTGCATGTTTTTACGCCTGGTTTGTCTTGTGTCCGTATGTGACCGCTGTTTCTTTTTTAAATAAAACTTATTCGCAAAATAGCTTTCAATAAGAGGCTATACAAACGGATTATCCATTTACAGTAAAATTGTAAAGCATTATAAAGCTAAACTACTCTCTATTGTGCTAAGTTACACGTCTAAGGCCTTCACAACAAAGAGCAGCGCTTTGCCAAACTACACCGGGAGAAGAAAAATGAACCTTACAATCTCACTGATGCAAAATACTTCATATCATAATCAATCTTTGTTACTTCTGGTTGTTAAGTGTACAAATCTGTACCTCGTCTACCATGTTTAGAGGAACTGAGCCTTAGATAGGACTGAAACAGACCATAGAGAAGAATAGGCTGAATAAAATCACGAGCAAAAATTAAGCATATAAATACTAATAATCAATATAAAACAAAATCCTTTTTAATCTAATCCTGTAAAAATCCAGATTTTCAATTCTGGACACAGTGCAGTTTTAATCACCATTATTAATATATATATATACACAACAAAAAGTAATCATACAAATAACATTAAAACACACACACTTCAAGTTTCTTTTGTTTCATCTTTGAATTAGCATTTGAAAATGATTTATGCAGTTTGATTATACATTGCGTTTCCGTTCCAAAGCAGCTCATGTTTTGTTAGTCCAACTACTTTTAGTTCATTAACACTGTCAACAAAGAATTGTAATTCTTTTCGAGATGTAAGATGTAAATGAAAGCTGCACTGAACTCTATACAAAGAGAAAACCGAGTAAGAAAAAAAAATCCAATAAGGTGGTGGGTGGAGAGATAGATAAAAAAAAAAAATGAAAACACTTCCTCCACCCCTCCCTCACTATCCTCAGATGAACTTGTCACGTTACTTGATGATTTTTTTCTTCTCTGGCCTGCCCTCTCTACTTCCTGCTATTTTTGTGCTCCCTCCCTCTCTCTTCACTCTTTCTCTCTGTGTCGGTGTGGTAACCAGAAACAAAGTCACCGTACCTTTATCTGGAAAAATATTTTAGTAATCACCTGCAATTCAGAAGCAATGACACCACAAACAGCTTCACGTTATGGAGAAAAAGAGGATATCAACCGAAGCCAGGAACTTAGAGCAGCCTGACATTAACCGGAGCAGGTATTTGTTGCTATTCTGATTCAAGGTCTTATTTTGTAGCAGTTCAGATCACATTTGTCTCACATGTATCAGCAAGAACGTTAACCGATCAAGTTGTGTGTTCGAGTAGTTTCCTTCAAAAGCACATGGCGTTTTCATGCACATGCTGCATGCTCATTTAAAGCAGTACTTTACAATGTTAAAATACGCTCTGCTATCCTAGCTTAACGTAACAACTAGTAAGTTGTTCAGAGGTTGATTTCTCAAAAAATAACACTTAGACTCTTTCAAAACGGCTTGTTTGAGAATCCTGACCAATGGCGTGAGTTTGAGGGCAGGGTTATCTGTTCGTCGGGCCGAATGTACCATGCATGGAGTGTTTGGAAAACCTATTTGGAAGCAATCATATAGTGATGGTTGTGCAGAAATTGCATTTTGTAATATACTATGAGGCCTACTTAACAAGTGTGAACAATTGTGATACCAAATTGGATGGAAAAAGTTGGTTTCGCATTTCCCGTTTTATGCTCTAGAAACCCTCTATTTTTGCAACCTGAGTGCCAAATGTTGTAAGCTGTGTCTGTTTGCAATACAGCTATCGCATTGATAAGCGCTGAACTTAGCATGAGTGCATGCACAAACAAGGTCAACAGGCACTTCCTGTTTAGAATTGCTATTTTTATGTGTGTTTAAAGGCCTCTGGATGTGTACCACTGCACAAGCGTGGGTTTGCACACCCTGCATTGGTCGACAAAGGTCCAGATGACAGTTTTACTAACTCAGATGTGGGAAGTGAAGTGTCATCTCACTTTAAATGAGCATGTAGGACTAAAGTTACTCACTTTCAAATGGTATAGTGTGGCTATAGTATCGCAGCAATAATGGTTTCTCTTATTAAAAGTGGCACCATATTAAGATAAAAAATACTGAAAACTTATTTTGAAAGAGAAATCAAACTTCATCATGTCGTATTGTTTATTGGACTTATTGTTTGTGATGCGTCAGTGTACATTAACCAAAAATAAATAAATAATATTACTTAAAAGTAGGGCTGTGCAAAAATCAATTGCGATTAATCGCATCCAAAATAAATGTTTGTGTTTACATAATATATGTGTGTGTGCTGTGTAAAATTATTTTGTATATATAAATACATATGCATGCATGTATATATTTAAGAATTATTTGCACGTAAATACTGCATAAATACGGTACATAATCTATATTATATACAACACATTTTCTTAAATATACACATGCATGTGTGTGTATTTACTCTCACCTAAAGGATTATTAGGAACACCTGTTCAATTTCTCATTAATGCAATTATCTAATCAACCAATCACATGGCAGTTGATTCAATGCATTTAGGGGTGTGGTCCTGGTCAAGACAATCTCCTGAACTCCAAACTGAATGTCAGAATGGGAAAGAAAGGGGATTTAAGCAATTTTGAGCGTGGCATGCTTGTTGGTGCCAGACTATATTCACAATCTGCTCAGTTACTGGGATTTTCACACACAACCATTTCTAGGGTTTACAAAGAATGCTGTGAGAAGGGAAAAACATCCAGTTTGCGGCAGTCAGCCAGTATGAGCTACAACAGCAGAAGACCCCACCGGGTACCACTCATCTCCACTACAAATAGGAAAAAGAGGCTACAATTTGCAAGAACTCACCAAAACTGGACAGTTGAAGACTGGAAAAACGTTGCCTGGTCTGATGAGTCTCGATTTCTGTTGAGACATTCAGATGGTAGAGTCAGAATTTGGCAGAATGAGAACATGGATCCATCATGCCTTGTTCCCACTGTGCAGGCTGGTGGTGGTGGTGTAATGGTGTGGGGGATGTTTTCTTGGCACACTTTAGGCTCCTTAGTGCCAATTGGGCATCGTTTAAATGCCACGGCCAACCTGAGCATTGTTTCTGACCATGTCCATCCCTTTATGGCCACCATGTCCCCATCCTCTGATGGCTACTTCCAGCAGGATAATGCACCATGTCACAAAGCTGGAATCATTTCAAATTGGTTTCTTGAACATGACAATGAGTTGACTGTACTAAAATGGCCCCCACAGTCACCAGATCTCAACCCAATAGAGCATCTTTGGGATGTGGTGGAACGGGAGCTTCATCCCACAAATCTCCATCAACTGCAAGATGCGATCCGATCAATATGGGCCAACATTTCTGAAGAATGCTTTCAGCACCTTGTTGAATCAACGCCACGTAGAATTAAGGCAGTTCTGAAGGCGAAAGGGGGTCAAACACAGTATTAGTATGGTGTTCCTAATAATCATTTTGGTGAGTGTACATATACAAAATAATTATACACAGCACACACAAATATATTATTGAAAAACAAAATTTTATTTTGGATGCGATTAATCCTAATGAATCTTTGCACAGCCCTAATTAAAAGGTATAAACTATGATTTAGACATCATATCAGTTAAATATTTTCTTGAATTAAGCTTTTATAAAATATCAGAAGAAAATAAGTAGCATGTTGTGCACACAAGTATGTTTGATTCTCTTTCTACAACTAAATGAAGGTTCAAGTAAAAGTTTAGTAGGTTTGAACAGACAGGGAAATGTTGACAGCTGAGGTGGAATAAAAACGTACCTTTGTGTTAAACCACAAGATCGAGGTTATAGGGAAACTGAACCACTTCCGCTGACAAGCATGCTGCTAGTTTTCTTGAACTCACTATATTATTACAAACATGCCATTGCCAAATATAATATACCAAATGGTGTTTTAATCACAGATATGATCTAGTTTTGTATATATATATATATATATATATATATATATATATATATATATATATATATATATATATATATATGAATCTACACTCTGCTATAGAGAGTTTATATAATACTGTAGAGCTCCGTTCCTTTGCTTTCCATATATTATCTCTCACAAGACATGAAGATTTAGCCTCATGTTGACATAGCCATTACTTTGTGTAATGATCCATGGACTTCAGTGAGACGTGGACCATATACTGTGATGGAACAACAAATAGTCCTTTTAAGATCCCAGAAAAATGTCAAACGAGGTCATAGCACCAGATAGAAACAGCCCAGAGAAACACTTGAAGCAGTGAGCTGCCTACCTAGACAACATTATTGTGCATCATGAGCACACACTCCAAAAAAGTGTTCAGCATGTCGCTTGATAACATACCTTCATTTTAATGTTGTCCTTTGTGGATAAGGCAAGCCCAGAATGCACTGTGGCAAGCTGGAAGACAGAGGGAAATAAGTTATTATAAACATACATCTGATTTAAAACTAAAAAGTAAAAATAGTTCCATCGAAAAAAAAATGTACCCAATATTTTTGTCTGCTAAGCATGTTTGTGCTTCGCAACATGCCAACATCAGACTCTATGGACCTTCTTCACAGATGGTGATAATGCGCTTCCACAGTTATCGTAAATTAAATTTTTTATATTTTCATAAAAAATATATGTGGCTACGATTTACTAAAAAAAGGGAATGAATTAATCCAACGTAGCTATGATTGACAAAAACAAAGGATCGAATTAGTCCAACTTAGCTGTGATTTACTAAATCGAGGGACTTAACTAGTCCATCGTAGACTTACTAAAACGAATCAGTCCGACGTGGCTATGACTTACTAAAACAAATTAACTAAAACTACGACTCACTAAATCTGGGGATTGGACTAGTGCAATATAGATACAATTTACTAAAACGAATCAGCCCAACGTGGCTGCGACTTACTAAAACAAATTAACTAAAAACTACAACTTACTAAATCTAAGGATTGAACTAGTCCAACGTGGCTACGACTTACTAAAACTAATCAGTCCAATGTGGCTACGACTTACTAAAACAAATTAAATAAAACTATGATTTACTAAATCTAGGGATTGAACTAGTCCAACGTGGCTACGACTTACTAAAACAAATTAAATAAAACTACGATTTACTAAATCTACGGATTGAACTATTTCAACGTAGCTACGATTTACTAAAACGAATTAGTCCAATGTGGCTACGACGTACTAAAACGTATGATCGAATTAGTCCAACGTGCCTGCGACTTACTAAAACGAATCAGTCCAATGTGGCTACGACATACTAAAACAAATTAAATAAAACTACGATTTACTAAATCTAGGGATTGAACTAGTCCAACGTGGCTACGACTTACTAAAACAAATTAAATAAAATTACGATTTACTAAATCTACGGATTGAACTATTTCAACGTAGCTACGATTTACTAAAACTAATTAGTCCAATGTGGCTACGACGTACTAAAACGTATGATCGAATTAGTCCAACGTGCCTGCGACTTACTAAAACGAATCAGTCCAATGTGGCTACGACGTACTAAAACAAATTGAATAAAACTACGATTTACTAAATCTAGGGATTGAACTAGTCCAACGTGGCTACGACTTATTAAAACAAATTAAATAAAACCACAATTTACTAAATCTAGGGATTTAACTAGTTCAATGTAGCTACGATTTACTAAAACTAATTAGTCCAATGTGGCTACGACGTACTAAAACGTATGATCGAATTAGTCCAATGTGGCTGCGACTTACTAAAACAAATTAACTAAAAGTACAACTTACTAAATCTAGGGATTAAACTGGTCCAATATAGCTACGATTTACTAAAACGAATCAGTTCAACGTGGCTGCGACTTACTAAAACAATTTAACTAAAAATACAACTTACTAAATCTAGGGATTGAACTAATCCAACGTGGCTACGACTCACTAAAACGAATCAGTCCAATGTGGCTACGATTTACTAAAACAAATTAAATAAAACTACGATTTAATAAATCTAGGGATTGAACTAGTTCAACGTAGCTACGATTTACTAAAACTAATTAAATAAAACTACGATTTACTAAATCTAGGGATTGAGCTAGTCCAAAGTAGCTATGATTTACTAAAACAAATTAGTCAAATGTGGCTACGACGTACTAAACCATACAGTATATGATCGAATTAGTCCAACGTGGCTAAATTTACTAAAACTTTGTGGTTATGATTTATATATATATATCTCCGTACGGTATAGAAACACTATCGTGGATTTTTTGCTTTGGAATGGGAATGCAAAAGTTATATTTGTTGTGGTTTCATTCAGCACTATAGAAGTTTACCCAACTATGATGATGACTTCTGTTCCTGAGAACCCTGGATGTGATAAGAGTCCATTGCGCTCAACATATTATTAGCACTTAACAAATTTGTAACCTAAAAAAAAACAAAAAAAACATTTTAAATGCTTGAGTATACATTAAAATTCATTTTCGATTTCTCAGCTCTTTGTCTGATCCAACATCTCAATTATGAGACTTCAGCCTCCACTCCGCCTGGTCTTTTTCACACTGACCCGCTGTCTCGGCCAACTGCCAGGCCAAAACATTTCAATCACTGCCATTAATTAGGCCAAAGAGGAATTCGGAATGTCTTTCAGTGCCTCCGGTTCACATGCTAATTTATGCAAAGAGTGAGACGGTGCCACCGCCCCACGATTTGCCATGGCACTCCATTCTTTTGGCCCGCCCTGGTGACCCCCGTCTGCCAGACATCTACCACACCATCATCTGTGTAGATTAAATGGCATTACAACAATGCAACATTTTTATTGAATATATTATTATTACAAATTATATATACATACATATTTTCACAACTTAAATATGATATATACACTACCGTTTGGATTAAGATTATTTATATTTTTCTCTTCTGCTCACCAAGACTGCATTTTATTTACATTGAAGAATTTTCCATTCTTCAATGTCACATGATCCTTCAAAAATCACTCTCAAATGATTTGCTGCTGTAAAATTGCCTTACAGTATCATTTAACTACCATGACCCATGAATATGGTAATCAAACAGACCAAGAGTATATTTACAGTTCCTCCTACAGTAGGATACTCAATATGAAGAATATGAGTGAATTCCTGAAATAAGCATGAGCAGGTTTTGTCTTTACACATTCTTGACTTCTAACTGAACATTAAGATGGCAGGAAGGCGGCCATTTTGTTTGGACTTTTTCCCTCCCTTTCATGCTTTGCTAGCAGACAACATGTAGCATTTTTTAAAGACAGACAGCTTGGAAAGCTGCGTTAAAATTCAGTGAGGTACCTGATGGCAATTAAACGGCACACCACACCACAGGTGTGTGAAGGTAGCAAAGAAAATTGGCGGTATTACGTGTGCGGCTCACCGCTAGGAGTTCTGCCTGAAATGCTTGCTAATCCTTCAAAAGCAAAGCAGGAAGAGACAAAGAAGGAAATACTTAAAATTTCCCCTTACATACTAAGGTATTTGTAAACTACAACAAATGTGACATTTTTGTTAAATCGAGTCCAGTGTTTTACTTTATAATGTTTTGACTGTTGATATTCAATTAAATAATTACTTTTTGCAAAGTAAAATAAATCTTGCTTATTTTACACTTTGGCAAGAACAAATTACAGTTTTTGTCACACTAAAAAATTTAAATATTTTTAATGGGTGATACTTTTAGTGTCTTCCAAATAAAACGTATTATTATTCTAAAAAGAACAATATGGATAGTGCATAAACATTATGAAAGGTACAATTTTTGTATGACTCATAATACATAAATAATGTCTTTCCCCCTCTTTCTTTCATCCCTGTGCAGACCCGGTGAAGAAACTAAAGCCACTGCATGTTTGTTTGCTGTCCCCAAAGCTGAGGTAGTAGATTGAATAGTTGTGGAGTATAAAACCTCCCTATGAGATAACTATACAATCTACTGTCTTTCTTACGGAGACAGATTAACCAGCTGTCGAATGAAGAAACTGGAGTTCATGCTCCTGTACAGTGACACTGAAGATCCGTGTGTATCTACAAGCTGAGGTAGTAGGTTGTATAGTTTGTGGGAAGGATCACATCCTATTTGGGTGATAACTATACAGTCTATTGCCTTCCTTGAGAGACGCAATGAGCAAGAGTAAAAACAGATCATTATGAACATCAAGAGAAAGAGTTACTGGAGAATATTTAACCCCCTCAGACCTGAATTATATTTCAAGTTTCTGAAAAATATAAATGTACATTTTCCCAGCTCATGAGGTTTCTATAAATGAAAACAAATGAAATGTTTTATTTTTTTAATATAATGGGCTATATGCACGCATAAGTTCTGCATTTGATGCAAGGATGCTCGTCAGTTTCCGGTTGGGGAGATTAAACTGGAGGAAAACCGAGGAAAACGGATTATGGCAGAGTCTTCAAAATTTACTGTCCTCCCGTCTTTGAAACGAAACGTACATACGATTAGATGTAATTTTATATATACTGATGTTTATTTAATATAATTTTAAAAAGAAGCATAAACACAACGAGGGGTGTCCGGCGGAAGTTATCGAGCATCCTTACATATTCACCAGAAATACCGCCGTGCATAGAGCCCATTGCTTTCATTGTGATTTTTTTTGTCTATGGACATCAGGTCAAAACAGGTGTACTTCCCAAAAATGTACCAACATGAAATAAATTAATAAACATAAAATTTGTTGGTCTATACTTTAAGCTTTTTCTCAAGGTCAAAAAAATTCCAGCAGTATAACATTTCAACTATAATTTGGAGGTTTTTGTTTTACAGATTGCACTTTGTTTGTAACAAACTAAACATATTCGAATCAATCAATCTGGTCATATTAGATTTTCTGTGTGTCATTTTCTGTGTGCATCACTTTACATTTTAATATTATAACATTACAACTTTAATCGTAAGGTTTTTCCTTTATATTGCACATTTGTTTATTCATAACAAAATAAACCTAGGAATCAATCAATGCATTCATGTTAGAGTCATTTCCTGTCTGCATCCTGTGTTTTCTTGTATTTTTACAGTACTGGCAGGACGGTTGGCAGCAAGTCACTGTATTTCGATTTCCAGCAACTCAAGCTAGTCCAAGGCCGAAAAAAAGGTCTATTCCGTCCTTGGGCCGTAGGCAAACGGACATGGGGTGGCGGACGAGCGCGCCGGCCCCCTGAAATTTTTGGTGGACCGGCTGATGGCGCCCCCGGGCCTCGTCGAAAGGGACAAGGTGGACGGGCGTGTCGGACACACTCTGACCCCCCCGGGGGGGCAACGGGAGGAGCCCGAAGTTTCGGGACCCCCGAGGCAGTTCTGCAAAGGCCCCCTTGGTGGAGCCACCCTCGAAACGTCCCACGAACCCACTATTCGTCCAACCGACCACCGCTTCCACAGGGCGTCCGGCAACCACCCACTGACTGGTCCCCGGACACGCCCCCATCCCACGAACCCATGATTTGCCCAATAACCCACTATATTTTTAAAAGTTTTTCTGCAGTTCATTCAATATGCTGCAATTGGACGCGGTCCCACCGGCAATCTATTGAATGGGGATTTGGGTAGTGTATTTGATGGACATTTTAAATAAAGTTCCTGTCATGAAGAAAACCATTTTACAGCACTCAGTGGGGCCCCCTGAGTCCGTGGCACCAAATGCCATCCCATAATTCCACTGTCCAAGAACCCACTATGTGCCCAATAACCCACTATATTTGAAAAGTACTAACCCTGGCCTTCATGCAATAAGCTGCAATTGGACAGAATCCCACCTGCAATCTATTGAATGGGGATTTGGTTAGTGTATTTTTGGACATTTTAATTAAAGTTTCTTTCGAGATAAAAACTATTTTACTGCACTCAGCTGGGCCCCTGAGTCTGTAGCACCAAGCGCCATCCCATAATTCGACCATCCACGAATCCACTATTTTTATAATGGCATAAATGCTACGTGGGCATTTCCCGTGGGCATTTTCTACGACACCCTTTCGGGGGTTTTTTTCGGGTGAAAAATTACGTTTCTCTGATCTTCTCAAAACTCTGCATTCTGATAGAGGGCCATGAGACTAAGACCTGAGTGCAAAAAAAACGACAGTGTTACCCCTTACGTTTTTTTTTTTGGGCGAAAAATTTAGGGCCAATCCCAATTCTACCACTTACCCCTTCACTTTCCCCTTCCCCTCCGTTTTGCGCGTCCATGTGAAGGGGTAGGGTTGTCCCAATTCTCTTTTGGTTGGAGGGGGAGGGCTAGCGGGAAGGGCCAGATAGCCCTTCAAACGAAGATTTTTCGGGAGCACACTTCAAACTAAGGGGTATGCGAAGTGTCACTGCTAACCCAGGCTGGCTGCCCAAGCGACAAAGGAGACCCATAAATTTAAGTATTTGTGGCTTTAATAAGTATTGCAACGACAAATAATGATTTGCTTTATATTACATTCAATATTGTGTTCATATTTACGGTCAGTTTCTTCACAGAAACGTTTGTAAAAAAAAAAAAAATCGCTAAAATTACTGTAGTTTGCTAACGATAGTCCCACAACATATTTTCGTCGTCTCCGTTGTTTCTTGCGAACTTCACAAGATAAATGCAAGAAAATAGCTGTAACCCACGCGACTGAGATAACTGCAGCTGTCGACGGCATCTTGGAAGTTGTGATAAACATCAGCGCATCTCCTGTGACGTAGGCGCTAGCGACGACTTATAATGACGTTTAACGGAGGCGTAGTGGTGTCCCATTTCTTAGGGGAATATTTTCACCCCTACGCATTGCCACTCTGTTTCAAGGGTCAAGGGGAAGGCGAAGGGGTAGGGCTAGGAGAAAGTGAAGGGGTGAGGGGTAGAATTGGGATTGGCCCTTAGTATCCCCAATCTTCTCGAAACTCTGGATTCTGATAGAGGGCACTGAGACTTACACCTGAGCGCAAAAATGGAGGCTCTAGACCCTTCCAGAGCTGAGATATCGAAACTCAAAATTTCGACCCGAAAAAAAAACGACAGTGTTACCCCTTACGTTTTCTTTTTTTGGGGCGAAAAATGTAGTATCCCCAATCTTCTCGAAACTCTGGATTCTGATAGAGGGCACTGAGACTTACACCTGAGCGCAAAAATGGAGGCTCTAGACCCTTCCAGAGCTGAGATATCGAAACTCAAAATTTCGACCCGAAAAAAACAACAACAGTGTTACCCCTTACGTTTTTTTTTTTGGGCGAAAAATTTAGTATCCCCAATCTTCTCGAAACTCTGGATTCTGATAGAGGGCACTGATGCTTACACCTGAGTGCAAAAATGGAGGCTCTAGACCCTTCCAGAGCTGAAATATTGAAACTCAAAATTTCGACCCGAAAAAAAAACGACAGTGTTACCCCTTACGTTTTTTTTTTTTGGGCGAAAAATTAAGTATCCCAATCTTCTCGAAACTCTGGATTCTGATAGAGGGCACTGAGACTTACACCTGAGCGCAAAAATGGAGGCTCTAGACCCTTCCAGAGCTGAGATATCAAAACTCAAAATTTCGACCCGAAAAAAAAACGACAGTGTTACCCCTTACGTTTTTTTTTTGGGCGAAAAATTAAGTATCCCCAATCTTCTCGAAACTCTGGATTCTGATAGAGGGCACTGAGACTTACACCTGAGCGCAAAAATGGAGGCTCTAGACCCTTCCAGAGCTGAGATATCGAAACTCAAAATTTCGACCCGAAAAAAAAACGACAGTGTTACCCCTTACGTTTTTTTTTGGGGCAAAAAATTAAGTATCACCAATCTTCTCGAAACTCTGGATTCTGATAGAGGGCACTGAGACTTAGACCTGAGTGCAAAAATGGAGGCTCTAGACCCTTCCAGAGCTGAGATATCGAAACTCAAAATTTTGACCTGAAAAAAAAACGACAGTGTTACCCCTTACGTTTTTTTTTTGGGCGAAAAATTAAGTATCCCCAATCTTCTCGAAACTCTGGATTCTGATAGAGGGCACTGAGACTTACACCTGAGCGCAAAAATGGAGGCTCTAGACCCTTCCAGAGCTGAGATATCGAAACTCAAAATTTCGACCCGAAAAAAAAACGACAGTGTTACCCCTTACGTTTTTTTTTTTTGGCGAAAAATTAAGTATCCCCAATCTTCTCGAAACTCTGGATTCTGATAGAGGGCACTGAGACTTACACCTGAGCGCAAAAATGGAGGCTCTAGACCCTTCCAGAGCTGAGATATCGAAACTCAAAATTTCGACCCGAAAAAAAAACGACAGTGTTACCCCTTACGTTTTTTTTTTTGGGGCGAAAAATTAAGTATCCCCAATCTTCTCGAAACTCTGGATTCTGATAGAGGGCACTGAGACTTACACCTGAGCGCAAAAATGGAGGCTCTAGACCCTTCCAGAGCTGAGATATCGAAACTCAAAATTTCGACCCGAAAAAAAAAAACGACAGTGTTACCCCTTACGTTTTTTTTTGGGGGGAAAAAAATTAAGTATCACCAATCTTCTCGAAACTCTGGATTCTGATAGAGGGCACTGAGACTTACACCTGAGTGCAAAAATGGAGGCTCTAGACCCTTCCAGAGCTGAGATATCGAAACTCAAAATTTCGACCCGAAAAAAAACGACAGTGTTACCCCTTACGTTTTTTTTTTTGGGCGAAAAATTAAGTATCCCCAATCTTCTCGAAACTCTGGATTCTGATAGAGGGCACTGAGACTTACACCTGAGCGCAAAAATGGAGGCTCTAGACCCTTCCAGAGCTGAGATATCGAAACTCAAAATTTCGACCCGAAAAAAAAACGACAGTGTTACCCCTTACGTTTTTTTTTTTTGGGCGAAAAATAAAGTATCCCCAATCTTCTCGAAACTCTGGATTCTGATAGAGGGCACTGAGACTTACACCTGAGTGCAAAAATGGAGGCTCTAGACCCTTCCAGAGCTGAGATATCGAAACTCAAAATTTCGACCCGAAAAAAAAACGACAGTGTTACCCCTTACGTTTTTTTTTTGGGGCGAAAAATTAAGTATCCCAATCTTCTCGAAACTCTGGATTCTGATAGAGGGCACTGAGACTTAGACCTGAGTGCAAAAATGGAGGCTCTAGACCCTTCCAGAGCTGAGATATCGAAACTCAAAATTTCGACCCGAAAAAAAAAACGACAGTGTTACCCCTTACGTTTTTTTTTTGGGCGAAAAATTAAGTATCCCCAATCTTCTCGAAACTCTGGATTCTGATAGAGGGCACTGAGACTTACACCTGAGTGCAAAAATGGAGGCTCTAGACCCTTCCAGAGCTGAGATATCGAAACTCAAAATTTCGACCCGAAAAAAAAACGACAGTGTTACCCCTTACGTTTTTTTTTTTGGGCGAAAAATTAAGTATCCCCAATCTTCTCGAAACTCTGGATTCTGATAGAGGGCACTGAGACTTACACCTGAGTGCAAAAATGGAGGCTCTAGACCCTTCCAGAGCTGAGATATCGAAACTCAAAATTTCGACCCGAAAAAAAAACGACAGTGTTACCCCTTACGTTTTTTTTTTGGGGCGAAAAATTAAGTATCCCCAATCTTCTCGAAACTCTGGATTCTGATAGAGGGCACTGAGACTTACACCTGAGTGCAAAAATGGAGGCTCTAGACCCTTCCAGAGCTGAGATATCGAAACTCAAAATTTCGACCCGAAAAAAAAACGACAGTGTTACCCCTTACGTTTTTTTTTTGGGGCGAAAAATTAAGTATCCCCAATCTTCTCGAAACTCTGGATTCTGATAGAGGGCACTGAGACTTACACCTGAGTGCAAAAATGGAGGCTCTAGACCCTTCCAGAGCTGAGATATCGAAACTCAAAATTTCGACCCGAAAAAAAAACGACAGTGTTACCCCTTACGTTTTTTTTTTGGGGCGAAAAATTAAGTATCCCCAATCTTCTCGAAACTCTGGATTCTGATAGAGGGCACTGAGACTTACACCTGAGTGCAAAAATGGAGGCTCTAGACCCTTCCAGAGCTGAGATATCGAAACTCAAAATTTCGACCCGAAAAAAAAACGACAGTGTTACCCCTTACGTTTTTTTTTTGGGCGAAAAATTAAGTATCCCCAATCTTCTCGAAACTCTGGATTCTGATAGAGGGCACTGAGACTTACACCTGAGTGCAAAAATGGAGGCTCTAGACCCTTCCAGAGCTGAGATATCGAAACTCAAAATTTCGACCCGAAAAAAAAACGACAGTGTTACCCCTTACGTTTTTTTTTTTGGGCGAAAAATTAAGTATCCCCAATCTTCTCGAAACTCTGGATTCTGATAGAGGGCACTGAGACTTACACCTGAGTGCAAAAATGGAGGCTCTAGACCCTTCCAGAGCTGAGATATCGAAACTCAAAATTTCGACCCGAAAAAAAAACGACAGTGTTACCCCTTACGTTTTTTTTTTGGGGCGAAAAATTAAGTATCCCCAATCTTCTCGAAACTCTGGATTCTGATAGAGGGCACTGAGACTTACACCTGAGTGCAAAAATGGAGGCTCTAGACCCTTCCAGAGCTGAGATATCGAAACTCAAAATTTCGACCCGAAAAAAAAACGACAGTGTTACCCCTTACGTTTTTTTTTTGGGCGAAAAATTAAGTATCCCCAATCTTCTCGAAACTCTGGATTCTGATAGAGGGCACTGAGACTTACACCTGAGTGCAAAAATGGAGGCTCTAGACCCTTCCAGAGCTGAGATATCGAAACTCAAAATTTCGACCCGAAAAAAAAACGACAGTGTTACCCCTTACGTTTTTTTTTTTGGGGCGAAAAATTAAGTATCCCCAATCTTCTCGAAACTCTGGATTCTGATAGAGGGCACTGAGACTTACACCTGAGTGCAAAAATGGAGGCTCTAGACCCTTCCAGAGCTGAGATATCGAAACTCAAAATTTCGACCCGAAAAAAAAACGACAGTGTTACCCCTTACGTTTTTTTTTTGGGCGAAAAATTAAGTATCCCCAATCTTCTCGAAACTCTGGATTCTGATAGAGGGCACTGAGACTTAGACCTGAGTGCAAAAATGGAGGCTCTAGACCCTTCCAGAGCTGAGATATCGAAACTCAAAATTTCGACCCGAAAAAAAAACGACAGTGTTACCCCTTACGTTTTTTTTTTTGGGCGAAAAATTAAGTATCCCCAATCTTCTCGAAACTCTGGATTCTGATAGAGGGCACTGAGACTTACACCTGAGTGCAAAAATGGAGGCTCTAGACCCTTCCAGAGCTGAGATATCGAAACTCAAAATTTCGACCCGAAAAAAAAACGACAGTGTTACCCCTTACGTTTTTTTTTTTGGGCGAAAAATTAAGTATCCCCAATCTTCTCGAAACTCTGGATTCTGATAGAGGGCACTGAGACTTACACCTGAGTGCAAAAATGGAGGCTCTAGACCCTTCCAGAGCTGAGATATCGAAACTCAAAATTTCGACCCGAAAAAAAAACGACAGTGTTACCCCTTACGTTTTTTTTTTTGGGGCGAAAAATTAAGTATCCCCAATCTTCTCGAAACTCTGGATTCTGATAGAGGGCACTGAGACTTACACCTGAGTGCAAAAATGGAGGCTCTAGACCCTTCCAGAGCTGAGATATCGAAACTCAAAATTTCGACCCGAAAAAAAAACGACAGTGTTACCCCTTACGTTTTTTTTTTGGGGGCGAAAAATTAAGTATCCCCAATCTTCTCGAAACTCTGGATTCTGATAGAGGGCACTGAGACTTACACCTGAGTGCAAAAATGGAGGCTCTAGACCCTTCCAGAGCTGAGATATCGAAACTCAAAATTTCGACCCGAAAAAAAAAACGACAGTGTTACCCCTTACGTTTTTTTTTTGGGCGAAAAATTAAGTATCCCCAATCTTCTCGAAACTCTGGATTCTGATAGAGGGCACTGAGACTTAGACCTGAGTGCAAAAATGGAGGCTCTAGACCCTTCCAGAGCTGAGATATCGAAACTCAAAATTTCGACCCGAAAAAAAAACGACAGTGTTACCCCTTACGTTTTTTTTTTGGGCGAAAAATTAAGTATCCCCAATCTTCTCGAAACTCTGGATTCTGATAGAGGGCACTGAGACTTACACCTGAGTGCAAAAATGGAGGCTCTAGACCCTTCCAGAGCTGAGATATCGAAACTCAAAATTTCGACCCGAAAAAAAAACGACAGTGTTACCCCTTACGTTTTTTTTTGGGGGCGAAAAATTAAGTATCCCCAATCTTCTCGAAACTCTGGATTCTGATAGAGGGCACTGAGACTTACACCTGAGTGCAAAAATGGAGGCTCTAGACCCTTCCAGAGCTGAGATATCGAAACTCAAAATTTCGACCCGAAAAAAAAACGACAGTGTTACCCCTTACGTTTTTTTTTTGGGGCGAAAAATTAAGTATCCCCAATCTTCTCGAAACTCTGGATTCTGATAGAGGGCACTGAGACTTACACCTGAGTGCAAAAATGGAGGCTCTAGACCCTTCCAGAGCTGAGATATCGAAACTCAAAATTTCGACCCGAAAAAAAAACGACAGTGTTACCCCTTACGTTTTTTTTTTTGGGGCGAAAAATTAAGTATCCCCAATCTTCTCGAAACTCTGGATTCTGATAGAGGGCACTGAGACTTACACCTGAGTGCAAAAATGGAGGCTCTAGACCCTTCCAGAGCTGAGATATCGAAACTCAAAATTTCGACCCGAAAAAAAAACGACAGTGTTACCCCTTACGTTTTTTTTTGGGGCGAAAAATTAAGTATCCCCAATCTTCTCGAAACTCTGGATTCTGATAGAGGGCATGAGACTTAGACCTGAGTGCAAAAATGGAGGCTCTAGACCCTTCCAGAGCTGAGATATCGAAACTCAAAATTTCGACCCGAAAAAAAAACGACAGTGTTACCCCTTACGTTTTTTTTTTTGGGGGCGAAAAATTAAGTATCCCCAATCTTCTCGAAACTCTGGATTCTGATAGAGGGCACTGAGACTTACACCTGAGTGCAAAAATGGAGGCTCTAGACCCTTCCAGAGCTGAGATATCGAAACTCAAAATTTCGACCCGAAAAAAAAACGACAGTGTTACCCCTTACGTTTTTTTTTTTGGGCGAAAAATTAAGTATCCCCAATCTTCTCGAAACTCTGGATTCTGATAGAGGGCCATGAGACTTAGACCTGAGTGCAAAAATGGAGGCTCTAGACCCTTCCAGAGCTGAGATATCGAAACTCAAAATTTCGACCCGAAAAAAAAACGACAGTGTTACCCCTTACGTTTTTTTTTTGGGGGCGAAAAATTAAGTATCCCCAATCTTCTCGAAACTCTGGATTCTGATAGAGGGCACTGAGACTTACACCTGAGTGCAAAAATGGAGGCTCTAGACCCTTCCAGAGCTGAGATATCGAAACTCAAAATTTCGACCCGAAAAAAAAACGACAGTGTTACCCCTTACGTTTTTTTTTTGGGGCGAAAAATTAAGTATCCCCAATCTTCTCGAAACTCTGGATTCTGATAGAGGGCCATGAGACTTAGACCTGAGTGCAAAAATGGAGGCTCTAGACCCTTCCAGAGCTGAGATATCGAAACTCAAAATTTCGACCCGAAAAAAAAACGACAGTGTTACCCCTTACGTTTTTTTTTTGGGGGCGAAAAATTAAGTATCCCCAATCTTCTCGAAACTCTGGATTCTGATAGAGGGCACTGAGACTTACACCTGAGTGCAAAAATGGAGGCTCTAGACCCTTCCAGAGCTGAGATATCGAAACTCAAAATTTCGACCCGAAAAAAAAACGACAGTGTTACCCCTTACGTTTTTTTTTTTTGGGCGAAAAATTAAGTATCCCCAATCTTCTCGAAACTCTGGATTCTGATAGAGGGCCATGAGACTTAGACCTGAGTGCAAAAATGGAGGCTCTAGACCCTTCCAGAGCTGAGATATCGAAACTCAAAATTTCGACCCGAAAAAAAAACGACAGTGTTACCCCTTACGTTTTTTTTTGGGGGCGAAAAATTAAGTATCCCCAATCTTCTCGAAACTCTGGATTCTGATAGAGGGCACTGAGACTTACACCTGAGTGCAAAAATGGAGGCTCTAGACCCTTCCAGAGCTGAGATATCGAAACTCAAAATTTCGACCCGAAAAAAAAACGACAGTGTTACCCCTTACGTTTTTTTTTTGGGGGCGAAAAATTAAGTATCCCCAATCTTCTCGAAACTCTGGATTCTGATAGAGGGCACTGAGACTTACACCTGAGTGCAAAAATGGAGGCTCTAGACCCTTCCAGAGCTGAGATATCGAAACTCAAAATTTCGACCCGAAAAAAAAACGACAGTGTTACCCCTTACGTTTTTTTTTGGGGGCGAAAAATTAAGTATCCCCAATCTTCTCGAAACTCTGGATTCTGATAGAGGGCACTGAGACTTACACCTGAGTGCAAAAATGGAGGCTCTAGACCCTTCCAGAGCTGAGATATCGAAACTCAAAATTTCGACCCGAAAAAAAAACGACAGTGTTACCCCTTACGTTTTTTTTTGGGGCGAAAAATTAAGTATCCCCAATCTTCTCGAAACTCTGGATTCTGATAGAGGGCACTGAGACTTACACCTGAGTGCAAAAATGGAGGCTCTAGACCCTTCCAGAGCTGAGATATCGAAACTCAAAATTTCGACCCGAAAAAAAAACGACAGTGTTACCCCTTACGTTTTTTTTTTGGGGGCGAAAAATTAAGTATCCCCAATCTTCTCGAAACTCTGGATTCTGATAGAGGGCCATGAGACTTAGACCTGAGTGCAAAAATGGAGGCTCTAGACCCTTCCAGAGCTGAGATATCGAAACTCAAAATTTCGACCCGAAAAAAAAACGACAGTGTTACCCCTTACGTTTTTTTTTGGGGGCGAAAAATTAAGTATCCCCAATCTTCTCGAAACTCTGGATTCTGATAGAGGGCCATGAGACTTAGACCTGAGTGCAAAAATGGAGGCTCTAGACCCTTCCAGAGCTGAGATATCGAAACTCAAAATTTCGACCCGAAAAAAAAACGACAGTGTTACCCCTTACGTTTTTTTTTTGGGGCGAAAAATTAAGTATCCCCAATCTTCTCGAAACTCTGGATTCTGATAGAGGGCCATGAGACTTAGACCTGAGTGCAAAAATGGAGGCTCTAGACCCTTCCAGAGCTGAGATATCGAAACTCAAAATTTCGACCCGAAAAAAAAAACGACAGTGTTACCCCTTACGTTTTTTTTTTTTGGGCGAAAAATTAAGTATCCCCAATCTTCTCGAAACTCTGGATTCTGATAGAGGGCACTGAGACTTACACCTGAGTGCAAAAATGGAGGCTCTAGACCCTTCCAGAGCTGAGATATCGAAACTCAAAATTTCGACCCGAAAAAAAAAACGACAGTGTTACCCCTTACGTTTTTTTTTTTTGGGCGAAAAATTAAGTATCCCCAATCTTCTCGAAACTCTGGATTCTGATAGAGGGCCATAAGACTTAGACCTGAGTGCAAAAATGGAGGCTCTAGACCCTTCCAGAGCTGAGATATCGAAACTCAAAATTTCGACCCGAAAAAAAAAACGACAGTGTTACCCCTTACGTTTTTTTTTTTTGGGCGAAAAATTAAGTATCCCCAATCTTCTCGAAACTCTGGATTCTGATACAGGGCACTGAGACTTAGACCTGAGTGCAAAAATGGAGGCTCTAGACCCTTCCAGAGCTGAGATATCGAAACTCAAAATTTCGACCCGAAAAAAAAACCGACAGTGTTACCCCTTACGTTTTTTTTGGGGGGCGAAAAATTAAGTATCCCCAATCTTCTCGAAACTCTGGATTCTGATAGAGGGCACTGAGACTTACACCTGAGTGCAAAAATGGAGAATCTAGACCCTTCCAGAGCTGAGATATCGAAACTCAAAATTTCGACCCAAAAAAAAAACGACAGTGTTACCCCTTACGTTTTTTTTGGGGGGGCGAAAAATTAAGTATCCCCAATCTTCTCGAAACTCTGGATTCTGATAGAGGGCACTGAGACTTACACCCGAGTGCAAAAATGGAGGCTCTAGACCCTTCCAGAGCTGAGATTTCGAAACTCAAAATTTCGACCCGAAAAAAAAACGACAGTGTTACCCCTTACGTTTTTTTTTTGGGCGAAAAATTAAGTATCCCCAATCTTCTCGAAACTCTGGATTCTGATACAGGGCACTGAGACTTAGACCTGAGTGCAAAAATGGAGGCTCTAGACCCTTCCAGAGCTGAGATATCGAAACTCAAAATTTCGACCCGAAAAAAACCCGACAGTGTTACCCCTTACGTTTTTTTTTGGGGGGGGCGAAAAATTAAGTATCCCCAATCTTCTCGAAACTCTGGATTCTGATAGAGGGCACTGCGACTTACACCTGAGTGCAAAAATGGAGTCTCTAGACCCTTCCAGAGCTGAGATATTGAGATCCCACGTAGCATTTAGGCCATTATAAAAATCTCAATATCTCAGCTCTGGAAGGGTCTAGAGCCTCAATTTTTGCACTCAGGTCTAAGTCTCTTGGCCCTCTATCGGATTCCAGAGTTTCAAGAAGATCAGAGAAACTCAAAATTTTGACCCCCCAAAAAAACGACAGTGGTACCCCTGTCGTTTTTTTTCCGATGCGAAAAAATAGGTTTCTCCAATCTTCTCAAAACTCTGGATTCTGAAAGAGGGCCATGAGACTTAGACCTGAGTGCAAAAATGGAGTCTCTAGACCCTTCCAGAGCTGAGATATTGAGATCCCACGTAGCATTTATGCCATTATAAAAATCTCAATATCTCATTTCTGGAAGGGTCTAGAGCCTCCATTTTACATAACAATACATTACGCATACAATAACGAACGCCATAGAAGAAGTCATCTTAAAGGCATATCAACATGTCATGAACACTACTGAACACTAGGTGGCCATTACGGAGTTCCATCTTTTGGACATTCATCATACCGCATTGGTTTTCATTTCTTGTCCTCAAAACAGGGCACTAATCTTTTTTTTTTTAAGTGTTTGTAGTATTATTTTATACGGAAATCAATTATTTATAATTATTAGTTTAATTAACAGACTAATTATATGAAACTATTATCAGTACACTACAAATAAACTGGTTCTATGCCTTTATTAGTAAATTAAATCTAAGCCTTCATTAATGTACTTTATTATTTTTAAGACATTTATAAAAATGCCTTCTATATTTCTTTTCACTCCACTGTACTCCACCACAGGCGACTGCATGTACGGAATTGACACTTGGTTATTGTCATTTCACCATATTTTTGAACAGACAGTGTGTTTACTTGGAAATATTACTGTATATTTTCAGTTTTAATTTATATTTCCATCGTAAGTTTGGTCTTAAATTTAATTTAGAAGTGGTATTAAAAAGTCTTACATTTAAATTATTTATACCTGTAGCCACCCTGATAAAACTTCAATTTCTGCATCCGAAAAATCTTTCTTTTTCATTCGCATTCATGTTATTATATGCCTATATATAGATGTCAGTTGGATATAATGGGCGGGATTTATGGTAATTGAGAATGAACGTGCACGCGCATCCCATTTACGACTGGTTGGAATTCATTAACACACACACACGTTTCACAATCACATCTGACGTTTACAAAGTATTTGTGAATCAGGAGAAGAGTTTTCGGGAAGGTCTCTGTACGCGCAAATCACTCTCATATTTACTCGTATATTTACGAATGTTTCATGAATGAGACCCAATATGTGGGTAAACATTCTACGCTCATAATAAAAATCTCTATAAACCACCAAAATACAGCCTCTGAGCCTTTATGAAGATAATAGAAATCAATTTATTTACAAATGTTTTGTGTCATGCATACACTTACAGGTTAAAAAAAAAACCCTCCACAAAACGACCGCTTTGAAAAACACACCAGTGGGGCATTTGGGTGATTATTTCTTCTTCTAAGGACAAGACAAACTGTTTTGTTTCACACAGCTGTCTATTACAGGCCTTGTATAAACAGAATGGTTTCTTTGCAAAAATACCTAAATCTGGCAAGTCAAAAATGTCCACGTTACCCTATATATGATCGATTTATTGATATATTTTGAGTGAACTGTACAATTATCTACAATGTACATATTTAAAACATACAGAACGGTTTAAAACAGACAGAACAGTACCTCTTCTCTCAGGACGCTCAAAGTTAAGCACTTTGAGAAAGAAACAGAGGAAATAAAATTATGCGAAACGGTATCAAACGAACTGCACCAGGAAGTAGTGTTGCTCGGCGTACACCCTAGTTGTACACCAGCAATAATAATAAAAATAAGGGGAAACTTAAATATCAAAATGAGTAACATCTGAAATTGTGTCAAACATTTACATCTACAAAAAAAACTTCACACTCTTTTTTTTTTTACTAGCTAGTCGAACCTCGTCCAAGACACTGGTGCCTTTGGGCGTGGAATTTGAACACTACTTTTGCAGGTACAGTCAATGAACAAACATTCTGACCTTCCATAACGTCAAAAAGAACGAACACAAAAGAACAAAGTGGTGATCTGAAGAGGTGAGTTGCTATCCGCATTTGCGATCTGATTCCCGGGAGGCGTGCAAGTTTATTTCAGTCACGTTCTGTTGGTGTTGTTGGCAGAGAAAGCATGGAGGTTACCCAGCTGGCTCAGACCGCTTTGTATGTGTGCTACATGGATCTCCACATTATCCTGAAAACAACTGTAGAAGACGGATTATTGCAGATGACAATGTTTTGAAAGCAAAGCATATAAATGTTTGGAGTTTTGGGAAATGGGAAAAACAAGAACATTGAGGTAAAAAAAAAAAATTTAAGAGTAGTTCACTTTAAAAAAAAAACTTTTGCTGATAATTTACTCACCCCCATGTCACCCAAGATATCCATGTCTTTCTTTCTTCAGTCGAAAACAAATTAAGGTTTTTGATTAAAACATTCCAGCATTTTTCTCCATATAATGGACTTCAGAGGGAACCAAACGGTTCAAGGTCCAAACAACAGTTTAAGTACAAACTGTTCAAAGGGCTTTAAATGATTTCAGACAATGAAACAGGGTCTAATTAAGCGAAACAATCACTTATTTAATAAAACAAAGTTTGTTTTATAAGCTCAAATGCTCACCTTTCTCTGTTCTGACTGTGACGCACATTTGTGACTCTCCTGTTCGAACTCGTTTATCAAAATGGACGAATATTTTTCCGAGTTATGTGGTTCATTCAATGAACGAAACGAACGAATTGACTCAGAAAAAGATTCGTTCATTTTGATGAACGAGTTTGAACAGGAGAGTCACAAACGTTGTGTGTCATAAAACTCAAACTTTGTTATTTATTTATTAAATGAGCGCTCGTTTCGCTTGATAAGACCCTTATTCATCGTCTGGTGTCGTTTAAACCTCAATCGGGTCATGGGGTCTATACAACCCCAATCGATTCGACTTATACTTAAAGGTATAGAGGAGGATTTTCTTTTTCCGGGTGGGTAGTCTATACTATTGGTCCACCTAAGTGTCAATCATTCTGGTGATATGTTTACGTAAGGCCGTCGTACGTGCTCATCCCTATGTAGTTTTCACTTTCAGGTGTATTATGTCGGAGTTGCGGTTTCAGCCATTCCTTTAAAAATGGCTGAGGGTCGAAACAGAAAAAAATGTATACGAAGTGTATGATAAGAAGAGAAAGGCCACAGAATGGTCTTGTTTCTAATAGAAACTAAAAGCACAGGTTGGGCTTCTCACTGTTGCAGCAGTCGCGAAGATTTTACTAGACAGGTAAAGTTTGTCATGCTATTTGGAGAAATCAATTTAAAATCACTAGTAAAAGTTAATGCAAGCTAGCTACTTAGCAATGCTAGCCCTGGCACGAGTCATGCACCACATAGACACGGTAAACATCTCAATTTGTCTAAAGTAGCCTTTTGACCAAATGATAAATGGTATCACCCTGAAATATTCTAAAACCTTGTGTGTTCATGTGTTCATATTCTAAAACCTTGTGTGTTTATTATTACACAAATGCAACAAGCTACTTCTCCATTACACATGCAACTATGTATAAAAATAACGTATTATTAACAATGGGACATATTAGGTTAAGGACCAACGTAATAGCACTGCTTATATGTTGCCATGTAACGTAATTGCGATTTGCAAAATAGTTTCCTCAGAACGTAGTTCGTGTGATACAGGGTTGCACATACCATGTCTTGAGTTCTCGGTCACTCAATCGATCAGTATAATAAGTAAATAAAACACGGAAGGGCATTTGACATGTTGTCTTTTTTATGAATGTTTTTGAGTTAGTTTATAATTTGCAACATAATTGTGTAAGACGTTCCCTCTCGGGAGCAAGAGTGTTGTGTTTGTCCATGTGCATTTTTTTTTTAAAAATTGGAGAGGGCGGGTCTTCTCTAAAATTCGGAAAGATCCTCCGCTATACCTTTAATAAAAAAAAGGTTCCCTTCATCTCAGTGGAATAAGATTTTGTGACTTTTCTTACATTATCTATCTATACACACACAAAAAACTGGGCTTGATTCAGTTGTTCTGAAGGTAAGTAAAAAAATGTTTACACTTCTGGTCTTCGAGGTCAATATGACCCCACATTGAAATGAATGGGAAATGTGAAAAAAACTAAATATATTTTCTTCACGTGTCAAAAAAAAAAATAAAAAATAAAATCCGGCATAAATCTGAACATTTTTACACAGAAATGAAGGCCTAGTACTAGAGCATAAATGCAATGTATCATAAAAAAATAATATTTCATATGCAAGCTAATGGTGTAGTTGAGGAATTGTGTGGTATATGGATACAAAAGTACTTTATATCTTCAAAAACACAGCATTAATGAATAGATGAGAAGTAAACAAAAAAAATTATATATTATTTGTATGATTAAAAATATATATTTTTTGTACAATTACTCAATCAATTGTTGGGGTCGTATAGACCCCGAAGCCCAGAAGTGGTTTTTAAGGTTAAAGCTCTTTGAACAGTTTGCAGTTTGCACTGAAACTCTCATTTGGACCTTGAACTGTTTGGTTCCCACTGAAGTGCATTATATGGAGAAAAATCCTGGAATGTTTTAATCAAAAACCTTAATTTCTTTTCGACTGAAGAAAGAAAGACATGGACATCTTGGATGACATGGGGGTGAGTTAATTATTAGCAAAAGTTTTTGGAACAGTGAACTACTCCTTTAAACGAATGCAGGAAATACACATCAAAATAAGTATTACCTGAGGTTGGAGTCATCTATTGAACTCTTTATGTCATTAAGAGAGTCTGTGAGTGATTTGAATTCAAACGAGTTCAAGTCTCCCCCTTCGGCCAAACACTGCATTAAATAACGAGAAAAATATGATCAGGATCCAATGTACATGTGTAGTATGTAAAAGTGCTTGATAGAGCAGGACAAAAAACTTGGTTAAGCTAGTATTAATTAAGCTGGATTTTGGCAATCCTGACTCTCAAGTTCTTGGTTTGCGCTCTATGTAAATGCCTTTTAGTGAAAAGGATGGCCACAAACATTTTTTTAATCAGAAAATGTAAAAATGTTCTTTGTTGTTCTGAACAACATGCAACAGTGAACACTATGGTCTGGTACCCTGATCTGCAGGAGGAGTGCCGTGAGACGAGAGACGAGCTGAGTGAGGCCGGGGCTCTGGACACGCTGTTCTCCGTCAGGCAACACATTACTCAGACGCACAACGTCCTGTGACTCTTCTTCACAGCGCCGTCGCAGCTCACTGGGCTGATCTGCAGGCTGCATGCCCTGATCTGGGGCCAGCTGAGCAGAGAAGATTATAAAAGAGTGAATGCATGTTTTGTGTCCAAAATATTACAAAGAAAACCAGAACTGAACATCTGGAGAGCAAGTGAAGTGAGGAAAACTCATACCTCAAAGCAAAACTGCTGTACTTCATGGAGGACTTTGTTGAGGTCTTTGTTGAGTTGTTCCAGGTCCAGCACTGTTGTGGCATATCTCTTCTGCAAGTCCAACCCAATCGGCATGGAATAGGACTTCTGCAGTGGCAGAATGGAAAAAGTTACTTGCTGTACAACCATTACAAAAGAACAAATCCAAATAAGCTCATGTCATTTACTGACAGCACTTTAAAAACGTACTAGTTTCTCAGCTTCTGTGTTCATCTCCTTCAAATGCTTTATATGTTCCTTTTTAATCATGAGGATTTTGGACAGGCGTGTCTAGCAGGAAAATAAAACAAAATGACAAAATTCTGTGTAAAACGAAAGCCACTTAAATAGATTAGTGACTGCAATTCTCACCACTTGCACAAGAAACTTGACAGGAAATCCACCCAATGTCTCTCCATCAGTTCCTGTCAGTTTACTTTTCCAGGGGGACTGACTGAATAGAGGGTCATTATCCTGGGAAGAGCAAAAAGAACCACAATTATTGTTTCTAAAAATGTTGGTGGAAAAATTATTAAACATGTATCATTTGAGTCAGTGGTTGTCAACTGGTTTTGGTTAAGGACCCAGATTTTACATTGAATATCAATTGGGTACCCTGCATAGTACCAAAATTGTTTTTAATAAAAGAAAGAAAAAAAATGATCCTTTAAAATATATATATATATTATTTTTTTCACACATACCCTTAAATTAATAAAATGGCCCAATAATCTAAAATTGTTATGAAATAAAATTAAATTTAATAGATTAAATAGAAGATTCCAAACTCGATATCGTGGACGATATGATCAAAGTCTTATTTCACAATTTGAGTAATTTTAACAATTACCCAAATAATCACAATTATCGACAAAAACTAATACATCATGGTTAACTAACTAAGATAAAGTTTCTCAAAAAATGTAAACAAATAAATAGATACAACAGAACGAATATACAAATTAAATAAACAGTGTTATTTGTTTTTCAGGAAGATGTACAAACAGAAGTATTCAGATAAGCAATATTAGAGTGACCAGGGGCCTCATGTACAAAGACTTGCATTGAATTCATACTAAAACATTGCATACGAACAAATCTGTAAATGTGTGTAAATTAGTGTAACCTGTAAATTAGCTGTAAATGAGTGTAAAAACTAATCGTTTTACCTTAATTATCTTGTTTTCATAATAGTTGGAAGCCAAAATCAAAATCAAAAATCAATCACGATAAAGGACAGATAGCACAGCTCTAGCATTTAACATTGTTTTATACCGTCAGCCATGCAACCCTAGCAGAACAGACCTGCAAAACATTTTTTGGGTAAAGACACCAGTAAACCACCACTAATTCAAGGAACACATCTTTGAAAGTTTCATTTTACCATTAAGATGGACTGGGTTGAGCCTGGATAGGATCCACGGGGTGGGGTCAGAAAGTTTTGGAAACGAGGTGGCCGCTGTTTCTGAGCAAAAGCAGATATGGGCATCGTCTCATGAGGTTCATTACTCTGGGGAGAAAGCATTGCAGAGTGTTAGCCATCAAAATCATATGACAAGGTTTTTGACATGACAGAAAAATGATAATAGCCATTTATGACTAAACTGTTTTTTTCTTACAAGCACTTCATAGTCAGGAACCGTGTGTGTGCCGAGCCCATTTCTGTCAAAAGTCACGCGATATGTTGCTGCACTGGTATCCACTGCATCAATCTGACCAGTAAACAAGCCATCATGGACACCCCTAAGACGAGCTAGTGTTTAAAGAAAAAAGAAAAAGCAGAGGATCTTAATTCAAACCCTTTTATTTTGTACATTTTTTCTTTTGCTCTAGAAGACATTAACTGACATTATGCTTCAAGAGTGCAAAATTTCTGCAAATGCAAAACTAGATCATCACCTGATCAAGTTCACTCTTTCTAAACCCACAATCTAAAGAAAATGACTATTTTGCAATGTTCTTTTCACATGTACTGATAGTGTCAGATAATGGCAGATATCAAACGTGTATAATCAGATCCTCACCTGTAACTTTAGTGCCGATGACCAAGGGCAAAGGAATCTCATCTGGCAAGTCTTTGCATAAAGACATATCTGTGATTTTCCTCTGCTGCAGGAGACGCATCTTCTGCCTCTTCTGTTTCAAAGCCATTCGCTCTTCAGAGAAGAATGCTGAGGAACATCTGAAAAACATTAAATATTAACACAAGTCCATGCATTTGAATGCAAGATATTCACATTCTAATGCAGCTTTAAAGTGCAAATCTAGATGTATACATACTATAACTGTAAATCATTAGTAATGTACATTATGGGTATTTATTGTGATTATTACTGTATGAGGTTAAAAAAAACGAGGAGTCAGTTAACCTTCGAGGTTTGCCCATAAGTCTTCTGATTGTTCCCCATTCAACTCTTGTTAATTTTCTGGTCTTTAAATTGGGAAAAGACTCCTTCAAACACAGGCAGAAGTCATTGTCTCCTTCAAATAAAGGCCTAAAAAAAGACAACATTTGGAAAGATAATCATTTAAAATATTTGTGGTAAATCAATATTCCAATTTAATGCTGATACAGACCTAATAAAGATGTATGTTAGCAAATCACATCTAAGTAATATTGTTTACTTTAAAGTTTAAACAATATTTATCGAATTTGGTACTTATTAATTCATATTTATTAGAATTTGGTTAAAATAAAAAGGATTTTTTCTTTATTATAAATTGACATGAACATCTGTTAATCAACCAAGCAGACCATTATAGCAAATTTAGTTTAGTCTTTGACTATTAATATCTATTCATAATGGAAACACAATGTCATGACATGTCTTATTCATGGAAGAGAGACACTACTCTAACTTTCCAATAATCTAAATGATTACAAATTTAAGAATGTGAATATTAAAGGTAAGGTTAGGCAATTTCGGAGTGGCTAGCATTAGCAAGCTAGCTTTGAAAGCATTAGATCCCACCCTTCCTTCAGAGCGTCTCCAAATCAAATCCATTCAAAACACATGAACGCACAGCCAAAGCAGATTCAGCAAAGCATCATAAGAGATGCTGTTAAATTACCTCATGTCTCAAAGCACATAGAATTACAATAATCATGAATGTAAACAACTTAGAGCTCTTATTTGTACCAATAAATCTTACATTTATTTCAGCATTGATAGTGTTGACACAGAAACGCACAAATCTGAGTCTGAGGAAACATCACGGACTGAATGCAATGATTGAACGAACATTAGTAGGTCATGAGACATCCACAGATAATATATGTACATTATTTAATATTTAGACCACTTCGATTATTGATTGGGATGATCAGGATATGATAAGAATGTTTCAACCAGAATTCCCCAAAATTGCCTACGCTACCCTTTAACAGCACAAGAAATACACAAAACACAGTGACTGGAAATATAAAGTCTGCAAAACATACCTGTCAATATTTGAATAGAACCATTCATAGATGCACCATTTATGCGCTTTGGGCAGTTTGAGCAAGTTTCTTAGTCTCAGACCAATTTTCTGTGAAACCCTTTTGTCTGGTGTTGTGACATTTGTAAGTTTCTGCAAAGGAAAAATTCAAAATTAAAATGCAATTCCACCAAACTTCATGTCAAAAGATCCATCTATCCTTCTTATTAAAAACACATCCTGGTCATCGATCACCTGAGGCACAGCGGTGACCCTCTGGCTCCTCCTTGGAGATCTGGAGGCGACAGGCCGTTCCTCATCCTCACACGACAGTCGACTCCTCTTTGAGCTCCTTGTTGGCTGAAGGACAAAGCAGATATTAGTTATTGGGGAGCAATGCTAAGATGCAAAACTGCCACCATTGCAAGCAATCCAGAAACACAGAGAAGAGTATGAAGCATTGATGACAACTTGCCGTTTCCACAGAAACATAACTGCTCCGTCCCCTGGTGGTCTGAGATTTTGGTAAATTGTTCTTCTCATTTAGAGTATTAGACAAACTTCCTTCTGTAGAAGAACAAAACCAAAGTGCCAAAAATTACTCGGCTGTGGAGGGGATGTAAAGAAAAAACGCATGCAATCTAGGCCTATTAGTTTCAGAAACAAAAGATTGACGTACCTCTTAAACTTACAAGAGCTTTAGCTGAAGAGCCTGAAGGTAAAAAAGCACAAAGAGTTTGATCTATTTCCATACATAATGTTTTCAAAAGCAAAATGTGATTAAGAATTTGCAATAAATCTTACAAACCATGCAACAGACTCAGGAAAAAGTCCTAAATCAGATTTCAATTCAGTTTTGTTCATCTTGCACCTCAAAGTTTTTCAACAATAAAGATGGAGAAATAGAAGACTGACTTCTTAATAAAAATAATATCATGTATAAATAAAGACATTTTTTTACACTGTCTAGTCTACAGTCATTACATATGTATTGATAGAGCAGTGATAAATGACACAGCTTTTGGTTTCTGAATGGATCACCCTGGTTGATAAAAATAAATGTATTATTATTTGAGATCACTAACCATGGTGATACAACCAGAACACACAAATATCTATCTGTAACAATACGGTGCTTATAGAACTAACTAAATAACATTTTATATCACTGCTCTAGCTCAATATGCAATCAGTTCATATTGCAAATATTAACAGTAATAAAGATTAATTAATGGCAATAACAACAACACTTGAAGAGCAAAGCTAAGGAATCACATCATGGTCCATCCTGATGTAATACAACAAAGAATGTATATGATAGTGGAACAAAACAATCCACTGAGAACTATTTTGATGAACCAGATAAAATCCAAAAACCAGGACTGTATCATACAAAAAGAGTATTTTATCATAGGATGAGTATTGTGAACATATGGAACGTGTTTGTTTATCATATGGAGAGTGTTTTAATACACAAACAAATTGACACTGACAAGAACAACAAAACCCAGCAGCTGTCATCGAGTTACGACCCTATAAATGTCTGTAAAGTTCAACCCTGTCCGTATCGTAACCACCACGCTACTACTACCATCCGTACGGTTTATGCTGATTAAAAATAAATGATTATAACAAGATTTTACGGCAAAAATCTCCTCAGGTATTATGTTTATTTATAGTAGTAGCCTCTGAAAGCTAACTGTTAGCTCGTTAGCCTGAGCGCTAATAACTTTACGTCTATTTTAACACCACTGATAACATTGAAAAACACTTTAAATTTATGGCGAGTAAAATGAACAATAAAGCGCTTTTAAATTGGACACATGCTCGGCAGGAGAGTTGTGAACGTTTAGTGAGGAGTTTGTTATTTTACTCACTCTCGTCTAACAGCTGCTCGAGCTCCGCCATCTTGAATTAGCCGCGCCGGTTTTTCAAAGGCCGAGTGCCCCGATGCATTGTGGGACAGAGAGGGCAGTTCAAACAAACACTCGACAGTATGCGCTCACAAAACTATCAAAACATTTTTATTACAGCTGCATGGTATAGAAAAATGAGAATCTTAAGATACATTGGGAATTTATGCAGTTCCTTCTTTTCATATAACCCTTATAAAACATGTTTAAAAAGGTTCATCATCTTCTCTGTATTCCCATAAACGTTTCATTGTTCAGCGGTTGTCAACCAGGGGATTGGGGCACATTAGGGAGCCTCAATATGATTTAAGTTACATTTTTATCAAAAAGAAAAAAAGTAAAAAAAAATTCAATTTCAAAACCTTTATGAACTGTATTACTTTCTTAATGAATCCTTTCTTTAGTCCTTGATACTCATGGAATAATAATAAAAAAAGATTTATTCAAACATATTTACATTGAGTTCCTATTAAAAGTAGTTTGAAAACAAGCAGCTTCAAAATGACAGCAGAACATATAGCAGAGAAATTGTATAGCTTATACAAGCCTTTAAATATTGTGCATTCAAATAAAAAAAAATAAAAAGCACTGCCATAGTTTATTTGCGGTATCTGTTGCAAAATCATAGTAATCACAGGTAAAACCATGAATGCAAGAGTTTGAATCAGTTCTAAACTCTAGAGAAAGTGCTTTTTTGTTGTCTGGGACTAAAGTTAAACAAATTGACCATAGTTCTTGCACTGTAACCATAGTTTAATTGAGAGAATTCCAACAGGACCAAAGCTGTATTAAAATAAAAAAATTACATAATAGATTTAATGCAAATCAGATATCCACCAAAATGCCAGTTTTGTAGTAAACCCCCCCAAAAAACTGTTCTTAAAGATTTAGTCAGAACAAATTCTCTGAATGTAAATACTGAACAATTGTACTTATAATATATACAGAAATAGGTTATTCCAGTACATTTTAGTTAAATCGATACCATAACCCCCTGCAAAACATGATTTTATTTATTTATTTTCTTTGTATTATTATGGAAGCATTGGACAGAAATAAGTGAGCTTCAAACAAAATAAGCCAAAACTTTTTTTATTTATGAAGCAAAGACGTTTGTCAGGATGCAAACAGGCTTTTTGTTCACAAAAAGTTTGTCGTTTACCAAAAAAAAAAAAAAAATTACAGGTGTGTGAGTACAGCAGCAGCCATTGCTCTTAGCTTTACATTGCAATTTCAATTGGCCAAAGAACAATTTGACATGGGACAAAACTGGAAAGCAAAACCAGGACAGTACACATTTAACATACAAAAAAAATATTTGTCCAAACATGGCAATTCTAGTAAAAGGTTACTCAGTCATGGCAGGCTATATCCTAGCTTACAACACTTTTTTTTCTAAAACTGTACATTTTCTCTTTTTTATATTGAGAACACAACCAAAAACATGTACACTACAAAAGTATTAAAACAAAGAAAAAAATCTATGAAAAATGGAAGACTGTCTACCTATTATTGTTGGTAGCTTACAAGAAAGATCTCCACAGATAAGTCCAAAAAATTCTGTGAATATATACCAAAGCTTGTAACATTTGCAACAATGCTGTGATACAATTTGTGATTGCAAATGAAGATATAGATATAGCCACTTAACTTACTTCAAAATAACAGGCTAGAGCAACAGGGAATGTGTTGCTGAAGCACTAGATAACTGATTTAACCGTTTGTCAACTCGTATACAGCTTAGTCTTGGTGCTAAAGCTGCAGCAGTTGGCTTCAGTGGAGTCCAAAAGCCTGTCCACATGGGCAGATCTGACCCGCTGTCTCACCAGAGAGAGGATTGATAGTTGAAGCGAACCTTCAGCAGGTATTTCAGGTTAACCTGAGCAATATCATACACAATGTACCTGAAAGGAAATTTTGAGTCAAAGAAAACACAGTGAAAGATGAAAGTGTAGTTATATAAATAAAGGAAGCAGCTAATAGTGATATGTGCTATTTACATTAAATGAAAATATGTATTTTCTTTACACTAAGTGTGAATAATTGTTAGATGCTATTTATACTTAGTGCAAATTGTGGCAGATACTGTTTTCACTTCAGTGTTAATATTATAAAACAGTGTGCAATAGCAACAACATATTCAGTGTATATGATTGTATTTATTATAACTATAAACAACATTACCTCCACTACACCTACCCCTAACCCTTAAAAACTTTATTCCTGCAATTAAACAGGCCCTTTAATTTCCACTTCTCATTTATTTTCTTAATTTCTATTTTTTGAACTTATCTCCAAGCAGATATGCGATGGGAAAAGGGATAAGTAAGAGTTTTAAAAATGCCAGATTCGAACTCAGGTCGCTCACGTCAAAATAGTGGTTATCAGCCTTATGCGGCTATGAGCAGGATTTATTTTATAATCTTGTCTGGTTCAATCAGACAATGGTGGGCGACTGGGCGGAGTTAGTGTAAATGGCATCTGCAGAAAAACGATAGGCTCTTTGCACTTGGTGTAAAATAGACACTCCGTTAAATATTTTAAGATGCATATATATGTAAAACAACAGATGAAAGGATACTCGTTGTAGAGCAGACTTGTGTCATCAATGTTTGTGTTGACCCCTTTGCCCAGCGGAACGTCCACTCCATTCAGAGATACAGTAGCCGTTGGGTCCGGAGCAGTTCGTCCCAAACCTGAACACGGCAAAAACACGGCAAAAACATTTGTCAGAAACAAAAAAACAGAACTACAAAATAAGATTTCTTTCTAAATGTAGAACCACCGTACCTTTTACACTGTGTTTACCCTTTGGTAACTTTGTAATGTGCGAGGCTTTCTTCAGTTCATGCCTTTAGAGTAGAATAAAAGTCAAAATCAAATCATTATAGAGCACTCAGCAACATCATAAAAGGGTTTCATTTTTCCAAAAATCATTTGCCTTCCTAAAAGTGGTGACAACTGAATGAAGGAAACTAAAACTTATAATGTGACAAAAGAGTTCATTTCAAATAAACACTGTTCTTTTGTTCAAAGAATCCTGAAACAAAATGTATCTTGGTTCAGACAAAACATCAGCACAACTGTTTTCAGCATGGATGGATGGTAAGAAATGTTTCTTGAGCAGTAAATCATCATATTAGAATAATTTCTGAAGGATTATGTGACACTAAAGACTGGAATAATGAAGCTGAAAATTCATCTTTGCCATCACAGGAATAAATAAACATTTTAAAATATTCAAATAGAAAACAGTTGTATTTTAAAAACTAATAAAGTTTCACAACATTACTGTTTTTACTCTATTTTTGATAAAATAAATGCAGCATTTGTGAGCATAAGAGACAAAACAACAACTTTTGAAGAGAAATGTATTAACTTGTTTAACTTTAGGGGCTTTCGCATCAGAGGAACGTGTCCATAGTTCCTAGAACTATTGGCATGTTCATACCACAGGAACTAGGAACAATTTTAGTCCTACGATCTCCTTTTGGAGGAACTAATTTAGTTCCTACTACACAGTAGGGTCTAAACCAGCACTATAGAAACTACCAGTGACGTTATTGTACGCCGATTGGCTGAATGCAAGTGAAACACCAGCACCTGCCATTTAAAAAAAAAGCTGTGTAAACAGAGATTATAGCCTATACATTTACTCCAGGTGGAATTAACTCTACGAACATGAAAAACAGTGACAGATGGGCCCCTCAACCTATACGCTGAGGGGACCAAGCGAAATATGATTACGTATTTCTGCTCAGCTAGCATCACTGGACATCAACCACACAGCAAACGCTAATACCTTTTCATATACACGCTCTATATTCTATGTATAACAGTTTTATCTGATATCGTATTAGACAGGACTGTTAGACAGATTGTAAACTATTGAACATGGAGAATGTAAGCACTGTGTACTCTGGCGTTCTTAGCGGCGTCGTAATAAGCCGCAATAACTACCGCGGCTAACGTCACTTCAGAGTTCCTACTGGCGGTGCGATTGCAAACAGGAAAAATTTTCTAAAGGGAACTATTAGTTCTCAGGGAACCACCCTGGTGGCTAGTTTTCGGTGCGAAAGCCCCTCTTGATACCATAATTACAAAAGCAGACTTAAAACAAACTAGGACAAAAAGAGCATCTCTCACATGTTTCCAAGGGCAACCTCTCCTAACAGAAGGAGGCCAACAGGGTCAGCCTGGGACGTGTGGCAGTAGTTCGCACTCTTCGACACCATGTCAGCAAAGTAAACGCCTTTGCCAAACATGTAACCTGTCTGTATTAAAGATCACATAATCAGTATCGATATCATTAGAGTATAGCAGTATTCCAAATGTGTGTTTTATATCAAAGCACAACAAATATGCATAAACTAAGAAAGAAACTGCTCTAATTGAGTCATTAATCAATAAGAAGATTTCTGCGTACTAATTTTTCAGAGAGAGGCAGCTAATGGCACTAGAGGGTGCAGAAACTCACCACTGGAGCCTCAGGAGGAGCGATACGTAGACCCTGAGACAGGATACCCGCGTAGTTGGTGGTGCGGGAGCCGTGCCACAACAGCTGCCGGTTGGGTAATTCTTTGAAGGGGCGGAAACGCTGGTACTCACCCTCCCTGTCGATCTTAAAGATCTAATGGTATAAAAACACAGTAGTCAGAGTTAATGTGTGTTATTTTGCAGCTATGGTGTACCCAGTGCATTTATGAAACAATAATTAAATGTATTTATTTTGACAAGAACCTTTAGGCAAAGTAGTATGCATGTGCATTTAATTATATTTGATACATCAGGCTTATGGCTCATATAGTATAATATAAGAGAATATAGAGCTCAAAGGATTATTATTTTATATTTAGAGACCCAAACTGTGCAAAAATGTGTAATTTGGTGCAGATGCTAAATGTTAAAATAAATACATTCTAATAGCTTGTAATGTAAATCAGTGAGATCTTTACAACAGTATAGCAGACTACTAGCATAAAAGGCATATCAATATCAGTTGACACCTAATAATGTCTTAGTAAGTTAATTTAAATGCTTAGTTTTATGATCAAAGCTCTGTATTTCTTTATTGTGGGATGCAAAACATACTGTAAAATGCATTGATTGAGAGATGTACAAAAAAAGTTCTTCAAGCCTAATGTATCATATTTGATACATTTTAGATTGATTTTTCAAAAAAAAAAAAAAATTATGTATGGATAATCAAATAAAACTAAGATCCTTGAGTCTAGTAAGTGTTCATATTGAAATTTTACTAACAATCTAACAATTATTCTTAAATCATTAAAGACTACACAGAAAAAAAATAAATAAAAGAGTACCACAACCTGAAGGGGGACTTTCTTTATACTAGACTACACTTAAAAAGTTTAAACTATTAGTCAGATGATAGAAGGCATGTAGTAGATTGTGTAAAACAGTGTTTTCAACCATTTATCATCATATTGACCTCAGAAATTTGCACATCAAATGGTACAAATGGAGAGATGAGTTTCCATTAACTTTAACGACTTAAATATTATTTTGTACCTCACATTAAGCAACCGAATGGCTTCAGAAGTCTTGGAATATAGTGCACTAAAATTTTAAGGTGTTTTACAATATTTTTTATATCTTTAGTGGGTCTTAACAATATAAGAGAATACTGCGTACAATATCGGACGGTACGGAGAAGCTGCAGCCGAGCCAGTGAGGATTTTGGGGGATGAATCCTGAGCATCGTCTTCCACCATGTCTTCTTGTACAAAAAACACAACGTTGCATGCTGTGGCTGCATCAGACTGATGCTACCAGGACAGGATTTTCCCCAAGTTTTCAAAATCGCGATAATCGAACACTATTTTCGTGATAATTAAATTTTAAACGATAATACTAACCGTCAGGACATTTTATCTTGGTAGGTACAGTAGACTTTTTTTAGTGTTAATCTCACCTCCTCAACATCCAGTGTGTAGGTGTTGTGAGTAGCAGCGTGTGTGTTCTTCACATATTGCAGTATAAGCTCAGCCTCATTTGATGACTTGTCGACCACCTAGAAACACAAAATCAGTATCAAACACGAGAGTTGTTTTAATCAATGCTAGCCGCAAAGGAAAATTCACTGGTCTTGCAATGAAATACATTTTTACCTCAATTTTGGTTTTGAGTTTCTCATAGTTAATGTCAATTGGATCTTTCTTATTGTCCTCCACTCCTCCCCGTAGCAGGCTGTAGGCCACCTCGATGTCCAACAGGTTGTCCAGCATCTGCACCTTTTGCTATAAAGAATATGCAACAGGTTTAAGACAGACATCACAACAAGACTGCTGCCGAGACAGTATTTTTGACAGTTGCCCAAGCCATACCTGTATGTAATCCACGTTACTCAACAGCGGTGGCTTCTTCATGCCGAAGTCATGAGGTATTAGTGTGTAGAAGCGATTGGACAGGTCTAAGATCAGTGCTTCTGAAGAGCAATCAGCCACAGCCTATAGAAATAAAGGAGTTAAAATAAAAGGAGTGCATATTTGATGGACTGGTTTCATAGACAAAACTGTTCTAGTTAAAAAAACTAGAGGCGGTGAAAGCTGACTGTCAGCTGTTCTTGAAAACACCAAAGAACTAAAGGCGACTAGCACGTGCGTTCTGCACCTGCCTGTAAGGAAATATCTGTCTATATCAGCAGGTATTTTAATATTTTCTTCATTCAAAAAGGAAAATCAAAACTAGGACTGCAAATTAGAACATATTTCAGCAGGGGAAAAAAAGAAAAAAGCTATTGCATCAGCATTCAAGTGCATGAATTGCGGTTGGCGCTCTACCTTTATAAAGCAGCACCGAATGCCAATTCCAGTGAATCATTCTTCTTCATTTATTTGTCACCATCTGAACAAGGATGGCATAGAAGTTGCTTGCAATAGAAATGCATCGCTTTTCAGGTGTTTTACATTGCACATGCATTTCAATTTAAAAAATCTTTCCATTTTCAGTTCAATTATTTGGTAGTCTGAGGTTTTTTTTTTAAAGGTGGGAGTAACCAAAAAAAACTGAGAACCACTGGATTAAGCCAAGATTAGACCTTAGTTCAATTAGGACATTTAAGTAGCTTTTATAAACGTGCCCTAGAAAAAACATTACCATGTGCATATCTTAAGCCTTATCTATGAAACCAGGGGGATAACTTATTTATGAATATAGTGAAGAACTGGACTACCAAAATATATTTTCAGAAACACTAAGACCAACCTGTTGGACCTCGCTCAGAAGGGAATAGGCACTTTGGATCTGTCGTTTGCTTAGTTTTCCCAAAGGCATCTTTTGCAAGTCAATCTGTAGGAGAAATGAAAACCAGTTACAATCAAATCCATGACCACAGACATGCGTTTCTTAATTTTGCTATAGTAAAAAAAGGAAGTGAACACACCTCAAACTCAACCATGGCTTTCTTCATGCTCTCTACATCAAAGATCGTTCGGATGAGGTCTTGGATGGGTTTGGCCAACTTGGATTTGGCGCCTGCGTTTGCAGTCAACAACTTTACAGCCTCCTCATCCTAGGTAAATATATGTGAAAAAATAATGCATTTGGAAGAAATACATATTCTCTACATAAATGGAAACATTTGGAAATGCGTCAACTGCCACAATACATACATATATATATAGATAAAAAGATTTTATTGAAATAAGAAAAAAAAAAAAGTAAAAAAGGTCAATTTTGACCTGGCATCATCAACTGAGGCTTCAGATTAATTGCAATTAATCGCATCCAAAACAAAAGTTTGTGTTTATATAATATATGTGTATATAATATATGTGTGTGTGCTGTGTACATATGCATGCATGTATATATTTAAGAATTATTTGCATGTAAATACTGTATATATAAATTCATAATCTACATTATGTATAAATACAAATATTTTATATATGAATAACACATTTCCTTAAATATATACATGCACGTGTGTGTATTTATATATACAAAATAATGCAGATTGTTTTGATTTCGGAGTTAGATTTGTCCCAAAAATACTTATATACGTTTAAATACTTAACTTAAAAATATATTTGGCCTCTTTCCCATCTCTCACACACTTTCAGGACTGTAACACTTATATCATGATTACATTTGTAGGTTCTTCACTGAAAGCAGGGAGAAGAAGATCTAGTTCATTCTTTCTAACCTTTTATTCATGTTGACAGGCCCTACTAAGATGTATGCACAATTCTGGCAATGCTTTTGAACTCAAACTCATGCCCAACCATTCTCTGGCTACATGTTGTCCCAGTTCTTACCTGTCCGTAGTCAATCTCAAGAGGGTAAAACTTATTGGGGTGTTTTGTGAAGTTTCTTGAGGCCCAGGAATTCCCTGTTTTTTCCTCATACACACTGCAAAAATTATCCATAGCAGAGTTCTTATCGTAAAACTTGTCCAGTTTGTTTCCCCCAATGGTGGTGCCGACTCGACCCCATGACCTGAACACCCAGTATCTGAAAAAGCAACACAAGCATGCTCAAGAAAAGTGGAAATTGGTGCAATTGCTGATATAAAATAATTACAAGGTATTTCCCTTAAAACAAGTGCACATTACAAAATGCTTGCATTAATGAACATACATTTATTGTACCATACATTCACACTTTTATAAGAGAAATGCCTTATGGGAAACATGCATAAATACACAAATATTTAAGGTTTTGAAGCAAGTGTTGGATTAAAAAGTCTTAAAAACTTATATACAGTATGAAATTACTATAAATTATATTTTTTTAATTGCCTGTATATAGATGTCCTAAATAATACTGTGTTTGAGATGAAATTATGTTTTTATAACAGTAAATCACAAAAAATGGGTAAGGCTCACCGTTTCTGGACGTCATCCTCCAGCAACTGTAATTTGTAGTATGAATTTGTCCCTCTAACAATGTCCACGAGACCCAGTGTGGCGCTGTAAATCTTCCCATTCTGATCCAGGACGTGAGCACAGTCTTCCAGACCTGAGCAATTAAATCATGAATAAGGCACTGCACAATCAATACATATCAAAATATAGTATATTAACTTTAAATGAGTATGGGATTAAGTAAAATCTCACCTGAGGCAGGATCTACAGCTGCCCCTCCCTTCACTGTCAGTTTCATTTTCTTTGATATGCTTTCAACTGGAGGAGTAATAAAAGTATTATTCAGCAAAAATAATTATTATAGTTAAATATCATGTAGGCGTGTTTCTGAAATCTTTCTGACAGTGCATTTATGCATGCATATAAATAAGGGCTGTGCAAAGATTAATTGCAATTAATCGCATCCAAAACAAAAGTTTGTGTTTATATATGTGTGTGTGCTGTGTATAATTATTTTGTATATATATAAATACATATGCATGCTTGTATATATTTAAGAATTATTTGCACATAAATACTGTATATATAAATTCATAATCTTTATTATATATAAATACAAACATGTGTGTTTATTTATATATACAAAATAATTATACACAGCACACACACATATATTATGTAAACACACTTGGATGCTATTAATCAAAATTAATCTTTGCACAGCCCTAATATATATGGAATTCAAAAATAAAAAATGCTTAACAACCCTAGAACAAAACTACAATAAATTCAAATAAAAGGAAACCCTGTTTATTTCTTAATGAACGTCCCTGGATTCATACTAGAAAATTGATATTATATACATTTTAAATAATAATAATAATATACTTTAAATATTTTCATATAATATAGAATTATTAAAATATATTAGTTATATAATTATATAATATTTCATCTATAATATTTAATACATTTTATTAAAATAATATTAATATAAAAGCTTAACATGTTTTACCCAATCAAATCCCACCCAAAATAATTTCCATATTTTGATTTAATCTCAAATATTTTATACAATTGAAGTTAAATGTTTTGCAAATATAATTAATCAAAAATAAAAACAAAATCATGCAAAATCTTGCTTTTACAGAAAAATGTCTCTAACCTTTTTCCTCTTTGACTCTGCCAGTACTCTTTGAGGAATGAGCTCCAGTGGATTTGGAGGCCGCGCTTGCAGCCTGGGCCTCGACTTTAACTTCAGCACCCCAAGGGGAGATGCTGTGCAGGGAGATGAGCTCCTGGAGGGCCTTGCCCGACTCCTTGATGTCAGTGAGGAAGTCCTCTGCCACCACACGCACACCTGCGTCCCTCACCTCCTCCATCTTCTTGCTCATTTTTTCAATCTCCTCTGACACACAAGAAGAACAGAGCAGGTTATTAAAGACTTTCAAAGTGACACGGCAAAAAATAAATAAGCTGGTGAAAAATCAGAAGGGACAAATTTATAAATCGGCAAGTAGAAGCAGACCGCCGATTCCTGTGAGAACATACTGGCCTATATAGGACACCTAGCTAACACGCACACCTCATTTTGTATTATAGACAAACCATTTTTGGACCATTTTGAATCATTCTTAAAAGTGTAAAGAACATTTGAATAATATAAAGAACCTTTTTCCACTGTAAAGAACCTTTTGTCCAGTGCAAAGGTTCCATGGATGTTAAACGTTCTTCATAGAACCATCAATGCCACAATTAAAGAATCTTTATTTTTAAGAGTAGGGCTATGGAAAATAATCTACTTGCGATATTAACCAATTATTTTAACCAATCATTTTAACCAATATTGCGATTGTGATTTCATTTGCGATTACTTTTTAAATTCTTTACCTTCTGTATTTGTTGACAAAGACAAGCAATAAATCATTGTACAGTGTAGGGATGGGAATCTTTAGGTAGCTCATGACCAGACCTACTTTTTTTTCTTATTAATTAATCTTAATAACACTTCAAATATGTACTTAACTACATGTGTAAAAATACATAGTTTAAATATATGTATGCATGTATGTATATATATATATATATATATATAGAAAACATTTAATAAAACCAATTACATGTTAAGAATTTTAAATAGGCTATATAGCTTAAAAATATAAAAGCTAGTAACACACATCTGTTTAAAAAAAAGCTCAGATTTGACTCTGAAATTCTTTGAATCGATCCAGACTTGTTGGAGAGAGAATAAATAACACAATATCACATACATTAAAAATAAACTGTTCTTTCCTGTATGCCTGACCTTTATGCGTTGCGTGCCAAGTTGATGCTTGATCTTGCAGACTGTTTTTCTCTCATGTCATCTGACCATTTAATGGCAGCTTTTGCGGTGACAAAAACGTGTTTCATCATATCGCAATATTATAGCAAATGCAATTAATCGTTCAGCCCTATTTAAGAGTGTATTGGGCATTACTTAATTTAGTCAGTGCAAACCAGCTAAACACAAAATCTGTCTACTTAGCAAGGAAGCTCACTAGAGTCTGTAAAAGAGCTACAGATCATCACTCACTCTTGCTGCTGATGCAGAGAGCAGATTTGTTGGCAGTGCCTGTGATTTTTCCTCCCAGTTCTTCCACTGCAGTTTTCAGCTCATCTTTGTTCTTGCTTAGTTTTCCCACAGCCAGCAGCTTCAGTCCTGTCAGAGGCTTATCTAGAGAATACATTTAGACAAAAATAGTTTATACCCATAAAATTGAAAGAGCAGAGTAATCCTTAGCAAACCTGCTTGCCAAATACTCAGTTCCTGAGAGAATATTAAATAATACAAGTGATAGACTGAAGCTGATTGCACAATATCTGGCCACTTTGAGTAAAATATCCACATATTTTACATGTATTAAGTGAATGAAACTTTCATTGTTGCATGAACTTTCCCTTTAAGAAAACAACAAAATAAATGTAGCGTTCATTTAATTTCAGTAATACTTATCAGTATTATTGACAAACGAAAATGGTTTTCATTAACTGAAATACAATTTATTTTTTTCAGTTAGTTGCCAAGGCAGCATTTCTAATTTTTAAGTTAATGTAGTAAAACGTGTTATATTAGTATCATCGATGTACCAGTTAAATTAATATTTAGAATTTTTGTTAGAAGTTTTTTTTTTTAAATATGTTTTGTTTTTAGTTATAAGTTATACTTTAATTCAAGCAACAAAGGCTATGTAACTGTATTAACTGTAACTCTTTTAAAAAAACAAATTTAAATTTAAATAAAAAAGTAAAAATAGAAGATAAACTAAATTAAAAAATTACAATAAATATAACTTTTATATGTATTTAAAATATAAAATGCAGGTTCCTCTGTCCAGCGCCCATCATTAATAATTCACCTCATGACAAACAAGCTGATAAATATCCCCACTGAGCCTACTTTCCCTCTATAATGTAATTAACACCCATTTGGGTGGCGGTAATGATGACCGTTAGTGGAAAAAACCCAAACAGGAGCATTTTCCCATTGGAATGAAAGGCTTATAAAAGCCCATATTACAGTGATAGGTGAAGAGCAACACAGCAAGAGAATATAAATGAAAATATTAAAGTCAAAGCTAATTCAAAACATACTGCAATAGCCCATAAAAAAATGCAAAAATAATTTTGCTTACATCTGATAAGCTATCATTTATTTGTGTAGGCATCCAACCCACTAAATAAGCATCAGTATTTGTCAAGGTTTGTCTCAGTCACTGACCTGCAGGCACCTCTGAGAGGTTGTTACTGGAGGAAGTGGACATGCTCGGGACGGCTGAGGTCACGGTAGCAGACGAGGGGGTGGGGGTCGCAGGAGGAGCATCTTTGGGAAACAAACGGTCCTGCCGTTTGAACTTAAACTTCTTCAGGAAGGGAATATCACTGAACTCCTGAGGAAGTATAACATTGTGTTAGGATTTGGAGAACTGCGTACTGAAATCCAAAGACCACAGATCTACTAACCTTAGGAGTGACCCAGTCTTTGCGATCAGGTGTCTGAGTCTTGAATACACACTTGGTCCATGCAGAGATGTCTCCAGTACAGTAGTATGCATCGCTCTTAAACACAAGTTGTCCTTTGCAAGTCTCACAAGGCTTCAAGGACCCAAACGCCATGCAATCTGATAGCCGGTCCACAACCTGTCAGTCAAACACAATTTTAATTAAAGAAATGACACAAAGTCATGAAGGTAAAGTGAAAATAGTCAGATTCTACTTGGTATCTGATGTTTGATGCTGCTGCTATTGAAATTGCCAGTCAGACAGTGAGCATCAGGTCAAATGAGCATGTAAATACAGTTTCTTTACATTTGACTCCCCAGAGGGAACTTCCTGTTTGTTAGCAATAAGCAGTTCCTTCATGTCATTGATGGAGCAGAACTTCTTTAGCTTGTCTTTAATTCCCCAGATCAGCTGGCTTTGCTCCTAGAATACATAAAAAAACCAGACAAAAGCATTTTAGGCTGATATTTTCTTATATTTACAGAAAAAACAAAAGAGAAATGAGTTAAATGTTGGGAGCCAACGCTACAATACATTTTTTACAGATGCCACGGCTCTGGTGATAGCGAGGAAAAAGAATGCTAAATGCAAATAACTATAAAATCATGTTAAGAGTAGAAAAAACAAATAAAACTTTATTTCTATACATTATAACGGTGTAAATTCATTTGTTAATAGGTAAAAATGATCCACCATAATCCATACCATGTTATATAGATGATCTCATCTCATACCTTCAGTTTCAGCTCCAGTTTTTCATCTTCTTTCTTCTGTTTCTTAGACACTCCTCCATCAACATCATCTGTCTTTCTCTTCCTGAAAAAAAAAGGCATTTATAAAAACACCAGATGCACGGGCCTAAAACACTTTATGAAAACACATTGAAAATTGTAGTGGTCATTTTGAAATAGGGCTGGGCAATGATTAATCGCATCCAAAATAAATGTTATGTTTACATAATATATGTGTGTAGTGTGTATAATTATTTTGTCTATATAAATAAACACACATGCATGTATATATTTAAGAAAAATGTGATATTAATATATAAAATATTTATTTTAATATATAAAATTAATTATGTATAAATATATATAAAGTATATACATGCAAATATTTCTTAAAAATATATGCGCATGCGTGTGTATTTATATACAAAATAATTACACACTACACACACATATTATCTAAACACAAACTTTTATTTTGGATGCTTGCCCAGGCCTATTTTGAAATTAGGATATTACTTAAATACGCTGCAAACAATGACTTATTACATTCAAAATTCTGAATGATCAACTGAGGTATTCACCAGTTAAAAACTTCTGCATAATGATGCTATTCTTAATTATGAAAACTATTAAAAATGCATTTGTTATTTTAAAGCTGAAATAAAAATAAATAAAATGAAAAACTTAAACCTAATTTTAAAAAATAATAATAACTGAAATAAAATGTTGTACTAAAATTGCAAAAAATTTTAAAATAATAATAAAAAAGAAGCTAAATTGTAATATTAAGAAAAAGTTAAAATGTCAAAAGCACATAAAAAACTATAATGTTATGCAAATAATACTTAAATTACACTGCTACATTGCTCCTTTATACTGATGTAAATAGGATATTCTCACTGTAAACTTGAAAAAACAAACCCTGGTCCATGATCTGATCATCTGATCTGAATGGTGAACTTTTCCACCTTGTGGATTTGAGTTAATCCTACAGAGAGATGTTGGCCTCCTCTGATCTCGTGTGGTGGCTCATCTATCAGTGGACCTCATTAAAGGATTATCAGTCCTCTGAGTCACAGTCACGTCTGGACAGGTTCCTCTGTCCGGCGCCCATCATAATGCCGATCATTAATAATTCACCTCATGACAAACAAGCTGATATCAACATCACCACTGAGCCTACTTTCCCTCCATAATGTAATTAACATCCATTTGGGTGGCGGTAATGATGACCGTTAGTGGGAAAAACACAAACAGGAGCATTTTTCCCATTAGAGTGAAAGGCTTATAAAAGCCACACTGTGAAAGGCGACACAGCGAGAGAAAATAAATGAATATAGATGTGGCATCTTTTGCTAATGGATAGAACATTTCGAAGTAGATCCAAAGAAGTCAAATGCATTGGCAGAACATAGGCAAACAACAAACGACGAGTGACATCTCAAAGCAATAATACGAAGCATACACGACAGACTTGGTATGTACATCAATAATACTTATTCTTAATTAGATGTTTTGAAATTTTATATTTTGCTAAATTTTAAGTAGGGGTTTACCGATACCCACATGTCATGATTCAGTACAGATCACGATAGGATATTATTGCGATACTGCAACACACATATGGTAAAAGGTTAACAAAAATTGTTTTACTGTTGATTAAAATGCTAAATTTGGTGTTCGATGTGTAATGTATCGATGTGTGTGTAAATTAATAGAGCGGACTTTGTGCTGGAGACCCAAAGCACAGGACAATAGAGACACCAGAATAACAATATTGAAAATACTGAATTATTTAAGCTTGGACTCCGTCAATGACTAGATATACAGAGGATAACTTTTGAAATTGTCCAAAAACAAGGACGGTATTGTTCAAAAATCATATATAACTCTAATGAAAGGTTTTGATCCACTTCAAATGTTGACTACTGTATTTAAAATAATGTACCACTTTTGGTACTGGTAACATCAGACATTTAGTATTATCAGGACCCAAAAATATTCCCCCATTGCATTATTATATTACATTCAACTTTATATGTTAGTGTTTATCATTCTAAAACTCTGAAAACTCACACCGTACAATACATCAGCATTTTTGTATGGCGATATATTAAGAAACAATATATTGTCACACACCTAATTTTAAGTACATTTTTTTTGTTTTACTTTAACACTTAATGTTAATTAATCATATATTGTTTTTAATAATAATAATATATTTGACATTTATGCTTGTACTTTTATTCAGCAAAATGCAAATAATTCTACAGTTTTCATAAAAATAATAAGCAATAAACTACATTTAAACATATATTTGTTATTATATTAATACAAGCAGGGCTTGACATTAACTTTTTTGCTCACCAGCCACTATGGTTAGTGATTTACCAAAGATACTATCCACTTAGCATTTTCACCAGCCACAACTTTGACATCGACACCATAGGGAAATACTTATATTATATGAGATATTTTTAATATTATCTCATAATGTTTTATATAGCCAATATAATTGTCTTTATGTGCACACACTTTAGAAGTGAGCATAAAATCTGCGGGAATAAGTAAAATTATGCTGAATACACGCAATCTCACGCCGAAATTCAAGCCCTGTAACACTAATATTAATCCGGTGCAAATGAAACAAGTGAGTGACGGGTTTGTGTGTCAACCCCCTGTCGGAGATATAAGAGAGTTACAAGCATTACTCCCTTCACTAACATGCATATGAGGAGTTCTTGATTTCTTTACCGACTGATGGTTTATTCAGAAGGTCAATTCCTCATTTAAAGGCACAGTAAAGGCAATCAGATTGATTTTACATCATTTTAATAGACCATTTTGCGAGATGTAAACAACACTGGTCCAGAAACACTTCCTGTATCAATTTGTAACTTTTTTCTTTATTTTACATGTAAAGAAAAAACCTTAAAGATGTTTGTTTAATTTTTTGATTCAGTTTAATATGTTCTGTTGGTTGTATTTTATCCCAGATTTTATGTAGTGTTAAAAAACACAGGAAGTGCTTCTGGATCTTGCAAAATGGTCTATACAAAGCGTAATAAAGGATTTTCAATCATCATTTTTCTTCCTGGTTCGGTTTTATATCTACAGGTCAAAATGAACGAGTCTATCGCCAACTTCACTTTCTCGCCGACTCAGCTCTACCTCAACGCGACTTTAATGAATGTCACCTCTTATGAAAATAACACATTTGTGCAGTTCACCAACGGCCTGTCCACCATGTCCACACTTGCGCAAGGTAAACTTACTCAAACTACCTCTACTACGGCTACAACTACAACTACAACAGCTGCACCCAACATCCTAGCATCAATAAACCTGCCTTACATGATAGCCGAGCTCATAATAGCCTTCCTCTCCGCCGTGGGCAACCTGCTGGTTTGTGTTGCAGTGGGACTGAACCGAAAGCTCCAAACGGTTACGAATTACTTCCTGGTGTCGCTAGCAGTGGCGGATATATGCGTGGGTGTCCTGGCGATCCCTTGCGCCATTATGACAGACCTGGGAATTCCACGGCACAATCTGTATCTGTGTTTGCTAATGTTATCTGTGCTCATCATGTTAACCCAGAGTTCCATCTTCAGCTTGCTAGCGGTCGCTGTGGAGCGTTACGTGGCCATTTTCATGCCCTTCCAGTACCACCGGCTCATGACGCCTCGCAAAGCAGTGCTAGTCTTGTGTTTGACTTGGATGCTGGCGTTCTTGATCGGCCTGGTGCCATTGATGGGCTGGTTCAAGCCACCACCTCCGTCGGGCTACTGTTTCTTTGTGTTTGTGGTGGATATGACCTACATGGTCTACTTCAACTTTTTCGCCTGCGTCCTGACCCCACTGGTGGTGATGTTCCTCATCTACGCGCAGATCTTCGTCACGGTAAAACGTCAGATGAGGAGGATTGCAGCAGAGCGGGGCGGCGCAACCAACACAGAGGGAACGGCGAAGATGAAGAGAGAGATGAAAATGGCCACTTCGCTCTTTCTGGTCCTCTTCCTTTTCACGGTCTGCTGGATTCCGCTACATATCATAAACTGCTTCCTGCTGCTGTGCCCTTCGTGTCCCGTCCCCATACCGCTGCTACTAACGGCCATTATTCTCTCCCACGCGAACTCTGCTGTTAACCCTTTCCTCTATGCCTACAAGATGAAAACCTTCAGAAAAGCCTTCAAGTCTATCTTTCTATGCGGCAGGGGCATCAGTGATGGTGATGAGCAGCATGATGATGGGGGACGCAACACCCAAAGAACCTGAACGCTAACACTTTATCCAGTCCTAAAGTAAAGACTGAAAAGAATCAAAACAATGGGAGTAAAAACTCAATTCTAAGGGTGATCATTATTTGATGTGTAAATCCAGACCTATATTTTCTATGAGTCACTCTTGTCTATGTGTTTCTAAGAAAGGTTCTTTGTTTTGAGAGAGAAAACATAACACTATTTTTTTTACTCAGCTTTTATTTATTTATTTTTTTACTTTATTTATTACATCCAAACAAACAATGAAGCAACTACATTAGGGTTGGGCTACGTCGCCCGTGACCTTTTGAACGTAATTACGTATTACGTGACGTTACAAACGCGCCTCACAGAATGGAGCAAGGCTAGCATTTGTCCTTAGAAAAGTTACATTTTTGGAATAAGTTTTGAAATAACCGATCGTTTCGCATTATAAGACCCTTATTCATCGTCTGATGTCGTTTAAAGACATTTGAAGCTGCATCTGAAACTGTTATTAACTGTCGTTTGGACCTTGGACCGTCTGGTTCCCATGTAAGTCCATTTTATGGAGAAAAATCCTGGAATGTTTTCATCAAAAACCTTAATTTCTTTTCGACTGAGGAAAGAAAGACATGGACATCTTGGATGACATGGGGGTGAGTAAATTATCAGCAAAAGTTTTTTTCAAAAGTGAACTAATCCTTTAACTCGCGATTAATCGCACATTTTTATCTATTCTAAATGTTTCATGATTTCCTTTTCTCACATTATTATTATTTTTTTTTATTTTAATGCTCTTATCAACATGAAAATGTGGATCGGCTTGCTTTGTGCAAATGTTTTTTTATTGAAAACAACATTGGCATATACTGTGTTCAATTTCACACTAACATTCTCTCTTGGAGAAAATAATCTCTCACACAATGTAACACTGTTCATCAATAAAAGGGTGAAAGAAATACTGACGAGGTCCTGATATTGACGAGGGGGGCGGAGAATTCGCATCAGTGTGTGTGTGTGTGTGTGTGTGATCCAGCGTTCAGATTTAATTCAAAAATATCTGAATTTGTGTTCTGAATATGAATGAAAGTCTTACAGGGTTGAAACAATATATGAGGGCGAGTAATTATCAACAGAACTATCCCTTTAAGCTGAAATTGCTACACAAACCTATCCAGTTTACATAAACAGGTAAGCTGCATTTCTTGTAAAACTAAAAGCTTTAGAAAAAACTGTGCTTATATAGTTTGAGGCAACATGATGACCCAAAAAAGAAATCAGACACTCACCCTTCATTCTTCACTGCAGGAAGTCTTTTCTTCAGCTCCTCCTTGTCTTCATCTCGTAGAGCTCCGAAACCTTTGAGCTGGGTGGCACCGTACTCTGGTTTAAACAATAGTTCCTCACGACGGCTCACAAAGCAGCCAGTGTGGTACCAGCGATCTATCAGACCAAGCTGAGGTTTCTCTGGGTCCACGGACTTCTTTGACACACGGATGTGGTCCTGAAGATCAGCAGGGAAGATTCAGATTATTTTATTTAACGCCATCTCAGCATTCAAAGCTATTTTAATTGCAAAAATTCAATTACAAAAATACAAATATATTATAAATACAATAAAAACAAATACAAAAACAGCAAGTCATATTACAAAAGATCTTGAAAATTAACATATGATACAAAAATCCAAAACCATTTCAGGCATAATCTGATTAAATATATCCTTAAGTGAAGTAAATTCATAAAAGAGCATTTTGCTTGTACTAAGCCTTTAAGTAAAAAACCATGGGTCAAACTTTTGTGCCCCATACGTCATCTGGTGTAGAATACTTGATCAAGTTAAGCTTTAAGAGTGATAAAAAGTCTGTAATTTCCTAGCAGGGAAGAACAGATTAACTCATGTCTTGTGTTCAAAAAGCATAATTTGTTAAACAAAAGAATACATTATGTACCTTTTCAATCTTTTGATCACATCCCTTGCAGGTGCTTCTGTTGGATTTGGCGTACTCCACTGCAAAGTCATTCAGTATCTTTTCCCCTTTAGCTGCTCCCTTCTGCTCTCCTTTCCCTGCAAAGCAATGAGGATTAATGAATTCATTTAAGACTTAGTGACTTAGTGCCTACCTGCTTTGCAGCCCATATGGCAAATCAAACCAAACAAAAACAGTGCTTAGGTCAAAATGACTATAATTTTAACAAATCACCTCCAGTAGCACCACCGCTCTCAATGGCTTTCTTCACTTTATCCTGGTCATCCCAGCGCAGGTCAGTAAATCCAGATATGTCAGAGGGTGACTGTACAGCAGCCCGGAGCCAAAAGCAGGAAAAATGGTGCCAGTGAGGCACTTTGCCATCAAACATGGGAGACTGTGAGAGACAGACAGGTGCAGCATGATTAAGAAACATCCGCTAAAACACTAGTTCCCTGCTAAATGAAACCGAAAGCACACACAAACATAACATTACAGCAGTTTGGTCATTTTTGGTTGAGGATTTGCAGTAAAACATAATTGTGAATTGTACAGCACTATTGCTTGTCAATTGTTGCAGAAGTCTATCATAACCATATGTAAACATTGTGTTTATTAAGCCATGAATCAAATTATAAGATATGTGAAATTCAGTCATTGCAAACGAATTGTTTCTTTTGAGATTCATTGTTTTATCATCAATTCATTACAACAACACAGCTTTGATTTTATTGTTTCCACATTTCCATTTGTTTCTTGTTAATGTTGTCCAATGCACCACTAAAAGCAATTTCAAACTGATGTCCATATTTAATTCCATAACCATTTAAACTCTTGGGCCTGAGAAACTTACATAATGTTACGTGTAATGCAATTGCATTGACTAAGTTAACTTAACACTACGCGTTCAAAAGCATACCTGCAAAATACAAATGCATTTACACCAAAATACTGATGTTTAATAGCAATATTGGGTCAAAATAGCACAGAATTCATTACCTGCACCATAATGGCCATTCTCAGCGAGTCCTTAGCAATGTTTTCTTTGCATTTCTTGCAAGAGGCGCGTCCACTTTTCGCATATTCGGCTTTGTAGAGCTTGTCGTCCTGTGAATCAGCCATTTCTACAGATATAACTGTGAAAAGTGGAGGTTTGGGGTTTAATTGTAGTCAGACAGGGCAATAACTAACGTTACAATGCAATGAGAAATAGCACTCAGTCCGCGTGCAGAAGCAGCACCAGAAACACCCGCGCAGAATACCAGCCCAAACTAATCGAGTCTACATTCCTCTAGAGTAGAGAATACGCGCAGGCAGAATTAATCGAACTCGAGCAACCTTTACGATAATGACAGTGAATTTTTAGTGACATGTTTGTTTTAAACATTACGACTCTTGAACTTACACAGGGGTAAGGAGCAGTGGTGTTATGTTGTTAATGATAACTTTAATTCCTTCTAACTTGATAACCTGCTCATTCCTAGATGAAGCGATAGGAGAAATGCTGGTGACGCATGCTGGTCCTGTCTGTTAAAACACTTTTTTACAAACCAAATTGTTTTATTAAAAGTGTCGTCTATTAAATGCAAAATTGACAAAGTCAAAGATCATATAATATTATCAAATATGAAGTGACAGTATAATGTGTTAAAGTGCAGAGCTGGTTAGTCAGGCCAAGAAGAGACTACTACAACTCTTCCTTTTTATTATGACAAATTTGTCATTAAAATGTTTACAAATTTATTAAGCAATATAGAGATAGCCTATAGACAGTGTTTTAATGAGTCGGGTAACAAAAAACATTGAAATAATTATTACCACGAATCCCTGGTTCGAAACAAATTATTTTGAAGCTTCACGAAGCAATTTCGGAAGCGTCCATGACTACTAAAAATGCTATCTTCAAAAAAGGTAAGGATTGAAATCTTTCTGTTTGAATTATTTTACATTATATAAAATAATTGTGGTCAATATATTTTGGCGTGAACTAGTTATCATGGTAAAGTTTTTGTAAGGGATGGGATGGGAATCATGGGATATGCCAACTGTGGTATCTGGGTACACAAGCCTGGATTTTTATCATAAATAAGAGAACAGAAAAAGGTAAATGCATTTATTTTTTATTTATTTCATTCATACATATAAATATTGGCCTATGCAAATTGTTCCATCATGCAAATTCACGCCGTGTAGCAGTAGAAGAAAGAATATCATGGTGTTATTATCATGGTAAATTTGTTTTGACAAATTCTACAAAAAAAGCTACAAAATCAGTTTGTGGTGAACATGTGGAGGTGTTTAGTATGACATTTTCTATTTTAAATAAGATACTCTGATCATTAAACTTTAATTATATGAAAGCATTTCCTGGTATATAAAGGTGGTTTTATGTACATATCTCTTTTAGCACAGATTACTAACTACAGTGTAGTTTCAAGGCAATATAAAATGGCTGTTACACATGTATTTTTACATTTTAAATGGCATTTACATGTATAACATCTCAGTGGAAATCAGAAACAAATGTCTAATGTAAACAAAGAAAAAGTAAAGAATAAAGACTATTAACTTATAAAACTAACTGTATGTTAATGTTAAAACAAATATTGTAGACTTAATTTTTTTTAAATTTTCTTAATCTTTATTATTCTTCTGAGGTACAAAATAGTTATAGTCATCACAAAACTTAAAAAGCAGTGACAGTTTGTGCACAATTTGTATCTGTGGTACATATGAGGTATTTTATGTCATGGCAGGAATGAGGAACAATTCTGTAAAATGCCTTTTAACACGATTATCTAAACCTTTACATTGACTGTAGCAAGGTAAAAAGTCTCCTTAGATTTGGATCTCATTAGATTGTTTCATTATAAGAAGTTACAAGTGAAATTTATGAAAATATAATAAAAAAAGTCCTACAAATATGTTCTACAGACAAGTCCATATGAGGATTTTATAAGATATTTGAGGTATCCTTTCAAAGATGAAGGCAGGGTCTCAACTGAGTGTCATTCAAGTTACAGTGAATCCAGGTATGATGTGTCACATCATAGTCTTTAGTGGCTAAAGTTGCTGTTTGGCAGAGTGAAACCTCCATTGGTACCTCTCTGTTTCTCTCTGTGAATGGCCTGTACAAGGCCAAAGACCACAGCGGCCAGGGTGGTCCTCCCACTGCGTCCATTCTTTCCTCTGTCCGAAATACCGTTGCTTGCCATCTGACGCCTTTTGGTGCTGATGAAGTACGTTCGGACATGTCCCTTTCTTTCACTGACGCCTTTGATGTATATCTCACCACGCAACTCTAGCGCGAAGCCCCAGTCTGCTAGAATATTACGTGTGCCCTCGGGGACCTGAATCCTTCCACTGACTCCAGTACTGTCCATCCGACTTGCCAAATTCACTGTCATGCCCCAGATATCATACTGGGGTTTGGTGGCACCAATGACCCCAGCAACAACAGGGCCATGGGCAATTCCTAGGGGGGTATATTGAAGTTACTCATATATATATACTCATTGTAATTGTCAGAAATTTTAGATAACTGTATAGACTTCATATTCAGAGTAGATGGCATATTTAAAGGAACCGAAAAATATTTTTTATTAAGATAAGCAACACTTAACCCCTCAGCAAAACATGGCTGCCCACTGCTCCGGGTGTGTGTCTCCACGGTTTGCAGTGTATTTACTCGCTACTCCCAATGTGTGTGCACTAACTTTAATGGGTTAAATCCAGTGCACAAAGTATGGGTTACCAATCTTGGCCTTTCACTTTCACTTTACAGTGACCAGGGTCTGTCAAGATCCAAAAAGGGCAAGCCTTCTGAAGCCATTCAATGCTAATTTATTACAAAATGTAGCTGAATTATTTCTTAAATGTGACATGACCAAAACCAAAAGGCTGTAAAAGACAAACGTACAGTCTGTTCATTATTTACAACCCATGTTTTTATGGAAATGATGGCGCAGTGGATAAGACACATGCCTTTGGTGTGAGAGACCCGGGTTCGAATCCAATGTGAGACACCAATGTTTCCCTGAGCTAGACACTTAACCCCTAGTTGCTCCAGAGGCGTGCGACCTCTGATATTTATAGCAATTGTAAGTTGCTTTGGATAAAAGCGTCAGCTAAATGAATAAATGTAACTGTATTGTGCTACACAACAACAGTCCAAAATATTTCTATATTACAGCCTCATTTGCATTAGATTAAATATAGCATCTACTTTGACTGAGGTCTATTCCACTAGCCATTACCAGCGCGCAGTTGGAAATTGTTTGAAGAATGTTTGTTGATCTCTCTCAGAGTCTCTTGCATAGCCAAAGCGAACAGAACCAACTCACTGATATGATGCAAGTCATTCAAAACACAAGACTGTCAGGATGAAGCACAGAACAATTATATTGCATTACAGTTGGAAATTCCAAATGTATATAATTAAGAAGGCTAATCAAATGAATAAGAATGGTTTACCTGTTTATCGGGTGATAAACCAGATGCTGCCATGTAGCAACTGCCAATGGTTTTGATTTTCTCAATGTTCAAAAAATATGACTCCTCTAACAACTTTTCCAGAGAGAAACAAAAACAATGAGGGCTTTGTATAAGACAGATGAGAGAAAAAACACCAGCACAAAAAATACAACCTTCCATCAAAGTCCTACCTCATCAAAGTCTGCAATGATCTCATTGAGCAGTCTGAGACACTCAACTCCCTCGTGTTTGATCTCCTTTTGCTCATAGTAGTCATTAAAGCCAGCGATGGAGGCAAACATCACCCCCACCTCATCATAGGACTGAGAGTACAGCTCCTGAGAGGACAAAGACAACATCATGCATGGACTTTTATTTGGTCTTCGTAGTTTATTAGTTGTGGGTCATTACACAGGAATGCACAAAACAACTCCATTAAGGCTTTTTAAGTCCAAGTGCTTATAAAATAAAACAATATTGAGACAATATCATATGTGTACATCACATTTCTGAACATTTCTATTCATTCTAAAAGTGATGTGATCTCTCTCAGAGGACCTCAAACAAGAGTTATGAATTATACGAGTTCACCCGAGTGCATGTTTTTCTTTCTCAACAAAGTATTTCAGCTGAAATATGTTTAAAATGTCTAAAATGCTGAAGTTAGCTATAGCCTGATATAATAACATGGGAAATAAGCAGCAGTTTTGACCATCTCCATACTCAGGTAAACTCTGCCTTTGTTCATGACTGCTCCTCAAGCCCCAATTGGCCCATTTTTGGACCAAAGTATTCGGCGGGCCAAAAAACCCTGACTGTTGGGCCTTAGGAAGTCCCAACAGGCCCAATAGTGACAATAGAAATGGGACTGGCCCTGGCCCGACAGTGGAAACACGGCTAATGACTCTCAAAACTGTCCAGTTACTAGAGCTAATTACAACAATATTAGTTTTGTTCTCAGTCAGTTTCCTTTATAATAATAATAATAATAATTCGTTACATTTATATAGCGCTTTTCTGGACACTCAAAGCGCTTCACATAGAAGGGGGGGATCTCCTCAGCCACCACCAATGTGCAGCATCCACCTGGATGATGCGACGGCAGCCATATTGCGCCAGAACGCTCACCACACACCAGCTTACTGGTGGAGAGGAGACAGTGATGAAGCCAATTGGTGTATATGGGGATGATTAGGAGGCCATGATGGACAGAGGCTACTGGGCAAATTTGGCCAGGATGCTGGGGTTACACCCCTACTCTTTCGAAAGACATCCTGGGATTTTTTATGACCACAGAGAGTCAAGACCTCGGTTTAACGTCTCATCCGAAGGACGGTGCTCTTTTGACAGCATAGTGTCCCCATCACTTTACTGGGGCGTTAGGACCCACACAGACCACAGGGTGAGCGCCCCCTGCTGGCCTCACTAACACCTCTACCAGCAGCAACCTGGCTTTCTCAGAAGGTCTCCCATCCAGGTACTAACCAGGCTCAGCCCTGCTTAGCTTTAATGGGCAACCAGTCTTGGGCTACAGGGTGATATGGCTGTTTCCTTTGGAAACACTGTAAAACCAAAGTTACCCACTATGGAGCAGAAACAAAACAACCTTGGCATCTGTTTTCAGGCTTTCCCACTGAAGGCATCTCCAGCGCTAGAAAGCTTTTCTATATTAATACGGATCCTAAAGTTCTTGTCTGATCATAACCCTTCTTTTTCCAGTGATATTCCTCTGAGCTTTTCTCTTTTGTAATGTCTCTCTTTCTATAGTCTTTTTTCAAATCTCGCTCTTGCTCACTCTCTCTCCTCCCCCATCATGAGTGGGCATGCCTCCTACTGCTGATTGGCTACATTTTTATTGTGGTGCTTGGTCCGATCCACTTTCAACAGCATTTTGAAAAAAAAAATCGTTTACTGCAACTTAAAGCTATTACTGTTTTCACCCGGCTGATGATAAGATCACCCTTGCATCATGGGAGCAAAGCATCTGCACAGGCAAGCATCACTCACATTTTCTTTAAGTTTGCTCAAAATTAATATCATCACTGATAGTTGCTTATATATGACTCTGATGTACCTGGTCATTTCTGTTCCTCTCTAGGAAGTGACGAGCAACGTGTGCAGGGAGGATGTTGTGCAATAGACACTCATTGTGTTCTCTCAGGTCTCTCATCTCCTCCACTTCCTGCTGAGCTTGCAAACGCCACAGGAAGTCAAGCCGTGTTGTGGCCTCCCACTGGATCAGAATGAGATGGCACAGAATAAGGAAAGATCCCAGATGTGTATTACAGTTTTCTACATTTTATAATTCCCTGTCAGATAATGACTACATTCTATATAGAGAATGTGTTGTCAAAACGGGAATACTGAAACCGGGGTTGCCAACTTTTGAGTTTAACTTGCAGTGAGAATTATACACAAAATTATACACAAAAACCTTGCAATACAAATTTGTGTATTGTGATTGTGAAACAGAATTTCGTTAAGTTTAGTTTCAACATGTTACAATTTTTACACGGTGCAATAACTGCTGTTTTTACAAGTGCTTGATACAAATTTCACAATTTTAATTCATAAGATTGCGATAAGATTCAGATTAATTAAGATAAATATCAGGTACAGTAGCTACATGTTATTTTTTCTCAAGGAAAAATCTCTTAACCAATGCTGTAAACATAGAGGGAGCCCTGTCAACTGGTATTATTATTAAAGAGTAAATTAACAACTTAAATTAATAATAGTTATTTCAGATGTGTAAATCTGCTTGTGTGCACAAAAACTATATTTCACAGTGCTGCCTAAACAACTTTGATGAGCATTGCACAGGTAGGGGTCAGGGGTCAGACTGGTCCAATCAAAAGGTTGAATTAAAAACCATTTCTCTTGCAATTATTGATGTCATACGCTAAACTGGCTGCACAGCACGTTAGCTTTTTTAATTTGACGTGAGATTTACTTTGGCAGGGTGAGAGCGTCAGAGAAAGCCTGAAAGTCTGTCTCATGTCAAATGCGTGATAGTTGGCAACCCTGCTGAAACTGAAAAAAAAAAAAAACCTGAAAAATTCATACCCGTCGTCCATTGTAAAACACAGCTATGATGAACATTGCCATCAACAGAATTGAGACTCCCTTTCTTCTGAGGTAGTGAGACCTTGAAGGTATAAAATGCAAGTAAACGTTAGTATGAAAGTGTTTTTTTTTTTACTATTTCTAAATAGTGTGTTAGAGATTTATGATGGACACTCACCTGTTACTTAACTGTTTCTGCTCTGGTTGATGTACATACAGCATGTGGAAGGACACTTCGATGAAGTAAGCATAGACAGCCACCACTAACAACAGAATAGTCAACTTCAAGAGAGAGCTCAGCCTCAGGAACACAGCACAGGTCACCATAGAAACCACCCCACTCAGAATGAAGAACTGTGTAAATAAACATAATAGGCATGAAATATAATAACAGGTAGGTGGAGTCTTCATGACAGGACAGTTTATATGGAAGTCACACCTCTGGATAGGTACAGGCAGTAAATGGCTTCTGGCTGGTGTGATAGTCCTCTGTTTCACTGGTGTTTATTTCTCTTGTCTCAGTGGAGTTGCACCATATCTGGATAAGCACAAGATAAAAAATTATAATGAATGGACCAAAATTGACATTGTAAAGCCCAATTTTTATCCTCCAATAAACATAAGGTGGAACACTATGAATCAATTTAAATAATTTGACGTGGTAAGAATTTGGCATTTAACTCACTTTTATCCAAATCAACTTAACAAAATGCAAGGTGAGCAGGGTTAAGTGTCTTGCTCAAGGGTTGTGTTTGGATAACCCTCTCTAAAATATCTTTTGAGATTCACATTCGACATTCATAAACAGTTTATTTGAAATCCCACAGTAATCCTATCTCTAACCCTAACCTTGGTAAGAACTCATCCAAATCTCACAAGAGTTTCACAGAACAATGTTTATCACCTCAAAACAACCTTGGTCAAGGAACCAATGATGCGTGAATCAGCCAACCATCAATTACCAGCCCTGAGCTTTGCCCACTATGCCACACCATCCAAAAAAAAACTACATATTTTGTTTGGGTATCAAATTGATTTACCTCCTAAAATGCAATCATAATCACAGAATTAAAAAAAAAAAAAAAATTCATGCAAATCTCACCGTGTCAAAGAGGGCCATGCCAAAATTGATGGCTATAGCTGCGACAGTGAGAATGTTCCGCATACTGTTGTTTTCATGGACCCAGCAGCAAAACTGCTGAAGGATGCCTGGAGAATGTTTAAACTCTTCAGCCAGGACCATCACAAGCAATATTAGATATCCCAGCAAGAACAGACAAAACTGTAATGCTGTCCAGTAATACAACCTGCAGGTAAGACAGTGGGGAATGGAGGTGAAGTTTAACATATCTAGCCTCTATGTAAATGTGACAAAAATATAATCTTTTTCAGGTGCTGAACATCAATTGAGTAGACTCTTTACCTGGGTACAGGGATGAGGGCTTGGACAGCCATGAGGAGAAGAAACATTATGAAGGAGCATACTAAATTGGTCTTAAACATCTCATCCCTCACCTGTGAGAACTGAACCAAGGAGCAAAATATAAACAGTCAGTTTTTTGCTTTTGTTTTTGTTTCAAAAGACACCCTTAGGTTTAGAAAGAAAACAAATCTCTGAGAACTCAAAAGATTTACATATTTCAGTAACTTCATGTTTTATGATCAATTGGATTGCTAAATTATTTTCATGATGGTCTTTTCATGAGCTAAACTATACAAACCAGCGTTATTAGTCGAGACCAGCTCATTCAAGCCAGAGACCAAGTCAAGTCTGAGTCAAGTCCTCATGCACCTAAGTTCATGACAGGACTCAGGCCCTGTTTACACCAAGATGCGTTTCGGTCGATCGGATCAAGTGGCTGACGCTAAATACAGGTGCCAACATTTATTTTGAGCTTGTCCACTTTCGACCACTTCCAGAGGTAGTTGAAAACGCATTTGACCGGATTTCTTTCGTAGTGTAAACACTCATGTGGTCAAAAGTGCACGAACAGCCACAAAAGACAACCTACTGACCTAACACTTAACATTATTGGAAGGCCGCTATAGCCAGATGGGATCTAAACTTTGTCAGCTGAAGACCCAAATTTGGTTTGAAGACGAAAAATGTACTAAGCTCAATGTTCTCTCTCCATTCTTGATTTCTAACACACACACAGCATTCAGCGTGGTCTTGCGGCGGTCAAAGCAAAAACGAAAGCTGCTGCTCTACAGATGTTTTTATGTTTTTTTCCCATCATCTCAGGATGTGCTCAGTAAAGTAAGTAAATTGCACAAGCTTATTTTTTTGCAATTAGATTGAAAAAATCATATATTTACCCGCCCATAGACCCTCCCCTCGAAAAAATCAGGACAGAAGTGGTTGAAAGTGGACATATTGAAATACCAGATGTAAATGGGTATGTGTCTCCCTCCTCGTCTACTTGTGATCCCATCGACCATAAGGGATCTTAATATATTAGGTGTAAACATGGCCTCAGTCTCGAGTCCAAGACAATTTATTTATCACATCACATCCTGCGCCTTGTACCTTCTCCTCAATGTGTGCATCCTTAAACACCAATGTGGCTGAAGTAATGTGCTCTTGGCGCATGCGCTCACTGCTGCGGAGATCGACTGCATGCTCTATCCGTTTGTTGATCTCCTTGGATGTGGATCTGCTCACTGAGGATGTAGGAAGTTGTGTGTAAGAGCCACTGGAGAAGGAGGCCAAGATCTGCAAGGTCACCAGAGAGAATTGGAAATCATCTTCAGTGTTATTCTTCTACTGATAGAAAGCCATGCACAGTTAATATCAATGATGTTGCTAAATAGAACCTCTTTGTTCCAGGGACGGGTTTTTAGATTTTCAGCTTTCATTTCATTTAGGTCCTCTTCCTTGTGGCAGATAAGGAAAGTGTCAATTTTGTATTTTCGCAGGAACTCATTGCGTTCATATCCACGCCCGTCCTCTGTTTGGTAGTTCCCATCCAAGCAGTCCAGAGTTGCGCGTGAAATGTGTATGCGTCTGTTGATAAAGTGGACCGTCAGAAGAGAGTGTTACACACAAAAGCAGTTCCTTTTAACTCTAAAGTGAAACTGCTCCAACATTAGTAACTAAAAGACTTAGAGCAAAGACTGGGGAAATGTGTTCGTATGATATCTACCCTTTATAAAGTTTTGGTCACTCACCCAGGGATCCCCCCTGCTTCAAGCATGTTGGCAATGCCTACATCCCAGGACCACACATCAAACTGCCATTTTTGTAGACCAAGAACCCCACAAAGGACAGAGCCAGAGTGGATCCCAATCCGCATATCCATGTCAAAGTTCAGCTGTTTCCTTATAGATCTAAGTATATACAGACATAAATCCTTAATGCCTGTACAAATAAGCTCAGAAGGAGAGTAAACTATTATTAGATTAAGCCACAAATATATGTGGAGCCATTGATTCAGCTTTGCAGATTGAGGCAACCTAAATAATGTTTGCCTTATCCAGCGCTACAGTTTTTCATTGTATGCGCTTTGATCGCCTAAAGCACACTATTTCTAATTCAACAGAAACTCTCTGAACTCATTGGTTATACTGGGAATAGCACTGTGTTGTACCGTATAGTGCTGATCATAGCTAGTCCCATCTCCACACAGCAACTGGCATGTGCCCGCTGAGGCTCTGGTACTCCAGACACACAGTAGTAACAGTCCCCTAAGATTTTTATTCTCAAGCAGTCATATTCCTAAAAAGACACACATTGGAAATATCAGCTGAACACATCTTATATGAGTTTTAAAATGGACTTCGGTGTTCTGTCAGTGATTTTACATTAAGACACTCTAAAATACCAATTTTACCAGAAAATCAAATAAAATCTGAAAGCATACCTCGGCTAGCCGGTCGAAACGTCCAAAGAGCTCATTGAGTAAGCGCACTAACTCCTGAGCGGACATGTTCATGGATAATAGTGTGAATCCCTTTATATCAGCAAAGAGAATACTGGGAAAGAAAGATAATGATGAGGTAGTGATAAAGGTTACTATAGACCATTTCACAAGATGTAAACAACACTGGTCCAGAAGCACTTCCTGTTTCAGTTTGTAACTGTTTTCTTTATTTCACGTGTAAAGAAAGCATCCTAAAGATGTTTGTTTTACTTTTTGATTCAGTTTTAAATGTTCTGTTGGTTGTATTTTATCCCAGCTTTTATGTAGTGTTAAAAAACTGAAACAGGAAGTGTTGTTTACATCTTGTGAAATGGTCTATAATAGTTTAATATAATCTACAAATCAGTTTTTAATTTCATCTTTCCATGAGGACCAAACTGCACATTACATTTACAGTGGCATTGGGGTGTTAAGGACAACACTGACATTGCATTATTTAGGTGATCCAAATGGTTGGTATTTTTAATCCAAATGATCTTCTCTGGAAAATTATTTTTCACCACGAATTGAATGGTCATATTCTATTCATCCTCGCTGTATAACTTATCGCTAAAACATGTCCATGTTAGATACCTGACATCTTTGTATTGATGGATATATATTTTGTGAAATTGCTGTGGATCAAGGTCATCATCCATAGAAGTCATATCTGCAATCATCTCCAAGGCAACAAAGCGGGGTATGATTGACAGCACCAAACGCTCCTGAGGCGGGAACAAAAGCTGACCTCAGATATTCTCACTGAACCAACTTTTACATATTCTACCAGATGTGTTCATCCAATCGTAAGTATTAAAGGGTTAGTTCACCCAAAAATGAAAATTAAGTCATTAATTATTCACCCCCATGCTGTACCAACCCCGTAAGACCTTCGTTCGTCTTCGGAACACAAATGAAGATATTTTTGATTAAATTTGAGAGCTGTATAACTACCACATTGGCTCCTAAGGGACTGCCTCTTGACGGCCCAAAAAGTCAATGAAGAAAATGTTTAAATATCCCAAGTGACTACCGTGGCTCAACTATATGTTTATCAAGCGACGCGAATACTTTTTGTGCGAAAAAACAAACAAAAATAACGAGTTTATTCGACTATTTCTTTTCTTCCTTGTAGGTCAGAACGAGACTTCCTTAGATTTCCACGACGCATGCGCGAGAATTGCGATCTGAAGTAGTGTAAGCGGTGTAAGCAGATCGCAATTCTCGTGCATGCGTCGTGGAAATCTAAGGAATTCTCGTTCTGGCCTACAAGGAAGAAAAGAAATAGTCGAATAAACTCGTTATTTTTGTTTGTTTTTTCGCACAAAAAGTATTCGCGTCGCTTGATAAACATATAGTTGAGCCACGGTAGTCACTTGGGATATTTAAACATTTTCTTCATTGACTTTCTGGGCCGTCAAGAGGCAGTCCCTTAGGAGCCAATGTGGTAGTTATACAGCTCTCAAATTTAATCAAAAATATCTTCATTTGTGTTCCGAAGACGAACGAAGGTCTTACGGGGTTGGTACAGCATGGGGGTGAGTAATTAATGACTTAATTTTCATTTTTGGGTGAACTAACCCTTTAATGCTAATTTGGTAACATTACTGGACAGAGGACACTAGAATCTCAGCAAAACCTACAGACTTCAATTCCACTTGCCTGTCTCTGGTTTTCCATTTCTAGTTTCATGCGGCCTTCGATGCAGCGGCGTGTCTCAAGAAACGCTTGTCTCTGGGACCGGTCGGTCAGGTAATGGATGAACAGACCTGCCACATTCATGCATGTGTACAATAAAGCCTTGGCGAGAATCTAAAGACAAAGAGGCCTATTGAGAACCAATCTCTTAAAAAGGAAAATTATATTATTGTACTCTACCTGGGATGACTAGAGCAAGATTGATAAATGGTTTGTTTGGTTAGACAAGGAACATCTACACAGGTCATCCATACATCTACCTTTCTGAGCAGTCCAACTTCACTGAGGTGACGTGTGGTCTCTGCAATGAGGTGCAGTATGGAGGTGAGTGTGCCAGCTCCGATTGCCCAGAGCAGTGACAGTGGCAGCAGAGTGTATGTGGCAAACAGGTTGAACAGAACATACCAGGATTGGTCTCTTTCCAATCCGTATGCCAGCCCCCCCAATATCTGAGCAGTCTGTGACAGCCAGCTAGCCATACCAGCGTAATGCAACCATCTTGGGGAATGTGAGCGTTTACAGGTGAGTACCAAAACACACAGGGCAGTTGCGCAGGCCATGAAGAAGCCCGTAAACCAGCCCAGCAGTACGTCCGAACTGTCCGGTGCCAGGGCCAGGTAGAGCAAAAGCAGGTGTAGTTTGGCAGCTGCATCAATAATGTTGGTGACGACTAATGAGGTTCTTCTAGTGTGCGATGAATGGCGCTGGTAGAGTTTCTCGAGATCTTTGGATTTGAAGATGTGTCTCAATGTTGGCATATACACCCCATGGATGATGTGGCCCCAGTGCACAAAAAAGTCAGCATCACTGACATAGCGCGCAGACGCTCCAGTCTGTGTACTCGATGCACTGCCTCGATCCCCGAAAAAGGATGGATGAACTCTGGCAGCCGAGGAACGCCGTTTAGTCATGCCCCGTGATGCTTTGCTGCGTATCTGTTGGTTGATTTCCTCAATATAGGCATCAGTGACATGAATCTTTTGGGCTGGCTCCATGCCGAACTGCTGCTTCAGCTCCCGTTGGATGATGATGTGTTTCACTGCGTTCTGCCACAGCAGTTGTTTGCGCCGTACACTAGGTGACATTGAAGTGGGTATGCAGGATGGTGGCTGCATATTGTGGATGTCAGTTGTATCACTAAACGTTACCATGACAATCACAGGCTTATCTTGCCACCATTACCATAGGGACATAGGGACTCGCCCTAGAGAGAGAGAGAAAAGGAAATTCAGCACTACACATGTATTTTCTCTAAAACCATAAGCACTTCACTTCTAGAATTTAAATAAAAAGTTGAAACTTCTCTATTAATTAGACTCCTTGTTACTTTACTCGTTGCTAACTGCATTAGTTTATTTATTTATTCTACAGGTGTACAAGTTACAACTGTTTACTGAATTGTTGACACATCAGACTGAACTGCTTAACTGGACCTGTGATGTCTCCCTCTAAAAGACGCTGCCAGATTTAGCACTGAGCTCCATAATACTGTTAGCTGCTATAAACAATCCCTTACTGTGTGGCTCTATCTCGCTGTACACAACCCATCCCACACCTGTGATCCCAACTTAAACCAGCTCTTACTCAGAAAGATCAGTTTACAGATTTCAAATGTAAACAGAAGTAGTCAACGAAACCATTACCACAGAGTACAGTACAGTGTAAATGTTGTTTCTAAAACTAGATGGAAAAAAATTAGGTAAAACATTTGAATACAGTTTTTTTTTTTCAGTTCATTTCTATATAAAATATATTTTTGTTTTTACACTAATATAGAAACTGACCGGAAAATATTATAACTTACACATTAGGATTGTTTTCAAGTAAAAATAAAATAAAAAAATATACAAAACAGATTATTTATAGATAAATTGATGTAAAAATTATTGTGTTGTATATTTATACATTAAAAAATAAATATATATTTATCATTTCCAATACTTCATTAAAATGTATTTGCTTACCTGTGAGTTAATAAACTTCCCAAAGCTTCTTTGTACATTTTGCTGCTCTTAGAATAATCCACTTGTTCAACTCCATCGAAGAGTCGTTCCTTTGATTCTCTTGATCCTACATATTGTTGTTATACACAGCATTCTTCTCAAAATGCAGGTAAAGGAAGACAGACAAAATACCTACGCAATCTAGATACCAACTTGGTGATGAAAAAGCACAACACGTTTTTACGACTCATTGAGCTGAGAAGCGATCAACAGATTGCCACGCCGAAAGCGAGACGGAAGCTCAAGTTTCCCAAATAGGATTACTTACTCAGCACTCATGCCCTGGCTACTCAAAGCATCCATCACTGACATCACATGATGCACAGTAGAGAAAACTTTAGCTAACAAGAGCCCTTCGGGGTCAAAGGTCAGTACCTTAAAAATTCTGGGAGATTTGTCAATAGATCTCTCATGAAATATATGTTATTAGTATAAAAGGCTAAACAAAGTAAACGCAAAATAAGTGCAGTGTAAAAATGGCACATACAATTTGGACACTACATTTATATTTAAAATGATATTTAGATGAAATACAGGCAGGGCAGGGCATAGAAATATATATAGATTCCTCATTACATAAGTAAGCCGTCCGCCATATTGGAGCAGTCCGTGAACATTCAAGAGCGAGCTGACTGAGCATCTGCAACCGTAATTAGATGCACGTTTGAATAAAATATCTATATATGAAATAGACTTCGGCAGATGTTTTCAACACAACAAGACGAAGACGTCAGCTGACATTACAAAGTTACCACAGTAAAAGTAAAAACATTAAAATGATCATAGTAAAAATATATAATACATGTAATAACACAAACCAAACACAATCTCATTTCTTCGAGAATTTAAATCTTGGCAGTTTCACAACCAGAAGCTGCGCAATGATGTGGCATCATATACTTTTAGTGACGACATGCCTAGAGAGGTCAAATGAGGCATCTACATATACATATCTGTGGGGCAGAGGAGTAAAAGAAAGTATCTTATTGGCTGAACTGAGCTAAGCAGGTCAGTAGGATCAGTTAATGTTGGCTATAAGCTGGATAAAGTGCTTGTGACAGAATTTACTAATTGTGCACTATGCACAAGACTTCGGACAATGACCTGATGAGGAGAAAGTCTTTTGCGAACACACCAGGTAAAATCAGGAACTAAACAAACAAACAATGCAAACTAAAAGCGAGTGACTCAACCACGCTTTGTAGCCCACAACTGTTGCCGTACCAGGAGACAATAATGGTACCAATAGCTGATGTACTATTGTGCCATTTAGGTTTTTTTTAACCAGAGCAATCATACAGTGTATATAAATGATTGTCCACAATCACAGTTCTCAAATAAGTGCACGTTCTCATTACACATTATACATTTCCTGAAGAAAGCGAGAGTGGTACTTGCCTGTGCTACACTTTCTGCTAAAAATATTAGCGTGGGTAAGGGTAGTTATTACAAGGGTGTTGCTAGTGTTTTGGGTGGTTCATTTACTGGGTAAAAATAAGTTTAAAGAGGCTACATGTGTTTCCTGAAATTTAAACTCGCGACTGACACCTGTGGCCAAAAAACAGAACTGCTCTTCCTTTCTGCTCGCTCTCGCAACGCGCACATTTACGTTAGTCATCTTCTGCAAGGAGGTCAACATTATGTTAAAGTGTTCTGCTTGCGAGTGTAGGCTACTTGCTGACTAGCGGTGGTGGCAAAGTGATCTGAAACGTTTAACATGAACGCGCTTGACGTCACATCCGCAGACAGCGCGGGAAAAGTCCGACCCGACAGAAAATAGGAAAAATAGGATTATAGGTGCACCCACTGTGAGCGGACAAGGTGTCAGTATGCTCATCAGGAGATGTGTTAGTCATAAATGGTAAAATAAAAAGGGCATTGTTACATTTATTTTGGGGAAAAAGCTGCATATAGCCTCTTTAATACTTAGGGTTAGGGATTTCATCAAACACCTAAACCTAAGCAAGTAATTCATACCACCAATGTGCTTCACATGAGGAAAAACCAGAGTATTATGGGTAGACATATTGAACAAACTGACCATATGGTCGCCACCATGGATGTACTGTAATGACCGACCCACTGTGTCTTTATCTACAAAAAAAATACTGCATCACATTTATGGAAATGAAAAGTTAAAAGTGCTTTTCATGCAGCTTCATTATTGGGAGAGGATGAGATTTTACCGTGGACTGTGGTCTATGGGCTCTAGAGGGACTTAATCAGCATTAGCAATGGTAGCTTGGCTCTAATGGGATTCCCAGAGCTCACTAATCAGTTAATACACACATGATTCAATCCAGTCCTCCTTAAACAGCAGCCGATCTATCCTGAGCCGTGCAGGCTGCCAGGCACCTGCTATTTCTGTTCCTGGCCAAACCCTACAGGTGCTAAACTTAGCAGTTACTTTCTAGTTCACAAGGAAGTCAAACCACGAGCGTTTTGGCAAATTAGTGTAACAGAGGGCAGCTAGTAAGAGTTGTGCAGATAAAACTTCACTCCTTTTGGCTTCAAAGAGCGTTAGCGACTGACGCTAGACTAGAGGCTGTGGTTTTTAGCATCCTTGCTAACCTCTCATGCTGGACACGGCGGTTCGAATCACACTCAGTTTCGTGTGAACCGGAGGTTACACTTGCTAAATTAATTATGCAAAATCTTGGCTAGAAGTGCACCTTACCTTTTAATCATTTGAAAAAACGCTCCATTTATCAAAGTGGGATCCATTTATGACGCTTTAAAAGAAGGACCATAACAAGTGATGAGTTATCAAACAGCAGTGGATCCATTTTAGCCTGCATGAAGTGTAAACAGAAGACTGTTTCACTAAAACATCGCAAGCATTATTTAATGGTGTAATGGCCCAGAACATGTGTGTCTGATTCGTGGACACAGTTGACAGGTATACATATAGACAGAAATATACAGTAGAAAAGAGATCATACTAAAGTAGCAGAGAGGTTAAACTGGGTGAGGGTGATTTAAGGTGAAGGAGAGTATTAGCTCTTCTAAAAACAACCGTAAAGAAAGTGGCTCCATTCATTTAGTCCCATTAAGTGTCTCAGCAGCATAACGTCATAATGTGAATGTGAATTTGAATATTGAATTTAATTGGTTATCTGATTAGCAGCTCGTTTAACTAAAGGGTTGAGAGTTTGAAACATCTATATTAATAATATATATTTAAATTTGAATCAAATCAAAATTTTTCTAATCTTGATTAAGAAAAATAGACAGAGAATGTACCTGCGAAATTATGTTGGTCAAGCCTTGCCTAGACATGCTGCCATCATGTGGTTGAATCAGCTTTGCTTCTCAATGCATCACAGCTGTGCTCACATGACTGCCAGGCATCACTGAGACATTTGACTGCACACAATTTTGATATTGATATTATTATCCTTGCAATCGTAATGTAGTGGACTGGTCTACGGGACATAAATTAAGCCTTCAGATAAAAGGGTTATTGAGCTGTTGTTTCTGTCATATTGAATAAAAGAGCCTGAACAGTGACAGGAAAAAAATGAACACAAAAAAACCTGCCTACCTAACACAACAACGAAGGTGGACTTGAGTTTAGCGGGAGAGTGGACAAATTCTTTCTGCGCACACTGCGACAGTCACAATATGACATCACACTCTGCGCGTATGTTTTAAAAAACATAATTCAATAAATAAATAACACTTTTTTTAAATAGCCCACTTCAAGTGTTTATTAAAAATAAATCGCTAAAAGCAAAAGATGAATAAATCCTGTGAAAACAGCACCCGTACTTCCCAGGCCCCTCCCCCATCATGAGTGGACACGCCCCTGATTATCACTGCTGATTAGATACATGTTTGTTGTGGCGCTTGGTCAGAGACACTTATTAACAGCTTTTGTCAGAATTCACTTATTGCACCTTTAAGAAAGTACACCCTGGCTGCGTCCGAAACCACATACTCAATCAGTAGGTAGGCCTACTTAATTTCAATAAGTACTTTTTTTCGGCCTTGGACTTGCTGGCAACCGTCCTGCCAGTACTGTAAAAATACAAGAAAACACAAGATGCACACAGGAAATTTCTCTAACATGAATGCATTGTTTGATTCCTATGTTTATTTTGTTATGAATAAACAAATGTTCAATATAAAGGAAAAACCTTATGATTAAAGTTGTAATGTTATAATGTTCAAGTTTTTGTTCTAAAAAAGAAAGATGCACACAGAAAATGATGCTAATAAGACCAGATTGATTGATTCAAATATATTTAGTTTGTTACAAACAATGTGCAATCTGTAAAACAAAAACCTCAAAATTATAGTTGAAATGGTATGATGCTGGAATTTTTTTGACCTTGAGAAAAAGCTTAAAGTATAGACCAACAACTTTTATGTTTATTAATTTATTTCATGTTGGAACATTTTTAAGAAGTACACCTGTTTTGACCTGATGTCCAAAAAAATCACAATGAAAGCAATTATATATGAAGAGTTCAGATGCAAAAGCCTCTAATGCCATTTGAAATTTTCTTCTAAAATGACTATTTTTATCAAGCTTGTATATTTAAGTTCAGTAATTTCACTTAAATGACAATTAATAGGTAATCTTCATTGCCATTTAAGTGAAATCACTGAACTTAAATATACAAGCTTGATAAAAATAATCATTTTAGAAGAACATTTCAAATGGCACTTAGAGGCTTTTGCATCTGAACTCTTCATATATATATATATATAAAAAATCATTTGTTTTCATTAATAGAATCCTCTTGAGCTGGGAAAATGTACTTTTATATTTTTCAGAAACTTGAAACATGATTCAGGTCTGAGGGGGTTAAAGCTACACTGTGTGATTTTACCCCCATCTAGTGGTGAAAAGGTATAATCCAGTAATATTAGTGAATATTAGAAAGGCGAAGCTTGAATTAACAGGTATGTCCCTCTTTGGCTAATGTACTTTCAAGATGTAGGGGCAACATGGCGATTGACATTAGAACCCCTTACCCGTATGTATTTGCAATGGCATATTATACACTCACGAGAATACTTTATTACTTAAACGAAGTAAATATACATTAATGAGCACATATATTTTTGAAAGAACTAAGTGTTTTTAGCTAAAAGAGTTACACAGTGTAGCTTTAAGTAAAAGCCAATTTTGGGGTCGACATGATTATGCAATATTTTAAACATATATTTTATATTTCAAAAGAAAAGGACTAAAGAGTTTGGGGTCATTACGGTGATGCCATCAACTGCAGTGGGATGATTGTTGCTATTTTAGTAAAAGGGAGATCTACTTTAATACACATTTATAAAATAAGTCAACAAAATGTTAAAACCATGGGTATATAAAATATAGGCATGTACTGAATGGCAAACACTGACTTTCCTGTTTTAGCAGCAGTCCTTCACTAGTCTTCACTCTTTGGTATAAACTGTGATTGGCTGGTTGACATCATGAGCCCGAGCTCATTGGTCGGGCCCGATTCAGGGTGACAGATGCTGTCGGAAGGTTTTGGGTCGGATCATCATGCTGACCTTCCTCAGAGAGTAATAATCAGAATCTTTCCAGGTGTACCAAACGATACCGTCCGGACCAAGAGGGTTCTTCCCCTTCGGAGAGTAGCGGCCGCCCTGTCGATCAGGATGACACAACACCACTCAGACGTCATCAAAGATCATTAAATGTGAGGATGTCTATATACTTTGTCACTTTTTAAATCTATGCATTTATTTATTCAGACAATCAATTGAACGCACATCTTTTATGATGATTATGATTTTCTTGATTAAAATTTATTTTGGGATTTTTGTGGTCTATTGAGTTTGTATGCCGATATATTTAGCATAATAATCTTGTATTATTTATCTCTTTAGAATTTTTTTTTTTTTTTTTGCAAAAAGCCATCTTGTTGTTCATGTGACAAGAATTCCATAAAACAGAGCAGACTTTTGTGGACTATCATGACTTTATGTTAGCATGTTTCTAAAAAAATATATATATAGAAAATTAGACAAGTTTTAAATGTTTTTGAAAATATATATATATTATATATCTGAAAAGTTTTTCCTTTCCTCCTTTGTCCTGTCTTGACGTTATGTGTAAGAGGACCACAATGGAAATAAGTCCTGGACTTTATTGTGTTTTAATCCTCGATTATATTTCGATGCCTTTTGTTTTTATGTTTTAAGGCTTTCTTGATATAATTAAATAAAAAAACCAAACCAAACTCCAGTTTTTCGCGCACATACAGTGCCCTCCACAATTATTGGCACCCCTGTTTAAGATGTGGTCGAGGACTTTTAAAAATTCTCCCTTTTTTTTAAACAACATAGAATCCAAATGCAAAAAAAGAGAAAAATCCAACCTTTTATTTAAGTACATTACTTTGGTGGTAAATTTTTTTTTTTAAATTTAAAAAAATAAAAACTTCAAATCATGTGTCCCACAATTATTGGCACCCCTGATGTTAATACTTTGTACAACCCCCTTTTGCCAACAAGACAGCACTTAATCTCCTCCTATAACATTTCACAAGATTGAAGAACACAGAGAGAGGGATCTTTGACCATTCTTCTTTGCAAAATCTTTCTAGATCATCCAGTATCCTGGGCCCTCTCTTGTGCACTCTCCTCTTTAGCTCACCCCACAGGTTTTCGATTGGATTGAGGTCTGGGGACTGAGATGGCCATGGGAGGACCTTGAGTTTGTGACTGAACCATTTTTGTGTAGATTTTGCCTCACGTTTTGGATCATTATCCTGCTGAAAGACCCAATGACGACCCATCTTCAGCTTTCTGGCAGAGGCCATCAGGTTTTTATTTAAAATGTCCTGGTAGTTCAAAGCGTTCATAATGCCATGCACCCTAACAAGGTTCCCAGGGCCTTTGGAAGAGAAACAGGCCCACAGCATCACAGATCCTCCACCATACTTCACGGTGGGCATGAGGTACTTTTCGGCATACACATCTTTTGTTTTACACCAGATCCACTTAGAGTGTTTGGTGCCAAAAAGCTCAATCTTAGTCTCATCCGACCAAAGCACACGATCCCAGATGAAGTCCCAGTGCCGCTTGGCAAACTCCAGACGTTTACGTTTATCAGTGTTAGTGAGAAAAGGCTTTTTCCTAGCATGCCTCCCAAACATCTTGTTGGCATGTAGAGAGCGTCTGATGGTTGTTTTGGAGATTTTGTGACCCCAAGATGCCACTATTTGATGCAATTCTGTGACAGTGAGCCTAGGACTTTTTTTTACTTCTCTTAGCATCCTCCTCACAGTGCGTTGTGGCAAGATAAACTTGGGACCTCTTTCAGCCTTGTTTGTCACTGTTCCAGTTTGTTTTAAACTTCTTAATGATTCCTCTAACTTTAGATACGGGCAAGATAAGGTGAGTGGCTATTTTCTTGTAGCCATTGCCTGACTTATAAAGGTCATCACACATCTGCCTTACTTGAATGGTGTGTTCTCTTGTCTTTGCCATGTTGACAAATGGGTAAGAGAATTAGGCCTCTGTGTCATGTCATATTTATACCCCAGGGAAATAGGAAGTCATGAATTACTAATTAAAAGTTCCTAGATATCCTGACCAACATTAGCAACTACAGAAAATATATTTTTTTAAAAATCAATTACATTTTTCAGCAGAATTGTTAGCGGTGCCAATAATTGTGGGACACAGGATTTGAAGTTTTTATTTTTCTAAATTTAAAAAAAAAATTTTTACCACCAAAGTAATGTACTTACATAAAAGGTTGGATTTTTCTCTTTTTTTGCATTTGGATTCTATGTTGTTTAAAAAAAAGGGAGAATTTTTAAAAGTCCTCGACCACATCTTAAACAGGGGTGCCAATAATTGTGGAGGGCACTGTAAAACAAAGTTGTCACAGATCTGCGAAAACGATTAAAAGCATTGTATTCTAAAAAAGACTATGCGCCTAAGTATTGAAGACGTAATACGCATCCACACGACGTCACAGTTTTCATGAATTCGCAGATTTAGCGTTTCCAGGCCTCCAAAATGCTGTTGTCGTGTAAATGAATGGCCAAAACATAAAAAAAAAAAGTGGGGTAAGCTAAAACATACCAAAAATTCATTTCAAAGTGAACTATCCCTTTAAACCTACAACCTTTGGGTTAACAGGTAACCAATCGGCCACATCACACCTTGTAGTAGATGCCATTGAGGTTTGCATAGAAACACTGGTTGTACCACCAGCCGGAGTGGGAGATCTCAGCACAGATGTTGCCCGTGTCGGGTGTGCTGAAGCCCTGCTTGTCATGGTACCAGCTGAAGGAGTCCTCCACTGTCCCGCTGAAGCCCGTCACATGCACACGGTACTGAGTGGCCTCGTCCTCCACACTGCAAAGGCACAGAAAAAAACACGGATTCCTCGCAAGCACAATGCTGATATTCATCGAGGGTTTGATGTTTAGTCACTGCCTCACCTGAATTTCTGATAAACAGCGTGCTTGTGTTTCCCGCTCCAGTCCTCCAGGTCGATACGGAGCATATAGTCTCCCTGGCTGGTCAGGTCATGGATGTGCTCATTTCCCAGCCAGTATTCAGTGTGCAGGTCTCCAAAGCCTTCCTTATACTCCTTCCAGCTGCGGTCAAAGTTCACGGAGCCATCTTGCCTACGCTGGATCACAGTCCAACCGCCACCTGAGATATGACAATATGCATGTGCTTGAATGATCAAGTTAATGCTTCTATTGGGGAGAAAATGTAAAATGGGTATACGTACAAGCATTCAACAATCAAATTTTTTGTTATGAGTTTAATGGACACGGCAGATAATTTAGGTTTCATCTTATGACCACAGAAATTATACTATAGTGTTTTGCAGGTCATCAAAAAAAGATTGCACATGCTATTTTTAGACTCTGAGATGTTCCTCATGTGCCCCACTGGTGCAATTTCAGCACAAAAAGTCTCAGAAGACATAAAAAGGGAAATCATTTAGATGTCCATTACCGGATTTGCATTTGCGGTGGTAAGTCCCAAAATTGTCCAATAAACAATGTAAAAATAAAACAATGATTCACCCACAGCAGATTTCTAGCAAAACAAAAAAATTTTAGTGGGTGTGAACTGCAAACGTTCAGATTTGAGCTTGTTCACTGGTCCAAGCATAAAAAACTAATGTATCTATCGGGGTGGTTATCGTTAACTAAAACTACTAAAAACTATTATTTGAAATAAAGCTGAAATAAAATAAAATATAAATTTATTTGAAAACTTAAACAATATGGATATTAGAAAAACTGTGTTGGAAATAATTAATTGAAATAAGTTTAAGTTGAAGCAATACAATTTTTTTTTACTGTTTTAATAATTAAAAACAAATACTGAAAACTGAAATAAAACATAATGCTAAAAACATGCTAATAAAATGACAAAAGCACATAGCTCTAGTTGAATTTTTAGTAATTTCGTTAACATAAAAACACAATATAGTTATGAATAATCTTTATATGTCAATGTGCCATAGAAATTCAAATAGGTTTGCATTAAAGGAGTAGTTCACTTTAAAAAAAAACTTTTACTGATAATTTACTCACCCCCATGTCATCCAAGATGTCCATGTCTTTCTTTCTTCAGTTGAAAAGAAATTAAGGTTTTTGATGAAAACATTCCAGGATTTTCTCCATATAATGCACTTTACTGGGAACCAAACGATTCAAGGTCCAAATGAGAGTTTCAGTGCAGCTTCAAATGGCTTTAAATGACACCAGACGATGAATAAGGGTCTTATCTAGCGAATATATCGGTCATTTAAGAATAAATAACAAAAGTTTAAGTTTTATAAGCACAAATGCTCGCCTTGCTCTGTTCTGTGATGAGCGTTCATGACTCTCCTGTTCAAACTCGTTCATCAAAATGAACAAATCTTTTTTCGAGTCATGACTCGAAGGGTCCTAGATAAGAACCTTATTCATCGTCTGGTGTCGTTTAAAGCCCTTTGAACAGTTTGCAGTTTGTACTGAAACTCTCATTTGGACCTTGAACCGTTTGGTTCCCATTGAAGTCCATTATATGGAGAAAATCCTGGAATATTTTTAATCAAAAACCTTAATTTCTTTTCGACTGAAGAAAGAATGACATGGACATCTTGGATGACATGGGGGTGAGTAAATTATCAGCAAAAGTGGCATCTACTGGCACAAAGCACTGGGCTCATCCTCATTGTTGAGTCCTGGACAGTCATGATTGCCTGTGTTGTGTGGTTTCGTACTGTCAGTGTCCATATCACAGTAGACTTCCACAGGCATGGCCCCCAGTGAGGGCACAACAGTGTAGATCCCAGAACGACGCACTCCATTATAGTAGATGGAAGCGCAGTCGATGGGGCAGTTCCTGACATGCTGCACCTCTGGAGTGAAAAAACACATAAAACACATAAATATAAGCCAAAACATTGATATATGAGAGCGATTGCAGTTCTTATTAAACTTCGGATTCTGCCTGATAAACTGTGCTATGATTTGTCACCATCTGTTGGTTCATGTCAGTAACTCACCATGATTCTATAGTCAAAAACTTGATAGCTCGCCCCAAAAATGACTAAAAATTTCAGAATTTACTCACCCTCATGTCGATCTAAACCCATTAGAAATTGGTGAATCTCCGAAACACAATAGAGATACACTCCTGAACAAAATCTTAAGATCGGGGTAAATATTACAAGTATTCACATTTCACGCTGGTGGACCGTAACCGGTATTGTAAGTACTACTTCAAAATACCAAAAGAAGAAACAGGAGCAAGAAATGAAAAAAAAAAGAGAGTAGGCAATCTATTGAAAACTGTATTGAAACTCAAACAGGCTGTTCATCATCAGGACATTAAATGTACAAATTTGCAGGAAAATGCAGAAAAAACTCTAAAATACATTTAATTATTAAGCCAAGTGTCCTACACTTTAATCTAACTGCAAATTTAAAAAATATAATTAAAACACTGAACAACATTTGTTACCTGTCCCCACTCTCTAACACTACAATTTAATGATTAAAATTAATGTGGATGTAGCCTTAGTTGATTTATTAGTATATAATAATACTATTCACCTGATTTTGAAGTTCCCCCTTGATAGAAATCGCCAAGGGCACTTGTACCCTCCCATTGTCCATTGTTTAATACACTGGGTTATTAAAAAAGAAAAAAAAGATAAACTTGAGGTTTGAGTCACCTTCCGTGCACATATACTTTTTTTTTAATGACAGAGATCAATTTCTTGAACATGACACCAGCAATTTCTCCTGGAGGGGAATTAGTTGACATGTTTTTCAACATGCTTTTTGGTATTATTTTGGTAACAGGACTGAGAAAAATGCATCTTCCACTTGAAAAAGCTAAAAAAGCTGGACTAAAACATATTTTGTTTAATAGTTAAACATATGTGTTATTAGATTCAGTTTTAAAAAAGATTATTTGGTAGAGTTACAAGCAAATGGCCCCCATTCAGTGGAATGGCCCTCATGCCGCTTTTATGACCTAAAAACTGGACGAGCTCAGGGTCATTTTATTTTCCGATAATTCTTTTTCTGGAATTGGAATGTGTGCAAAGGATTGTGGGTGATTGGAGGACGCAAGGGATACACTCGATCGATGCATCCTTCAAAATAAGCCGAAGGACGTGAAACAAGTATCCTTTAAATGATATGCAGCCTTCATATTGAGAAGCACTGCTCTCGCTGCATGATCAATGTTTATTTGAGAATAAAATCTGTTTATATAAAGCAATCTCTTCTGAAGACTTGGATTGAAAATGTAAAAAATGTACAATCTCTTTATAAATGTTTTGAACCGCCAGAGTTTTGGGATTTCATTAAAAATATTTTTGTGTTTTTCGCAGATTAACTAAAGTCTTATGGGTTGGAAATGACATGACGGTGAGTAAATTTGTTTTTTATCTGAAACTTTATAAGAACAACTCACTATTCCTGCTTGTTTTGGTTAGGACATAACCATACAGCTTAAAAAAAAATTCGCTTTTCAAAATCCGCAGATGTGGCCTACCGGGATGCAGGGCTTCCTGAGCGCTGAGCAGAGGGCTGGTGCGGACTATGTTGATCATGCAGCCGGGGTTACGTCGGACTTTTTCCACGAGCAGGGAAAGGTTTTGGATCTGTGCCTGGAGGTCGTAGATCAAGGAGCCCTGGATGTGCAACAGGGTCGTGGCCTCGGCGTAATGATCTTCCAGCTCATGCAAGCGCTGCTCAATAGATGAACTATTGCGGTTCTTCTCTTCACTCTGTGAGAGGCCAAACAGACAAACATCACGACTCGCAATCAAAAAAAGTGATGTGAAGAACAATTCCCATTAGCTTTGCAGAATGAGGGCCTTCTCAAGTGGCTGCAGCGTATTGTGGGTTTGCATGAAAGGGCAGGAGAGAGGGAGAGGCAGACAGGATCAGGCCGTGAGAGTGTGAATCATCCCCTCATTTAAACAGCATGAAGAGCTTAAGGGTGCATACTAATGAAGGCACGTGGAGAGAGGTAAGGTCTCCTGTGTTAATCTCATTAGCCTTCGGGTCAAGGAGACTTTAGGCTGAAAACATCAAGCCGACTTGGCCGGAGCGACAGAAGCGCTCGAAGGGGTAATACTTTAAAGTATACCATGGTACTGAACAGTTATGATATACCGTATGTAAATATGGGATTTACATAGTAGTCCAAGGAACTTCAAATAATTACAAAAAGTACAGTAGTGGTACCATGGTACCAATAATACTTTGAAATGTACTGAAATTCATGTAGACATGGCACTCCATGGACTGGATAGGATGTTCCAGCGCTACACATGAGAGAGCCGGAAGTTAAGTTTGTTTGATTACCGCAGCTCGCAAGGCAGTAAAGATGCATCCACAGTACAACAGGTCAGGACATTCAAAAATGTGTGAAATTACTGCAAAAGCAATGATTTGAAACCAGCTGAGCTACTGTTATATTAATGAAAAAGTTAAAGGGGTGGTAAAATGCCTTTTTCAAAAGATGTAAAATAAATGTCTGATTTCCTCAGTGTGTGTGTGTGTGACCCCACAGATATTTTTATATACTCTAGCATGTTAAAGTTGTCACTTTTTGAGGGTTTGCAAAAAAAGCACCGTTTTGTGTCTGGCCCTTTAAATGCAAATGAGCTGGTGCAGAGGGCGGGGTTTCAAGAGCTCGTCAAACAGCAACATTACACAGTAACTAAAGTTAGAAAAGTGAAATCATACTTTACCACCCCTTTAAGTTGTATCATCGCTAAATTTTGTTAGTGTAACTAACTTTTTCACACAGAATGTTGTCATTAAAAAAATCAATTAAAAAAATCATTTTTGACAGATTTCTTTTGTCATTATTTGTATAATCTACCATTCGTTGCATGCTGTTCAATAGTTGTGACATGATTTATTTCCGATAAACTCTCAGTCAATCAGAAAGTACCTTATTGCAGTGTTGTAAATGTTATTAGTTAATGTACTTAACGATACACTGTTGATTCAAATTTCCAAAATTTAATAGAGTCATCAATCCTTCTTCTAAAACGTGTTTTTAACTTACCCTGATTCACTATGGTAAGCCTATAATAACAGTTTATATTTTAGGGATGGTTCTCGTGGGAAATTGTGTACATACGTCACGTTCCCGTGTGTCTCGTCATATCCGTAAATAGAGGAAAGTTGATCCGGCTACTCTGATGCGCGTATGATGTAAGAGCGACATTTTTTAGTCGTCACAACGAGTGAGAAAGATTGACATGGAGCAGCTAAATCTCGTTTTAAACAAAAGCCAAACAGAGGAGAGTGCTGTCAAAAAGAGAACATGACACAGCTCGTAATAAAACAAGATTCAACATTAGTTTGGCGTTTCAGAGATGGCAAAGACTGAGGGATTTAAAATGTAGTAAAAGCCAAGAGGAGATGGCGTTATTATTACTCAACAGGTGAGAGAGTTGTATTTTATCCAACAGATAAATTGCCATCTAACAGAGTTGACTGTAAAGAATTATCTATTGTGAAGGTTCATTTCTTTATGGTTGCTGTTGTTCTAGGAAGTACCCTGTCTATTAAAGGGTAAAGCTACAACCAAAACAATAATTTTTATCCACAAAGTTACATTGTATACCTTTAAGTATCTTTTTTGCTACTTTGTACTTTAATATATCAAAGATGTTAGCAACTTTTTACTCTCTGCATGTCTAAATATATTTATTATTTACTCCAATACATTCATAATTACTAATGCAAATACTCGTTACATTTAGCATGGTACCTAACTTTTTCTGCAGCAGTTTATTTCTGCTAGAAAATAAGCAATATCGCCATCCACAGGACATTGAAGGTACTGTATCTTGTACATTTTGCCTTTCCTCACCCAAACAACTTTACACGAAAGTGAGTGCATTAACAGGTAGAATCGCATGTTTTTCATATACAGTGTGAGATGAGTCCTTAACTTTAACAGAGACTTGAGTGTCTGTAGACGTTTAAGAGGCTGTTGTATTGACTGATTTATTGCAGTATTGAGGTGTTCAGTTTTAGAGAGTAAAGTGATTGCTCTCCTCACAAAAAAAACTATTTCTTGTTTTTCACTGGCATGCATTTTAGGTGTGGAGAACTTATGCAATTCTGAGCCTACATTTAGTACAAGTAAAATAAGTATTGTTAAAATAAGATACTATATGACTTTTACTCGAGTGATATTGGAAATCGTGACTTGTAAGGAAGTCATTTTCACTGTAAGGTCTCTGCTTTTACTCAAATATGTTTTTTTAGATATACTTTTTACACCTCTGCCTTACTGTTTAGATGGGAAGTCCTTTAAATAGAACAAGCGAGAACAGGTCAGGCCACACCAAATGTTCCCAAATTTAATCAGGGAATGAGAAAAAGTTTGACCCACTGGTTATTAAAGGCATTGAGTCAGGCACAGGTCATACTGATTTTTGTATTCCTTTGCCGTACCCATGAATTCTGATGAAGAGCAGAACAAAAAACAGATACTGATGCACAAAATTAAGATAATTAAACAATTAATTAAGAATTATTGTTATAAATATCTTATCTTCTAATTGTATAATATTTCTCCAACAGCTTATGATGAATCAGTCAGTCCCAAACACTGACTTGTAATTACAAACTTTTTCGTTTTGTCAAAATCAACTTAAATAAATTATGTAGTTCAGATAACATCATATTTTGAGTTTCTGGTGATTAAATCAATTTCCTTCATTGTATTAACTCAATTTTTCCATTTCAATTAACTTAAAATTTTAAGGCAACCAGGTTACTTCATTTTTTTTTTTAAAGTTAAACCAACAATATTTATTTTACAGTGTCGTTAGGTGCATTGAATCATGACATATAGGACTCACTTGTAGTTCTAACACTTTGACTCGATGACGGTGGTTGCGAAGCTCCTCCTGAAGTTCGGACACTGTCTCCCGCAGGGCTAGAATCTGCTGTTTGCGTTCCTCATTCTCATGAAGCCAGTATGAAACCTCATCCGTACAGCGAAACATGTCCGGGCACCGCTGGTCGTCCATTTGGGGCAACGTGGCCATGATTCGGCACATGCCGTCCTCCAGGACCTGGTTGCTGTATTCGCCACACTGAGCCGTACTGACCTGATGTGTTTGCGTTGAGTGGCCATCATCGCTCGCACATGTTGCCAGAAACAATATGGCCAGCAAAAGGGGCGAGAGAAGCCTGTCCTCCATGTGATCGCTTCGGCTGACCCCCCTTCCCGCCTCGTTGGAAGGACCCTGGGGGAGAAGGCCAGGGTACAAGCTCTCTGACCTCCAGTCTCAAGTCTTGGGAAGAGCTTGTCACACAGGAACACGATCTACGACTCAGTTGTCAACTTTTCCAATGCAATTCACCTGAAAACAAAACCAGAAATATTTAACTACACTCCCCAGCCACTTTATTACACCTGTTCATCTGCTTTTTAACACAAATATCTAATCAGCTAGTCCCATGGCAGCAACCCAATTCATTTAGGCATGTAGACATGGTCAAGACGATCTGCTGAAGTGGGTACTAAGGTCTCGTTTACACACTGCATGGTTCAAGTGACCCAAATCCGATTTTTTCCTCTGGCACAGATCGGATATGACCGGTGAACGTGTTAAGCAGGAAAAAACGCATGGATTCCGATTTTCTCAGATCGGATTCAGGCCTCATTCATATGTGGTAATAAATCGGATATGAATCAGATACGTGCATTTGCGTGTGCCATGTAAGCAGACAAATCGGATATTCCCCAGTAAATGCGAGTCACGCGTCATTAAAAACTGCGCGATTATAGGCGCGAACCGCGCGATGGAAGAAAGGATACACACAGTGGAGCAATGCGGAGGTTTCATGTCTTTTGAGTGCTTGGGGTGAAGAGTGCAGGCAAAAATGCAGGGTTGTTACAGAAATATCCGTTTTTGAAGACATTTCACGAGATATGAGGCATCGTTTTAAGTGCTCATGGCCAGAGCCTCCTCTTTTTTTTTCTCTGCCGTACGAGACCAATGTTTTGATGACTTACTGAAATATTGTGGAAAGAAAACACTGGATAATTTTAATTCGCATCTGCATCCATTGAATTTCGTGCTGTTTTGCTTAATTTCCCAGTTCAGAACCATCAGAACGTCTGCATTTTGTAGTTTCAGCAGTGTATAGTGTGAATGCAAAAATCGGATATTCAATTCAATTCAATTAAAAAAAAAAAAAAAAAATCCATCATAAATCTGAAAATTTTTACACAGGCCTAGTACTAGAGCGCAAATGCAATGTATCATAAAAAATAATAATATTTCATATGCAAGCTAATGGTGTAGTTGAGGAATTGTGTTGTATGTGGATACAAAAGTATTCAATTCAATTCAATACAGTCAGAAAATCGGATTTGGGCATCAAGACCTGCAGTGTAAATGCAGCCGTAATGTGATTTGACTTTAAACATGGCATAGTTGTTGGTCCAAGACAGGCTGATCTGAGTATTTCATAAACTGCTGATCTACAGGGATATCCACACACAACCATCTCTAGGGTTTACAGAGAAGGGTCAGAAAAAGAGAAAATATCCTGGTGTTCTGTGGGTGAAAATGCCTTGTTGATGCCAGAGGTCAGAGGAGAATGGCCAGACTGGTTTGAGCTGATAGAAAGACAAACAGTAACTCAAATAACCACTTGTTACAACCGAGGTGCAGAAGAGCATCTCTGAACGCACAATACAACCAACCTTGACGCAGTGGAGCTACAGCAGCAGCAGAAGACACACCGCCGGTCAGCTGAGAACAGGAAACTGAGGCTAAAATTCACACCGGCTCAATTTTGGAAAATAGAAGACTGGAAAAATGTTTCTTGGTCTGATGCTGTGACATTCAGAAGGGAGGGTCACAATTTGGTGTAAACAACATGAAAGCATGGATCCATCCTCCCTTACAGTATATCAGTGGTTCAGGCTCCTGTTGGTGTAATGGTAAACTTTGGGCTCCTTAGTACCAGTTGAGTTTCATTTAAACGCCACAGCTGACCTGATTACAGTTGCTGTGCTGACTATGTCCATCTCTTTATGACCACAGTGTTCCCATTTTCTTCTGATGGCTATTTCCAGCAGGATAATGCGCCATGTCACAAAGATCAAATATTCTTAATCTGGTTTCTTGAACATGACTAAACTCAAATGGCTCCACCATCATCTCAATCCAATAGAGCACCTTTAGCATTTTCTGGAACGGGATTCACATCATGGATGTGCAGCCGACAAATCTAAAGCAACTGTGTGAATCTACCATCTCAATATGGACCAAAATCTCTGAGAAAAGTTTCCAGCACATGTCAGAAGAAGAAGTTCTGAAGGTAAAAGTGTGTCCAACCCAACAAAGTGGGCGGTGAGTGTAACTAACTAGCTAACTGAATAAATAAATATTTTAGTAAAAAAAAGTATTAGTAAAAATATAGATTTATTTCGATATTTGTTATATTTTAATATATTATTTCTAAATTATTTTATATCATATTTCAAAACACGTGTTACGGTTGACATTTACACAATACAAAATAAGTTTGAGATAAACTGCAACAAGATAAGCTGACATGCACTGCACAAATTTGAATGCTGCTTATTGTAAATATCAATGTAAATGATCAATAAAATAATTTACTCATATGTAAATTATCAATAAAGTTAAAGGAGTAGTCCACTTTTCAAAAAACTTTTACTGACAATTAGAATTTACTCACCCCCATGTCATCCAAGATGTCCATGTCTTTCTTTCTTCAGTTGAAAAGAAATTAAGGTTTTTAATAATAAAAAAATTATGGATTTTCTCCATATAATGGACTTCAATGGGAACCAAATGGTTCAAGGTTCAAATGAGAGTTTCAGTGCAGCTTCAAAGGGCTTTAAACGACACCAGACGATGAATAAGGGTCTACAGAGTCAGAATTTGGTGTAAACAAAATGGGAACATGAATCCATCATGCCTTTTTACCACTGTACAGGCTGGTGGTGGTGGTGTAATGGTGTGGGGGATGTTTTCTTGGCACACTTTAGGCCCCTTAGTGCCAATTGGGCATCGTTTAAATGCCACAGCCTACCTGAGCATTGTTTCTGACCATGTCCATCCCTTTATGGCCACCATGTACCCATCCTCTGATGGCTACTTCCAGCAGGATAATGCACCACGTCACAAAGCTTGAATCATTTCAAATTGGTTTCTTGAACATGACACTGTGCTAAAATAGTCACCAGATCTCAACCCATTAGAGCATCTTTGGGATGTGGTGGAACGGGAGCTTCGTGCCCTGGATGTGCATCCCACAAATCTCCATCAACGTCAAGATGCTATCCTATCAATACGGGCCAACATTTCTAAAGAACGCTTTCAGCACCTTGTTGAATCAATGCCACGTATGAAGGCAAAAGGGGGTCAAACACATTATTAGTATGGTGTTCCTAATAATCCTTTAGGTGAGTGTATATACAAAAACAAAATCAATGCATACGTGTATTCGATCTTTCCTGGAGTTGAACTCAGGAGGAAAAATGTGCAGGAAATGCCTTGAGCTGACCCATACACCTTAAGCAGACCTTTTAATGCTAAAGTAACACATCTACCAAAGCACCTTGTGGCTCTGACCCAAGCCTAGTGCACTAGATCCAACAGAGGAATGCTGAATATGCCAAACCATATTACAGAGCAATGCGCGAGAGCCTCTAATCTCATGTCCTGCAGTATTAATAAAAGAATAACACTGAGAATGAATCATATGGATAAAGCATCATACGTATCTGAAGTGACATTTTGATTACAAGTGTAAATTTAGAGTAAATGTTTGTTTGGAGGGCATTTGATTTATCATGACACCACGACTCATGATTCACACCATCTCACATGAGAGAGATTTCTCAAACTATTTAGAGAGCTGTTAAAGCTCAGCTGACACAGTTACGATCAGCGGCAACGTTTTACAAAAGATGTCATCGGCAGAGATTATGCAAGCAAACTCTATAGGGAAACAGTTACAAGGCTTCTCATTACCTGCTTCAATTGTTGGAGATGTTTTGTTTGTCTTCTGAGGAAATATAGACGTATGCTGCCATCCCCTCTCTCTCTCTCTCTCTCTCTCTCTCTCTCTCTCTCTCTCTCTCTCTCTCTCTCTACACCTTATGTGTTGCAGAGTGGGCATCTTATCCTTGTAATCCGGTGTAATTGGATTCCTGATTAGAATAAAGGGAGGACAGACAATCCAGGCACTGAACAACAGCAGCTCAGACTATCCTTACTCTATATGCTGAGGTCTGAACAATCACATCAGATGGACACAAAATGAATGCACCAAATTATTTGTACTAGGAAAAAGCATTGATGGTATTGTGTATTCAAAACATGTTTATCAGCAATTAATAATACACCACTTGACCTTATAAAGCCCACTGTATCATATTTAATAACATTTATAAGGCATCTACATGATGATCCTCTGATTGATAGTTTATACTTTTTTAGGATGTAGACGGCCATCTTTTCTCTCTTACCACAACAAGAAAAAAACAAAAAAACAAAAATAAAAATAAAATAAATAAAATAATAACAAATAAATAATAATTGCAGGTCTACTACATCGACATTATCAATTTCTTCATGTATACACAGGTATCACACATAAATGTCGAACGGGAATCCAAAAAAAAATTACATTTCTTAGTTTCAGTCCATATTATTACATGTTATTGTTTGCCATTCATGTCCAAAATACCCTTTATGGGGAGAATGTGTCAAAAACAGTGACCTTTCGGTGGTCAGACTGTGTATGGGATTTATTGGGTACATTCCAGTCCCCCTGAAGCCAGCTTGGGCAATATGGACTGTGCCTGCATTAGCATCACAAGCAAGCTCAGTATAAGTAGTTTAAGTCAGTCTTTGTTGAAATATCTAGCTAACTAACTAAATTTAAGAGGGACATATAAAAAGGGAAAGAATGACTTGAATGGCTGTCCCATTTTGCCAGTAAAACCCTGTCCCAGTTTAACAATACGCTATTAGCAAACTAGGACAGTGTCAAAATCGCATTAAAAAAAACCCAAGAAGATTAATATGAATGTGATTTAAAAAAAATCTGATTCTCCATTACATCCTATAACAAAATATATAACAATTACAAATGATTCATGAGTTTTTTTATTTACTTCAGAATGCTATGTCATTTTACTTATCATCATGGTTCACTCCAAGGTTGTTAAATATGATGTGCCACACACTGGAAGTGATGTCATAGCCACAAAATCTTTTTTTATATACATCACATACTTGCTAATGATTGATTCAGTGTTGATTTTTAGTAATAAAAACATATCCATGTAAATATAGAAATGATTAAGCTTAACTGTCCCACTTTACCAGTATTCACCCTATACTTTTTGTTATGTGTTTTAACTTTTATTTGAATTTGTCTATATATTTTATAATTGTTTATTATTAACAATTCAATTATTTAGTTTTTTGTTGTTATTCAAAGTAGCCTACTTTAAATTAAACTTAACAAAAATTAGATTTTTTTTCATATTTTCATTTTAGTTAACATTTCTTTTGTGTCAAGTAACAATACAAAGTTTGTGTTAACATTTGTACTTAAAAAGCTATTTATAATCATCTTTCAGTTATTAAATGTAGAGTATTTCCAGACCTTGAAAACTATGCTAAGATGATGTTTTTAATTGCACTTGAGTCATTTCCCTCCTCCTCGGTGTACTAACGTAAGCATATGAAAGTGAAAAGGGAGTAATCGATTTATCATGCGTTACCACGACAACACAACATTACCTTTCCTCCAATAGTAATTACATTCACGGCTAATGAACCTTGGGGCACAAATAGGCTTCATTGAGAAAAGAAACAACAAAGAGACGAGAAATTAAGTTTGGCTAATGCACATCTGGTCAGTCTGATCGATTTGTACGCTGCCTAGATGCTGACAAGAATCTCTGATGTGAAATGACGTCATCTCTCACCTTCATTTCCTGTCCAATCTGAGTTTCATTTTGACTAAAACGGCGTCCCATTAGTTTCCGGGTATGTCAAAAGGACACGCAGCATCCTGCCACTTCCTGCGGATGTCCTAATGTGCCAAAAGCAGAAGTATAAAGATAGGAATGTAAAAAGTAGGAAAGGTTTTTATTATAAGTAATTTCCCCAGTGCATGATCCACCCCCTCACTCACCTGATCATCTCTCAGCCTTCAGGGGTTGCCATGTACCTGTGAGTATATAAGAGAACTGAGCTCATTCAGAAAATAAGACAACGAGAGAGAGACACACACAGAGAGAGAGAGAGAGAGAGATTCATTCACAGACACCAGGGGGAAAAGTGCTAACCGAGCGCAGTGGAGGTGAGCTCGATAAGAGCTGGAGACCCAAAGAAGAGAAGATTCAGAACTTCAACTCATCGACACATTTAGAAAGGTGAGAATATGGAATTAGCACGATTAATCTGCTTATAAAGCTTTGTTTATGAACAGTGGCACAGAAAATGTGTATTTTATCCTTTTAAATGTTAAACTTTACCATTGGTTTTTGATCTGTTTTTAGAGGTATGTGATGCAGAGTAAATGAAGCAATATGCATTCGAATTAAAGACAAAAACTATTGAATATTTGACGATGTTCCTGAAAATCACTTATTTTATTGGAAATAATGTCATTATTATCAATAATGGTAAGACGTTACGTAATGTTGATGTTTGTTAAAAAAAATACAGCTCATCGTAGTTTGTTCATGTTAGTTCACAGTGCATTCATGAAATGTTAACAAATACAACTTTTGATTTTAATAATGTATTAGTAAATGATGAAATGAACTTGAAAAGATTAATAAATGCTGTAGAAGAGCAGTTCCTTGTTAGTTCATGTTAACTTATTGTAAAGTATTAACATTATTATTATTATGTATTAAGATTATTATTCAATTATTATTGAATTTCATTGACAAAAACATGTTTCAAGAGAAGATAAGATCAGATTTAAAAAACTGTATAAGTAGAATAATGATACATTTGAAATAATGATTATTATTCATACTACTTTATTAAATTCAATTGTTTTTACACACAATTTTGAAATAAATGTATGCATATATAAATATACACACAAGTAATATATTACATCTAATCATTCTATTTATAATAATAATTATTCAAATTAATTTGATGTGGATCCCAAAGGGGATGACTTGCAAGCGAGGATGTGGTTGACCGAGATGAATCATCAAGCAATATCTAATAATTTAATGAACAATTTTTATCCACTTTTCTGGTTTCTAGAGAATATTGAGATCTTTTTCTTCCCCTGTGAAATAATGTAATATATAAAGGAGTCAAAAGAGGCTTTTGAGTGTTTTCAGACAAAAACTGAGTCATCATCTTTTCCAAAACCAATTTTTGTGGACTTTCATGGACAATCTTAGTAATGACGAGTCTCGAGCTGGTTTATTTCCTTTCCTTTCCTTTCATCCCTGACACAACACTGCTGTTGACGTCGAGGTGTGATATTATTGGACCACTTTCTCACAGATTCGTGTGTGCCGTGACGTCATCCCCAAAAGCTCTCGCTTAGCCATAAAAGACCAAGTACAAATGAATGAACTGAGTAGATATAAGTCTGTAAGTTCATTTTTCTTCTTTCTTTTAAACACCATGAACAGTCAAACTCAATGTCACCAATCAAATAACATTTTGGTCATATACAAGTAAGACATTCTTTATAAGCGTATGCGACCTTCCCACACGCCATCATTGCAATTCAGTGACTTCGTTCATTCAGCATAATCAAATCAAAGACCATTCAAGATAAATACCTGAGCAATGAAACTCGCCCTTGACTTTATATATATAGTCAATATATATATAGTCTCAGCCATTTTCTTATCAGCTTTCCTTTCTGAGTCATGCGAATAATACCTGAGGGGTGGAAGAAATGATGAGATTTTGTCTTGTTCCTGGTTTTCAGATGCTCTGTCCTTCCTGGCTTTTGGCTGCAGCAGTCTTGTGTTTTCACAGCCCATATGTAGACGGCCGCTGCCTGGATTTGATAGACTGCATGGGCCTTAAATCTAATGAGCAAAAATGGGTAAGATGCATTAAAAAAAGGCATTAATAAAATCATCTTAAAGATAGACACTCACTGTTTGGAGTGGTTACTCTTATGCTAACCAAGGCTGCTTTGATTCAAAATACATTAAAACTTTGTAAGTTGTAAGTTTTCTGTTTTATATTTTAAAATGCAATTTATTCCTGTGATGCAAAGCTTTTTCTGCATCATTACTCCAGTCTTCAGTGTCACATGATCCTTCAGAATTCATTCTAACATGCTTATTTTGATGCTCAATAAATATTATATATGAACATATCATATATGAATATGAACACAAATGAAAAATCATATTTTTCAGACTTACTTTAATTTTATATTCTAATATTTTCTTTCCAATATGAGATTCCCCCAATTATGGTATAATGAATACGAAAAGATTCAAAAGGAACAATTTGAATGCACATAAACTAATAATCTGTTAAGTTTTGTACAATGTATAAATGTTTGTTAAAGGAATATTTCACTGAAAAATTAAAATGAGCCCATGATTTACTCACCCTCAAGCCATCCTAGGTGTGTATGACATTCTTCTTTCAAACGAATAAAATCGGAGTAACATTAAAAAAAAAATGTCCTGGCTCTTCCAAGCTTTATAATTGCAGTGAATGGCTGTTTCTGTTTTGAAGTCAAGTCCAAAAAAGTGCATCTATCCATCATAGAAGTGCATCTCATAAAAGTGCATCTATCCACCATAAAAGTGAATTTATACATCATAAAAATGCATATATCAACCATAAAAGTGCATCTATACATCATAAAATCACATCTATCCACCATCATAAAAGTGAATCTATACATTATAAAAGTGCATCTATACATCATAAAAATGCATCTAGCCACCATAAAAGTGCATCTATCCACCATAAAAGTGAATCTATACCTGATAAGTGCATCTACACATCATAAAAATGCATCTATAGCCACCATAAAAGTGTATCTATCCACCATAAAAGTGAATCTATACATCATAAAAGTGCATCTATCCATCATAAAAGTGAATCTATACATCATAAAAGTGTATCTATACATCATAAAAGTGCATTTATCCACCTTAAAGTGCATCTATCCATCATAAAAGTGCATCTATACATCATAAAAGTGAATCTATACATCATAAAAGTGTATCTATACATCATAAAAGTGCATCTATCCACCTTAAAGTGTATCTATCCATCATAAAAGTGAATCTATACATCATAAAAGTGTATCTACATCATAAAAGTGCATCTATCCACCTTAAAGTGTATCTATCCATCATAAAAGTGCATCTATACATCATAAAAGTGAATCTATAAATCATAAAAGTGCATCTATACTTCATAAAAGTGAATCTATACGTCATAAAAGTGAATCTATACCTGATAAGTGCATCTACACATCATAAAAATGCATCTATAGCCACCATAAAAGTGCATCTATCCACCATAAAAGTGAATCTATACATCATAAAAGTGCATCTATACATCATAAAAGTGAATCTATACATCATAAAAGTGCATCTATGCATCATAAAAGTGAATCTATACATCATAAAAAGTGCATCTATACATCATAAAAAGTGCATCTATACATCATAAAAGTGCATCTATCCACCTTAAAAGTAAATTTATACATCATAAAAATGCATACATCAACCATAAAAGTGAATCTATACATCATCAAATCGCATCTATCCACCATAAAAGTGCATCTATACTTCATAAAAGTGCATCTATCCACCATAAAAGTGCATCTATACTTCATAAAAGTGAATCTATACATTATAAAAGTGCATCTATACATCATAAAAATGCATCTAGCCACCATAAAAGTGCATCTATCCACCATAAAAGTGAGTCTATACCTGAAAAAAGTGCATCTATACATCATAAAAATGCATCTATCCATCATAAAAGTGAATCTATACATCATAAAAGTGTATCTATACATCATAAAAGTGAATCTATACATCATAAAAGTGTATCTATACATCATAAAAGTGCATCTATCCACCTTAAAGTGCATCTATCCATCATAAAAGTGCATCTATACATCATAAAAGTGAATCTATAAATCATAAAAGTGCATCTATACATCATAAAAGTGAATCTATACGTCATAAAAGTGCATCTATACTTCATAAAAGTGCATCTAGCCACCATAAAAGTGCATCTATCCATCATAAAAGTGAATCTATACATTATAAAAGTGCATCTATACATCATAAAAATGCATCTAGCCACCATAAAAGTGCATCTATCCACCATAAAAGTGGATCTATACATCATAAAAGTGCATCTATCCACCATAAAAGTGAGTCTATACCTGACAAAAGTGTATCTATACATCATAAAAATGCATCTATAGCCACCATAAAAGTGCATCTATCCACCATAAAAGTGGATCTATACATCATAAAAGTGCATCTATCCATCATAAAAGTGCATCTATCCATCATAGTGCATCATAGATAGATGCACTTTTATGATGGATAGATGCACTTTTATGGACTTGACTTCAAAACAGAAACAGCCATTCACTGCAATTTTAAAGCTTGGAAGAGCCAGGACATTTTTTTTTATAACTCAGATTGTATTCGTCTGAAAGAAGAACGTCATATACACCTAGAATGGCTTGAGGGTGAGTAAATCATGGGCTCATTAAATTTTTTGGGTGACCTATCCCTTTACCAAAATCTGCATCCATATTTAATGTGTGTTTGTACTGTGCAGCTATGTGTCAGACAGTGCAGATCTGCGCAAGAATCCTCCAATTACAGAAGTGTGTCTTCATCCGAACAGCCGAAGAGTGAAGAAGAGGTTGGGGAGGAGAGTCTCAGTTTGAGCTTGCTCTTATCTGCTCTGTATCCTGACTCGATCGCACTTCAAGACCCCAATGGAGAAAGCACTCACAATGACGAGAGGAGGTCTTACTCCATGGAGCACTTCCGCTGGGGTAAACCCATGGGCCGCAAGCGTCGACCCGTCAAAGTCTTCACTAACGGCGCTCTGGAGGAGGAGCCGGAGGAACCAGAGGAGTTGGAGGAAAGCGTCCGGGTGGAGCGAGGGCAGGGCGGCACGCTCAATGTTCAAAACAGGAACAATGTAAAGAACAAAGGGAAGTATCGCATGACCCACTTCCGCTGGAACTCGCCACGTGACAAGCGCTACAGAGGCTTCATAAGGCACTTTCCGGTGTGGTGAAGAGATGAGCCCCAGCAATCCGATTGGTTGCCTGGTTACAAATCAGATATCACTTTATTATACAAGTCGTTTGAAATACGAAAATGTATGTACGGTATACTGTCCTTGTCCAGAAAGGTTAGAAAGACATCATCAAAGTAGTACATGTGACATCAGTGGGTTAGTTCGAATTTTTTGAAGCATCGAAAATACATTTTTGGTCCAAAAATAACAAGAACTACGACTTTATTCAGCATTGTATTGTCTTCTGGTTCTGTTGTGGATCCGCGTTCAGTGACGCTGCTGACGATGTGTCTCTATTCGGGTTCAAATAAATATGGCTGGGTAAAAAAATGCAAGTGTTCCTCTATGTCAAAATCCATAGACATGTTTGTGAAGATTTACAGCGTGCGTCTCCCTCAGACTGTAAACGAAGCTCAGCCGCATAAGATAAGACGTCTTACGTCACTGAACGCGGATTCACAACAGAACCAGAAACATTCAAAAAATTCTACCTAACCCAACCCACTGATGTCACATGGACTACTTTGATGATGTCTTTATTACCTTTCTGGACAAGGACAGTATACCGTACATACATTTTCAATGGAGGGACAGAAAACTCTCGGACTAAATCTAAAATAAACTGTGTTCCGAAGATGAACGGAGGTCTTACGGGCATGAGGGCGAGTCATTAATGACATCATTTTCATTTTAGGGTGAACTAATCATTTAAAGGGCATCAAATGTTGTTGCCCCGTGAAAAAAGTAAAGAGAAAGAAGACTAGCAGGGTTTTTCACATGAACTAAATATTAAAGCTCATCACTTGACGTTTAGTTTATTTCAACATAGCACTGCACTGACCATCTCTGGGATTTACAAAGAGATGCTGGTTAGTTTTCCTGTAATATATACTGTACATGAACTACATTAAAATGAATTTGCAATGTTCCCAGCTGTGTATTAATGTGTTTTTATGGTTAATATCCTGGAGTAAAAACAGCAAATTTGTTGATCGGTCTGAAATTGCATCACATTTACTTTTACACATCAAAATGAACGAATCTTTTTTGAGTCATTTGCTTCATTCAACAAACGAAATGAACGAATTGAAAAAGATTCGTTCATTTTGATAAACGAGTTCGAACAGAAGAGTCACGAACGTGCATCACAGAACAGAGCAAGGTGACCATTTGAGCTTATAAAACTTAAACTTTGTTATTTCTTTTTAAATGAGTGATCGTTTCACTTGATAAGACCCTTATTTATCGTCTGGAGTCGTTTAAAGCCGTTTGAACAGTTTACAGTTTGTTTTCATCAAAAACCTTAATTTCTTTTCGACTGAAGAAAGAATGATATGGACATCTTGGATGACATGGGGGTGAGTAAAATATCTGCAAATTTTTTTTTTTAAAGTGAACTACTCCTTTAAATAAAGACCATGAATCATGGGATCATAAATCACAGGATCATAAATCACATAGAGTAAAAGTCCTGCCATATGTTTATTCCACTCATGAAGTCAGGCAGCCGATTTCACTAATTGGTTCTCCAATCTCCTGGCTGGAAAAATTAAATTACAAGCAAATCCAGGTGATTGGAACAAAACACTGAGGAGGACTTTTACTTTCTGAACCTGGAATTTACACCTCTGCAAATGACATTTTATATGATCAAAAATCATATCTTGTTTCTGCTGGACAGCAAATGGAGACTTTTGCTTATATTTTCTGCTTCTTAGTTGTTTGTGATCTAAAAATAAGAAATCTCGATTTGAGCTCAAACACGTCCAGAAACAAATTATATGATTACGTTTGCTGAACGATGAAAGGGAAATCATTTGAGCGAGAAAACAAGACGCAGCGCAAGGTCACTGGCAAACTCCAAAGTTTCAGCGCCCCTAACTTCAGATGCTAAGAACAGTCCAATGAACACTGCATTCTATCGAAAATTTTTTATTGTCTATTTGCAGTTTAACCACAAACATTTCATAGGGAAAACTTTTAATTCATTAGAAAAAGAAACATCCATTGTGACTGATATTTGACTCCAGTCACCCCATACATGAGACATAAATTGCAGAGGTATATTATAACAAATGACTAACTTTGACACGTCACAGCCCAAAAATTAACATTCTCACAGACATTAAATTCAGAAATGTGAGATGTATTTACAGTGATATAATCGGGGCAAGAGCTACAATTCAGATTCATTTCAAGGGAATACTCGTATAGCAAATGCATACTAAGGACGGCGGAGGTCTACTTGTGAGGTAAAGACACTACTGACTACAGGAATCATAGCATTTACTTTTTAGGTATCTCTGGTCGGATTATTAAAATAACTACTCTGTGTAATATAAATGAATAATGAATTAAAGGCAAAAATGATTTAATCTGTTTTGACACTTGGCCTCATGTAATATGCTCTTAAAAACATAAAAAGTAACACTTAAAACATATACTGTATGCAGTCACCAATCGATGATGTAAATAACAGCATGCAGAGAGAATCCTCTAGAAAAAGCACAGCAGTCAATGGCACTGTAAAGATCCACAGCCATACAAAAAAAATAATCCTTTCGCATAATGGGACTAAAATATTAGGGACTACACCTACAGGTATAATGCTTTTCATCAAATGATAAAAATATAGAATTTATTATATAGCCTCTAAAATACTTGATGCTTATTGGCCAACAGGAGACATTTTGTGTAATGACCGCTAAACTGTGAATCTAATATTGGCATGTTTATCGTTTTTGCAAGGAAATAAGTGGAAGAACAATGAACTGGTAAGAAATACAGAGAGCTGGATGAGAGAGAACTTATTATAGAGGAAGACTTGTTACATTGTAGATAATTATGTTAGCTAACTAGTCCATCAAAAATATAACTTGGATTGCAGATTAAACGTAATATGTAAATTAATATAGTAATATTGTTGCATTGAATGTTTTGTTGCTAGTCTGACTGTAATGGACTTTTTATACTCGAAATGAATATATTTCATATCCATATATTTATTTATTTGGTTATTAGCAATATGTAATAAGCAGGATAATGTACAGTCAGACGGACACAAAAGCTAAATAAACCCTGGCTGTAAATTATCCTTTAAATATTATATGTAGAGACACAGATCAGCACTAAAATCTGGGATATTTGCAGAGCTTTATGTGAATCACCAGGAGTGTGATTTATGGCAATGCTGCCGACTGTTTTTCTTCATTTGCCTCTGAACCCTTGAGCTAGTAGTCAATCATAAAAACAAAGCTACGAATTTTGCAAACTCTTTTAAAATGAAGGTGTCATACTGACTTGTGATTATGAGGAAATACACACTCTCATTCAGACAATGACCTAACCAGGACTAAACCAGAGCATTCGAAAACTAATAAACAGCTATTTACATATATTCATAGATCTCATACGCAACTTTATATACACAGTAAAAATTATGCTTATGTTTACAAAATAAAAATAATTTAAAAAAATTGTCCGATGCCACAAGACTGTGTGGAAGCACTCAAAAATAAGCACTACATTGCAGGTTACAGATGCTAAGCAAATGAGTATGGGTACTGGGTAGAAAAATTGAATTAAATAGTTCCTTGAGCACTAAAGAGCTCCTTAGTTAGGCGTCACACCTCCAGTGATACGAACTTCAGATATCTACACAGACTGCAGAACACTGTGTGATAAACATTAGCTACCAATGTTTAAAGAAAACAATACAAAGTCGATTCACTAAATGTTCAAACTACTAGAAACAAAAATTAGCACCAACAAGTAAAAATCATTTCAGAGATATTTTGTGCAATAAATTAACTTCACTAATACTAATTGCATTTAAACTCTTGGTAGAAAGGTTTGTAGGTTGTTTTGTCACAATTCATCAGAGCTTTCAATGCGGTGAAGTTTCCCCTTTTTATTCTATGAAACTCCCCTTTAAAAAGCATCTGAACAAAATGTGGTTATATTATTATTTATTGACCATTTAGCATCGTGACATTATTTTATGACAATTCAAAATATATTTACCTCCAAAAGTCTCAATATTGTAATGTGTCTCAATGGTGATTTTACAATAGTTTTATTATAATAAGGAATTACTGTAATGCAATGATTTGTAATCATCATTCAGCACTGCAATAAGCATAGTCAAAGACAGTATATTCCTACTATAAATGTATATCATTTTTACAATAAAACATGAGAATTTGGGGTAAATGTGCTTTGTCATGAAAATAATAATACAATGCAAAATAAATCTTAAAGGTCAGTTTTTTTTAAATGTTATTTATTCAAAATATAATTTACTTATTTATTTGGGGGAGAAATATAACCCAGACATGTTCTTAATAGGTTTTGTGCCCCAGTTGAGTTAGTAATTTTGCTTCAATACTTGCCCAAATACATATATGTGAGCTGATTTTATTATGGAGGAGCAGAATAACTAAGAATATGTGGGGAATATTTTTTACATCGGGAAAACTCAAATGTTCACTAAACTGTGTACACTGTACAGTAACAGTGTAGGTCGGGGAATGGGACAATCCAGCAATGAGGTTTATAGGATAGAGGAGGGATGACCTCTTAGTTTTCCTGCATTATAACTTTAAAATATCATTGAATAGTTAAAACCCTCCAGCTCTCTGCACCTCTGGCTGCTACTGAAGGTTCCTGAATCCTGAGTTGAGCTGCACTAGTAAACGCACAAATCCGGGAACTTCATCTCATAAACGGGGACTGAGCGACTCTGGGTTTGGCCGTAACTTGATGTGATGGTTCCAGATGGACTGGGAGGAGGCCTGCAAGCAAGAAAGAGTGAAAAGATAAGATCACCGCAAACATCTTTACCAGAGACGGCTGGTGTTTGAAAGGAGCCATGCTGCAACCTACCTGATCGTGATTTCAAAGATTTGATTAAGTTTGCTCTGCAGCATTGAAGCCTGGGAGGAAACAGAAGAACAAGTATTAGCCCTAAATTACAATATTGAGCTGATCAGTGTGAGAGAAGACAACAGAGGAAAACATTTTCATGAAATTATAATTAACTCACTCTGGCACCACAGTGGGCAGCTATTTCCTCAAAGGGGGCCTTCTGGAACTTCTCAACCACCTGTCTCCTGCGTTCCTTCTCCTGTTCCTCCACGCCTACGCTGTCCACTGGAGAATACACACGCGCACACACTTTAGCACTGTTCAGCTAATAGAGAAGTTAACTAAGCAATAATCATACAAACAATTACATCATGCAGGTTCTGGAAATATCTGCAGAGACAATTTAGAGAAAGATCAATTCTCATTAAATCAACCCACCGATGGCGTTTTTCAGTGTTTCAAAAGTGATTTCTTCAGCTGGTGTTCTCTGTAGGAAAAGAAAACATACATCAGGGCAATGCTGTCCCCAGAAGTCAGCTATATCTGACTATCTATGAACAAAGTAAAACTATATATTTATATATATATATATATATATATATATATATATATATATGAAGAGTTCAGATGCAAAAGCCTCTAAGTGCAATTTGAAATTTTCTTCTAGAATGATAATTTTTTTATCAAGCTTGTATATTTAAGTTCAGTGATTTCACTTAAATGGCAATGATAATTACCTATTAATTGTTATTTAAGTGAAATTACTGAACTTAAATATACACGTTTGATAAAAATCATCATTAAAGAAGAAAATTTCAAATGGCATTTAGAGGCTTTTGCATCTGAACTCTTCATATGTTTATGTTCTTAATCTAAAAATGCAAAAAAAAGTGTCATAATTTTCACAATATTTAAAAACAAAACATTTTTTTGTATGTTTTGTTAAATTTAACTAGGTAAACCTATGTTGGCTTGATTTGCTATTCATGTGAACGCCAAATTTCTTAAAATGTCCTTAATAAAAAAAAAAATTGAAACCAGTAAAAGGTTTCATAAACGTCCCTGTAAGGGTTGTATAGTTCCATTTACCTCCTCTTTCTCCGGACTGTTTCTGGACTCTACCTCCACCTGGAGAGATATTGTTTCTCCAACACTCTTTCTCTTTGACAGCCGGTCTTCATCTAAGGGAAGAGGGTGGAATTAATCAACCAATATCTGTCAGTCAGCTAATAATAAGCAGAAATAACTTTAGGCTAACACTAACCAGATTGAAGCTAATGAGCTAACCACTTTGATTGTATTGGCTATAGCCTGAGTAGCCGCTTATCAACAATAAGAATTACCGGTACATTGTTTTCTTAAAAACAACATGAAAGGCGCACACAGCGCATTTAGAGTGTGCCATGTGACGTGTTTCGAAGAATTAAAGAATATTCAGCTGGAAACAACAAAGAGCAGGTTATCCATTGGGATTTGATTGATGCACAATGATAATTTGTACACAATAAGACACTTATAAGAAATAAAAATAGGGTCATTTTTGGAAATTTTATGATGTGGCACAAAATGCTCATTTATGCACCTGTAAACTGTGGGACGTAAGGTGTAGCTAGTCGTTCAGTGTTGTAGCCACTTCCTCCAAGAACCTCAGTGATCTTGGCCTGTTGGAACAACACCTCTCCTTCCAGCTTCTCCAGCGTCTTAGGAATCCTGGGAAATCATAATTTAGAATATATAATTTACAATATTTTTGTATTTTGATTTAAATATGCATACGATTTTTAAATCTATATATAAAAATACTATAGTCTTCAGTCACATGATCTTTCAGAATTCATTCTAATATATTCTACAAATTTATTTTGATCAATGTTGAAAACAATTATTCTGCTTAATATTCTAGTGGAAACCAAAATCCTCACTGAATAATACTCTCGAACATAATATAAAACATTAAACAATTTGCCTTACGTTGGGTTTTCAGTGAAGACATCCTCAGGTAACAGGTAAGGAATTTCTTTTTGTCTCATTCCAATCACCTGCAAAAAGGTTCATACATTTTATTCATCTAAAATGGTTATGCAATAGATCTCAATCGATAAAAAGAAACTGTTAGTGACTACAGATCAGGCGGTTGTGCTCAGCATCTATATGGCACCTCATGAACGTGTTGGCAGAACGCTGGGACGGTGGTGAGCTGACTGATGAGATTGAGGTAAGCAGAGGACAGGGCATGAACAGCACAGCGGTTATACACCGGTAACGCCTCCTCATCGCTCAGTGCCAAGTCCTGGATGGAAAGCAACACAGGAAGATGAGAAGAAACACTGAAAGCCTTTATGAATTCCTTGTAGGTCATCATCAAAAACATATAAAAAGACTGATGCTGAATTTCTAATTTAAAAACAGTTTGAGTTGCAAATAAATGAAAAAATTCATCAAGCTTCATAATGAAATTTGATAATGAATAGAACCATAACATCATACTCTGTGTAAAAGAGCTGACAAAGATGAATAGTTTAGTTTTGTTTTCTTTGTGCATGTTGTGTGTTTACCGGTGTGTGTGTGGTCTGATGGACTCGCATGTAAACTATAGTAGGGTAATGGAGGAGACCATTGCAAATCTAGTTTTTATGCGATCCCCTTTGTGCCATCAGCACAAGAAAGGAACTAATATAGAATTTCCATGACTTTACAAAAGATTAAAAAAATAAAAATAAAGAGATATCAAATTTACAACTAAGGTAACACAAATTTAGGCCAGTACAGTAGGGGACACAACAGATACATATAAAAACGCATAACGATTGGGACAGACCGAGAGTGAGGTAACGGATTTTGGTAACCTCTAATTCTGCCTGGTTGGATTTGGTGACCCGGACTAAAATACTTTCAAAGATTTGAGACTGTAAATTCTGAATGCATGTTTACATATTCATAGTAAAGGTCACAAAACTTTAGGACTTTAGGAGTGTAAACACACCTGTAGAGCGAGCGCCACACGGATAAGGTCCACCACCACCTCTTCGTTGGCCAGCTCCATGCTGATGAGGGCCAGGAGTGAGTAGAGCTTCTCAAAGTGAGGCTGTCCGCTGCTCTGTTCCTTACTGCACAGGTAAATGTGTCTGTACAGATGCTGCGCATGCTAAAAACACAGATATCAACACTACATCAGCCCTTCGGACATACATGCAGACCCACTGACAAGGGGATATGAGAGATGAGATAGAGGAATGCTGTACCTTCTTCATGAAAAGGTTGTCTTGACGTGAGCACTTGTCCACTTTGAGCTTAAGCACAGAGATGTCAGAGATGATACTGCATGGGGACAAAGTGACACATGACACCACAGGAAAAACTAGTTTTAATGCATATACCTGTAATGTGAAATTTTTCACATTTGAAACTGAATATTCAATTGAAACACTGAAAAGTGCAAGTAATTATTGTTATAAATTGTTTAATGGTTACATGCATTTTATTGTATTAATTACAATTATATGCACTGATGAATTGTGCACAATAGGACCTTTATTATTAAAGTTTAAATTTCATGCTCTCTTAACCCTCAGGTGCTCTTCGGTCATTTCTGACCGAAACATTTTCTATTTAGAATTTCTAAAAATCACAGCTTCATCGTAATGTTATGAAACTTGGTGACTTTTATGGCATTATGCATTTATGGCATTATGAATACAAAAAAATGAGGTCATGATCCGAGCATGCTAAGTGGTCGTAAAAAAAATAGTCACACTTGTGGTCTTCGGTCAAAAATGACCGACCCATAGGAAATGAATGGGAAATTGACAAAAACACAAGAATTCACAAATTTTTATTTATTTATTTTTTACATTTTTTTTAACAAAAAATCGTTTTTGAGATTGTTTCAACTATATATTTAAATCCACCAAAAAAAAAAAATTGTTCATAAACATCTGGGGAATTCACATGCTTCTCCATAGAAAGCTGTACAGTACAGTACATGCCATCTAGTGGTTACACCATGATTCTACGCTTTTTCTCTATACTGTAACCAGGTGGTGCTAATTTTCTTCAATTTTTTTTTTTTCTGAAGGCCTAGATTCTATATTAAACTAAAATACTGCATTAATAATTTTTTGAAAAAAATAATATATATATAAATATATATATATATTTTCCATGGAAAAATAGACCATAAATATTGCATAAATATTAATAAATTCAATAAAATTGTCTCAAAATACTAAATTACAAAGAATAAATATTATAGAACAAAAATAAATTGCATTGGTTTTACTGGGATGGAGGAAATTTAATTTTTAGGTGTCCGGTCACTTTTGACCGGGAAGATAACAAGTGTGACTCCGAAACGAAGAGCACCTGAGGGTTAAAGTGTAAGCAGATGGAAACCCAGAACCCCTAGACCTAAATCCAATAAAGACACTAACCTGATGGTGGAGAACTTGGGGAGGTTATCGTGGCGATCGATGAGGCTGACCAGAATTTCCAGCACCAGGAGCCGAATTTCTGCATCCTCTAGCAGAGCGAATGACAGCAATGGGTCCAGAAAGGAGTTGGGCAGAGCTGTCAGCATGTTAGTCGTCTGAAAACCACATGTGACCTGGAGAGTGAAGAAAAAATAAGAAAGAAACATTACCAAATCTTTGCTATGATGTAATTCTCTTTCATGAGGCATCAAGCAGAATTGGTTCAGAAATTTTGGTCTGGTATATTTTCTCATTTAAATAAAACCCCCATTCATGCACACTCCTTTAATTTGAAAGATATTATTTGTTATTATACTGATTCCCACACATCCAAAGAATACATTTTTAATTTTTATTTATGGGATCACTTCCTATTTTCTCACATTTTTTGGTTGAAGTAGACTCACTGCTTAAATCTTTTAGTTTATCTAGCAATAAAAAAATGTAATAGATTCCTGAAAATATATGAACAATTATTTTGTATTGAATCTGATAGTCAAGATTGCTTATTTTATTTGTATTATTATTTTTAAATTTTTATTTATTTTATGTTTTATAATTGTATAATGTAATATAATTATTTTTATGGCACTTGATTTGGAATTATTCTGTATAATTTGTCTTTGCTTTACCTCTTTTATGTTCTCCTGAATGTATGTGTAAATTTACATGTTTCTTCAATTAAAAAAAAAAAAAAAAAAAAGGAAGAATTTACCTGTCTTAAGGACTTCAACAGCATGACTTGGATCATTCGGTTTCCTTCAGGCCTGCAGTACAGACACAATGATGTTCACCTCAGAAAATGTCCAAAGTGAAGACCTTCGAGCTTTCAAAAGTAATTCTGTTTGAATTGGTTCTTTTTAGAAAATTCAGACAACCAGATTTGCAAAGAAGACTTTCGCCAAACAACCACAAACTTGAATGCAATGGTATGGAAATAAAGAGAACATATGTCTATTAAAAGTAATGTCTCATAAATGCTTTTATCTACCACAATAATGTTTAATAATATTAATTAGTGGGATTTTCTTAGTAAAAAAACAGTATGCAGTGCTCACCCTGAGCCTGTAGAGGGTAGTGCGAAATGCATGCCTGGAATAGGGATCTTTCCCATGATGAACAGCATCACTTCCGAGCGCTGATACGTGGGTAACGTGTTTGCAAATGAGCCTTATTTCAAAAGACACAAACCATAGTAATGAAAAATAAAGAAACTCAAAGAAGACCCTCGTATTATGCTCACAAACGCACCGATAGTCCTGATGACGGCTTCCTGTAGCTGTCTCTCCTCGTGCTCCTTGATGATCTTGGTGCCGATGTTGGTGCAGTCGTAGGATCCTGTGAGTTCATAGTCCGCACTGAGCCTCAGATGCCGGAGCAGCGTGTTGAACACCTCCAGCACTGTGGGGCCTAAAATAAGCAACAAACACACATTAATATATGCAGCCACTTCGTAAAAAACATTAGCCATCTGCAGCTAAGCAGAATCAGTACAACTAGAGATATAAATGTCCAACCTTTTTAACAAATAGTTGTTTTTCTCCCACTCTTTTTAATAATCAAAACAATTTGTAAAGCAATTATAAGTTTCTGGGCGGTAAGAACAGTTTTCAAAAAACTAAATATTTGACAAAAAAACTCTGTAGTGTTACCAGAAATCTTTTTGATAATGCTAGTATTGATGCAAAAAGTATACTTTTAAATATGATAAAATATAAAAATATATTATATAATAATATAATGATAAGGCAATTTAATAAAATAATTTTTCTAAGCAGGTCATTTAAATCTCCAATATGTCCAAAAGGACCTGATTCACATAAATGAATCGGATGAAATGATTCAGTTAGTTTCGAGCTGCAGGTGGCGTGCTGCAGTGCTGCCAGAAGAAGTGTGACAGGGCTTTCACACGGGACAGTAGGTGTGAGCACTGTCTTGACGTCAGAGAGCCCCGCTCGCAGAAGTCTGGCTATAAAAATGTATATTATTGGCTGAAATCTAGATTGGGTCAGATGCAATGTCACACTTTTCTTCCCCCCAGAGGAGCAGCTTAACGTCTGGGGGAGAGTGACCCAGATACTAAGCACAGGCATGAAATATGTGATATATGTTATACACCACTCTGACACCACTCTGTTCCTGTGCAATGAGCTATATACTGGCTACACTACTTAATGTTTAGTAACCGGCATTGTAAATCCACACCCACCAACAGAGCCACTGGAAGCGATGGCAGCCGCCTCCAGAAGGACCTCCACTATCCCAGCACGCACTGTGGCTGAGCTCTTACTGTTGGCATCTAAATGGCCCAAGAGCTGCTGGATGACCAGATGAGAATGCTGAGACTGGATGGATGGAAAGAAAGAGAGATTTAAATGACTAGGTTAAAAATCTTGTAATTAAATGTAAATATGATTTGATAAGAATATTCTTTGCATCACTAATAATCATAACTAAACAGAATTGGATAAGTAAAACTATTCACATTGAGTGTGTGATGCCAATTTTTGGTATTCTTGGTGATTAAAAGTTTTTAATATCTTAAGTAAATTGTTCAGCACCCCAAGAATAAAATATATTAAGATATATTTTTATTATAACCCATATATGAAGATTTCAGAAGCAAAGTGCCATTTGAAATTTTCTTCTAGAATGATCTTTTTTATCAAGCTTATATATTCAAGTTCAGTAATTTCACTTAAATGATAATTAATAGGTAATCTTCATTGAAATTTAAGTGAAATTACTGAACTTAAATATACAAGCTTGAGAAAAATTATCATTCTAGAAGAAAATTTCAAATGGCACTTAGAGGCTTTTGCATCTGAACTCTTCATATATATGTGTATGTGTGTGTGTGTGTGTGTGTGTGTGTGAGAGAGAGAGAGTGAGAGTGTGAGTATAATTTCTGTACCACTATAATATAATACATATAATACGTATAATATAATATGATATATCTGATGTACATAAATTATAAAAAAGTTTCTTATTAAAGTTGATTCTTTTTTCAATTAAGGACTGAACTCACCTGAATGGAGTACATGATGATCTTAAAGCAGCGCACTGCAAATGTTTTGCCTTCCCACAGAGAATGATTATCAAGATGCCTGCGGCGAGAGAACCGAAAGAGCTTGAGCAAGAGAAATGAAGCCAGAAGCGACTGAAAAATGAGATTCACACCACCCGAAGTGAGATTAACTATGAACTCATAAATAATCCAGAACTGACATGAGTCGAGTTACTCTTAATCAATATGCTAACATTAAGAGACTGGAGAATTATAAAGCAAATGCCCTAAATCTGAAGTAATGTAAGAATACAGCTATACCTAAAAAACTAATGAAATACCAGCAGAAATGAAAAAAATATATATTATAACCTATTCTGACAGGCGTGATGTGTGGCAGATCCCTTACATAAGCACAGGGGTGACTGCGTTCTTGATGTTGCCATAGGCGGCACGGCCCAGCAGTTCCCGAAAGCAGCGCTCAGTCAGATCGGCTGGGCTTTCTTTCTCCTTCTCACTGGCCTGCAGCGGAGAGGGAGAGCGACTGCACAGGAAACAGAAAGAGAGGGAGACGTTAAGTTTTCAGCTCTTAATTTAAAAAAAAGAGCTTGGGTTTTAGAGAAGAAGCTGAATAAAAAAAAAAAAATTACTGACATATCGAATCACCAAATGAGTCTTGAAAAGTGAAAAGACCCCCAGTAAAACATGTAATAAGACAGCAGGCCTAAAGCAGAAGTGAACCCATTTTCAGCAGTGCACTACTAATATTAGTCAATGATTCTTCTATTTAAGACCTCATATGGTCCAACTTTATATTAAGTGGCTTTAAGTACTATGTTCTTTCATTGAAACAAATAATTTGATACAATGGACTTATTGTGTAAATACATGTTTTTACGTTGTACTTATATTTTTAAAATACCAGCATGTAATTACAGCTGTAACTAATTTACATATCTGTGTAATACTAAGTTACATATCTGTAACTAATTTTAATATCTGTAATTACACAGCTGACCCATCCCTTACACTTTAACCTACCCATACCACCACACCTGTCCCTAACCTTACCCAGATCACACCTCAATAGCAGCAAAAAGTGTTTTACACCCAACGTATGAGACACCCAACATTCAACCCGAAAATAGTCATATAACCATTGCAATAACTCAGAAGCTATTCAGTTAAGGTGCATAGTGCTTGTGTTTGTGAAATTTATAAGCATGAAAATCTCAAATTAAAAATACAATAATATATATATATATATATATATATGAAGAGTTCAGATGCAAAGCCTCTAAGTGCCATTTGAAATTTTCTTCTAGAATGATCATTTTTATCAAGCTTGTATATTTAAGTTCAGTGATTTCACTTAAATGGCAATGATGATTACCTATTAATTGTTATTTAAGTGAAATTACTGAACTTAAATATACAAGTTTGATAAAAATCATCATTAAAGAAGAAAATTTCAAATGGCATTTAGAGGCTTTTGCATCTGAACTCTTCATATATATATATACAGTATATATATATATATATATATATATATAAATACAATATATTCATATATTTAAATTACAACATTAGAACTATATAAATTCAGCATTTTAAAAAACATCTACTATTGACATTTCTTAATAAAACCATTGCCTATGAACATAAAAAGCAGGACAGTCCAGCTATAGACTCACATGAGTTATATTAAATCATACATATTTTTCTTCCCAAGTAAATTTATCTTAAGTATGTTCTGATGTTTTTTTTTTTTTAATAGAAAATAGAGATTAAGAAAATACCCTGAATGTCTGAGAATAGTGTGTCATAAATAAAGGAATACGTCCTGTGAGAGCTTCGCTGTCTGTGTCAGAAAAAGAGCGTTGGGTCTCACAGGGTTCGTCTCATCATTTATTAATCACACTGTTCCTCTGCCCTCACACACCCTGCTGTCAGTCAGTCTGCTGCTCAGCTCACGGTCCCTCGGTTATATAACCGCATGACGAATGTCGAAATATGCAGAAGCTCTTCTCACTTCAGCTAAACGCCTCTCACCACACATCCAGAAGGATGCTGGACTGTTTAGTTTACCAGAAACAAACACACTGTGTTTTAGTCCACTGCTGTGGCTGCTGTTCTGCCAATCTGAAATGCACATCTGACAGGATGAGTTAATTATCAGCTGCCCTTTACATCAAACGGCAATTAGCACATACCAAACAGCAAAAAGAGGTAATTAAAGTTTCTTCCTGCGGTGTAATTATGGCTGCATAGGGGGCACATCCACAAAGACTGGTCTTTGATGATTATAAAGGCAACGATTTAGTTTGACATCTCACCACACACCACACACATTTGGTGCGGTGTAGCTGTAGGTCAATTATGGTTTCAAACACCACAACTTTAAATATCAATACAAAATTTAAATGATGTACAGGTGTGAAAATTATTTTAAAAAAGACTGTAAAACCCCTAATTCAAGTTATATTAAATGTTGTTGTTTTTTTAAAATGTTTTATTGTCCACAAAAATATCTTCAGCACATCGGTTTTCAACATTGATGAGAATAAATATTTCTTGAGCACCAAATCAGCATACTGTATTAGAATGATTTCTGAAGGATCATGTGACAGGCTGGACTAATAATGCTGAAAATGTAGCTTTGCCATCACAGGAATAAATTACAATATATTTATATATATTTACAAATTTTAAATTGTAATAATATTTCACAATGACATATCACAAAAAAGTAGTATTTCACTTTTTTCAAAGACATAAAAAAATCTCAATGTTCCGAACTTTTGAATGATAGTGTATTTCTACAAACATGATTATACAATATAAATAACTGCTGAATTATAAGCAAAAAAACGATATTGTGATGTATACTGCTACAGAGATTCTGTATGAAGCTATGTAGTGGTCATACAGGCCATCCCTACT